>VWYH01003089.1:321693-554860 GCA_013399365.1 Pampusana beccarii | reverse complement strand
CTGTGTTACATCTGCATGGGAGCTTAGGCGCTACTTAGGAGGTCCCCCAGTAGAGAGGTAACTGGAATAAAACTTGCTCTTTGCAATGCATTCGTGGCCTCTGGCTCTTCTTGTGACATGCCTGCATGTGTGTACACAAGAATATTATTGCAAGATCCAGTGCTTGCATTGCATGTGGCAGAGTCTCTGCAGGGATGCATCAGCAGGACCCAGGGCAGCAGGAGCACTGAGACCCCACCATGGGGATGAGCATCCCCAGCAGTGCTGGCCCTGGGCTCATCAGCCAGCTTTTCTTTGGGGCCACATACAGCACTTCAGGAGTCAAGGAGGACGTCCCCACTATATCTCACTGGTCCCCTGCAGAGAAGCCACCAGCACTTGACAGGGGATAAGAATTTCTCTAGGAGTGGTAGGAGTTAACCCAGAGGATTTGCCTCCCAGGTGGCCTCTGTTACCCTGCCAGTTAATCCCAGCAGGAAGCATATTACCTGCTTCCTTACAGCCTCTGTCCCGAAGAGCTGGGAAGAAAAAAAAAGTTATGATCTCTAATGCTTCTTTGCTTTTTTTTTTTTTTAATTGTTGCTTTGTAAAGTTGCCTCGCCAGACTCAGATCTTGCTGTGTTTAATATGTTTTTATTTTTCTATCAGAGCCTAGCAGTACAATATTGGAGAAGATCCTGTTTTTATACAAAGCACTCAGAGCCTCTCTCTAGCAGCGAGGAGGCTCCGGCTCCCTCCTTGGGGTGTGTGTGTGCTTGTGAAAGCAGGGCAGCTGCAGAAAGCACCATCCCGCAGGCAAACACTCTGCCGAGGCAGGCGGCTAGGTTTGACACAAGCCCTTCTGCCCTCTTCTTTAAGCGGCTTTAAGAACAAATTTCCCTACTGTTCCAATTACATAGGCTCCCCAGGCCGTGTGATGGTCATGTGTGCTGATCACCCCCTCCGCACTTTTGTAATCACAAGTAACGGATAGATCTACCTCTTCGGGATCGGACTGGCGCTGTCAGCTCTGCCCCGAGCAATGCCTCTGTGAATGACCATGTGATGGTGGTTTGGACCTACTCCTGTCAGCTACTCAAAGCAAAGAGCATTTAAAATGTCACTTCCTGAAGGGAAGGAGGGCAGGGAGGGAGAAGACTGAAGGAGGACCATGTTTTGTCATGTTTTTCACAGTAGAAAATAATTTAGGACTAACTACATCACACCTGCTTTCTCAAACTTTTACCCTTAGTTCAGAGTTGGGGAGGGAAAAATGAGGATCCTGATAGAAGGTCAAAGTATTTTGCATCATACAGTGCAGGGCCATTGGTAATTTAATAAAAAATGACGAAGAAAATATCTGTTAACCAGTTGAAAAGTGAGAATTTCAGCCCCCTCATTTACCATCTAGTATCTGGACACTCCAAAAAGTCATTTATATTAGATGAGAAATATCTCAAGCAACTTAGATTACAGAAAAAATATCTTCAGAAGTAACACCGCAGTATCACCAAGGTTGTTTTCTGGCCTGATGTCTGCAAGTCTTGTATAGCAAGACGCAGCCTGTGTCACTGGCCCAGAGAGTGCGTGCAGATTTGTTGTCTTTTCAAGATTTCTTCTTCTGATACCAAAAGCCTCTCTGGAACAGAGCCTAAATTTTTATCCGAGCGCAGACCTACGCACAAATTAGGACTGTGGATGAGTAACAGTGCTCCTTGCTTTCCCACCTGAGCCTTCTCCTTCCAGTGGAAGAACGGATATGAAGAAGTTGCAGTTTTATACTTGCGTGCGGTGACTGCGAAAACAAAGACGGCACAAAAAGCTGTGGACCCCACCGGCTCTGTGCCTTGAGATCGTTACGGTCATATGACGAGCCATCTAGATTGTTTGGCACCCGAGTTGTGATCTGTGGTTACGTACAAGCCTAACCGCAGTGATACCTGCAAATATGGTTAAAGCTGATCTACAACGTATCAGCTGGAGAAGGAAACGTCTCTGCTCCTTTGCACAAGGAACTTGAACAAAAAACTGTTTTGTTTCTCCTGCCTGAACAAAAAAACAGCCTCTGGGGCTCAGTGGAGGTTTTAGAAAACAGGCTAAAAACAGCTTTCCTACAGTAGAAGCATTATTATTCTCTGGGGTGGCTCTTTCTCCAGTTATGACTACTAAATAGCTTGACCGTCAGATAGATGGTTATTTAAAATTAAAAAGAGTAATTTTTCTGGTGGCAGATTAAACTTGAATTACACATTGGCACTCGTTTGTCTAGGCTCCAATTCATATCAAAACACAAAATCGCACAATGCATCAAGAAGTGGAAGGAGACAGGAAAACCAAACTTTGCAACATCGGAGCCAACTGCCTGGACTGGGCAGAGTGTCCCAAGAGGGCAGTGGGGACTCTCTGCGAGGGGCCGGCAGCTGCCCAGCCTGATAGACAGTACTGGGGCAACTGGTTGTGTCTCCTGTGAAATCTGGTGTAGCTGAAGGTCATTCCCACCCCATAGAGAAGTGGGGGCAGACTTCTTGTAAGCCCATGTGGAAGGGGAAGCCACCACAGCAGCAGTTTGCAGGAGTGAAGGAGCCCTGCAGTAAGGCTGAGCTGTAAGAGCCCTACTGAGAGTTGCTGCCATCTGTAGTGTCAGACACCCAACCAAGACCCAAAGCCTGGGGAGATCCAGTCTCAAAGCCATAACATCTACATAAACAGTTTACAGTGATCATGGGAAGGGGAGCGAACTCAGAGGGAAGGGAAAAGGCTTTCCCAGCTTCTGGGAGAAAGTCAGGGCTCACACACCCTCAGCACTGCTGGCTCAGCCTCTGCCAACAGCAGCCACCACCCTTCAGGGTGGTCATCGTGAACGGTCAACCTGCAAGAGCAAACGGAGCAAAACCAGGCAAAGCTTCATTCAGCGTTTATATGGGCAAACACAGCTGCAAATGGTCACTGGGAACTTCAGATTCAAAAGCTTCTGCAAGGGCGCAGGCTCCTTCCCTGACTGCCTCCTACTGCTGTTAGCACTGGGCTTGACACCCTGTCCGTCCTCTGCTTCATACTTCATACTTCTCCCCCGCAACCCATAACAGTGGCAGAAACTAATGGAAATGGGAGACCGTGCATTTGGCTGATCACTCCAGCAATCTATGGTGCATGATGCCAAAAACAGAGAAGTGTTAGAGATGGGCACCCTCCTGAGTGCTGCGTCTTTGCATAATTACCCTTCTCTGCATCATTCGAGAGACCTCATAGCTGGGAAGGCAGGATGGTCACATCATATGACACCAGGACACTTATCTGGTGACATCTGAGACCCCAGCTGTTTCCCTGGAAAACGAATGCTGGCATTTGGCTTTGCAGTCCTGGGCAACGGCCCCATCAGCTGCTTCAGGAGAGGCTGGAAACAAGTTTCCTGTCACACAGACCTCGGGTATAGCTGCCTCGTAAGGGGATGAGTCTTCTTTGCCCAAGGCAGTGACTGACAGTTGGTACCCTGCAGCATGAGGCTGGATATTTCTTCTAACTTTCCATCCTTCCCAGTGTCATGGTGGATAATTGTGATGAATATCTTCCACAAACTTTCTTTTCTAAGAGACTGAAAGTAAGCAAAGCCTTCTTCAAGAGAAAATGAGTCAAATATTTTCCTATTTCCCTGAGCAGTTTTGTGCAGACTAGATGCTGTTGGTAATGAGGTTCCAGGTCATTTCTTATTTTGGGTACCATCTGCTGCAGTGGGAAATAACAACCAAATGTATTATGTAAACACCGTATGAATACGATCCATTTTGTCTAATAAGTCGAAATCCTCTCTCTCAGCTAAGTATATGCTGAACTTGAAAAGACCATTCCTGTACATCAGTACAGCTTCGGAAAGTCTATCACTTCCAAGCAGATACACGCAATATAATTTTTTTGCAGATTTTAGCATTTTACCCCAAATGTAGAAAGTGGGCTGTACAGGGCTGCTGTAACAGCCAGCTATAAGTCTATGCATTATGACTTATGCATATTATGCATATTATGACATGACTATGCATGACAGACTTACTGTGGAGACTTTACAAGAAGGAGAAATACTTCAGAATTAGCATTATTCTTCCACCTAGCCTTTGTGCAACATTTTTCATCCTGGTGTCCAGAGGCCTTTTGTCATGAAAAAAGTTGTGATTATTTTTGAGAAGGCCATCGACAGAACTGTTTTACCAGCTGCCCGCAGGTGCAACTTGCTAAACTAACTGGTCACCTCTGAGGATGCTCACTGTTACTAAGGTGGCTACTGCCAAAGCATCTTCTTCATTATGTTCCCACCAGTGCTTTCCAGCACCCACCTGTGGCCCTTGCACATCTGCTCCTGTTCTCCTCCACGCCTGCCCCAGAAATATGTGGGAAGAAGTATATAGAGAGGATAAAAGTAGATCAGCTAGATGTTCTGGGGGCTCAGAAGGCACATATTCTGTACTGTTTTGTCTGCACAGTCAGAAGCAGCAAGCTGGAAGCACTGTCACACAGTTCCTGAGACAGCCTGGCACAGGAACCACCATCACACAGCTCCATCACCTGAAGGAATTGCTCTGGGGGCAAGGAGACACAGCAATTTGGGGTAATTGCACTGCTAATTTCGACTGGAAGGAAAAAATATCCTCCTGCCAAAGAAATAGTTGACTTTAACTACTGGCAGCAGCATATTAATGTACCTTCCAGTTTTGTTTTTTTCTGCAACTGTAATTAATTGACTCCTTTGTAAAATTCTAGATCATGAATAATGAAATATATTAAATAAAAACAGGCCTAATACTGATGCCTGTGCCATTCCATTAAGGGCCTTATTGAAACAGAGGTAGTTCCCATTACATTTTGATTAAAGAAGTTTTCAATTCATGAGGCAACACTTATACACAACACAAACTAGCATCTGGTCCTTTACCAAGTAGGATTTTGTGCTGTGTGGTAAGAGAAACCAGCTGACATCAGTAAGTATTGTATCTTGTGCTTCCTACTTAGCTTGTTCAGGCAACAGCAATCTGTGGCTCTGACTGAAGGCAGATCACTTAAGGAATTTTTTTAACCGTATTTCATTATTTTCTAAGATTTGAAATCAGGTAGATAATGACTGCAAAAAACACGTCTTAAATTGGGTGGTTAATAACTGCATAGATCACCTCTATCTTAATTTTCTTGAAGCTTACCTCCCAGGATTTTACCTTTTTATTGAAATCTTTCCCATGGTCTCAAGGGACTAGGCAGAGGCGGCACAATGAGGAGGCACCGTGGTGCAGCCAGGCTGGCAGAGATGCCCTCAGGAGCAGGGGTGAGGGTGGTTCCTCCTCGCCTCCCACCCAAAATGTACGGAGTTGTTTCTGAGCACCAGCCTCTTCCACCTGCCACACACCAATTCTCTTTTTGATGCTTTTATCTTCAGCCTGCATGCCATGAACAGCCACACCTTTTGGGGTGTTTCCTTCTCCTTTTCCAACTCAAGTTCCTGTTTAGAAACAGGTTTTAAGTAGCCTCTCACTAACCAGATTGGCCACTTCTTTCTTGGGCTTTCCTCTCCAGTGCAACACTGCCTTGTGTTCATTTCGATGTCTTATTTTCAAAAAGAGTCCTAGGACAAGGTCTTTCTCCTTCTTTTAGTCTCAGGCATTACTTCATCTAATTGCAACACACTCAGTGAGGATCTAGTAAGTGGGGCTGGGTAAAAGGGAGCCCATTTGTAAATGCTACATCTGGTCACAACTCTCTTTCTAAGCCCTAAATGACCTCCTACCTCAGACCTGACCATGGTGAAAATACACTTGAATAAGGGAAAATTCAAGTAGAAAAGAACTTACCCATGGCTACAGAAAAGGTAAAGCACTTTTTCCCCTGTTTAAAAAAAAATAAAAGTAGCTGCCAAACCCAGGCAGGAATTGTGAAAATTCACCGAAATATCAGCAAAGCCTTTTCTACAGAGAGCTTCACCCTTGGATTTGAGAAGTGAAAACACACCTAAGCCCTCAAAAAAAAAGCTGGTCTGGACAAGGTTGTAAACTGGGGTCTTCACCAAGCCTTGGTTGATTTGGTGTTAAAGCAGGTGGAAACAGTCAGTTCAAAGGCAATGACTTCTGAAAAAACTCAGGCACAGTATCTATAACACCCCCCAAACCGAAGCATATCAGCTAACTGGTTGCAGCTTTGTCTTACTTTCTACTGCTGGATTTTTCTCTTTTCTTTAGGAGAAAAACCAGAGAAGAACATGCGTTTTTTTGCTTGGTTGGTTTGTTTTTTTGTTTGGTTGGATGGTTTGTTTTTGGGGTTTTTGTTGGTTTTGCTTTGGTTTGTTTTGGTTTGATTTTTAGTACTTGTCTATTCCTGGATATATGTTTAGGTTATTTTAGATTGTTCCCATTTTGGAGGTCAGGTTTTGCATAGCCTATTACTTTCCAAATCATTACTCAAATGGGTTTTCAAATACGCTTCAACATAGTCCAGAGCACAACTTATATCTATTTATTTATATTTATTTTTTTTACTTACTTGTAACTTATCTTTATTTACATTTATTTGTTTGTTTACATTAATTTATTTATTTATTTCGTATTTATTTAGTTAAATAGGTGCATACATAAAAACATACATAAAATACCATCATGCTGGGGCAAAGAAGCAAAATGAACATTGAAAAAACAGATTCGAAAGACAGCACACGTTTTCACATGTGTGTATGTGTGTGAATGTATATTCTCTGGGTGCATAATTTCTCTGTTTTAGTGAGGTGTGATGCTAATTGCAGTGAGCTGAATACGGACTTTGTGTGTGGATTTTCCCCTCCTGAGTGTAAGACCATTTATGCTGCATGTATTTTTAAAGTAAAATTAGATGCCCGCAGAAGGTTTACAGTAATTCGCTTTCAATTTAGATCTGTTTTTTTGAACCAGAACAAATAAATGGCATCTGTTGCCCTCAAAATGTAGTCACCAGGCAAAAATCAAGCATCTCTGAAAATGGTTATTTTGGCTACATAATCAAGCAAGCAATTATTGCATTATCTACAAAGTATGATCATACATTATTAATACATTTTCAGAGAAAAAGGTTTCAGTAAATGCCTTTTTTTCTGGCTTTTATGATACTCAAGACTCAAACGTAATTCTAACTGACTGAAAATACTTCACGGCTTGTCATTTTCCAGTTTAAGATGCAGCTTGGTTGGGCATGAGAGACAGTAAGGAACGAGCAGGAAGAACAGAAGGACACGGACATTTGTGTAAGTGATTACAGATATCCTTCCTATGTGTCATGCATATCCCTAGCCAGAGAGCAAATTTTCCAGTGGAAAAGGATTTAATGAATGCAAGCAGTATAGTGCACTGTGCTATATACAGGACATTGTATTCACAAGTTCGGATACACAACCGCGCAGGCATTTTTCACCGAGCACCAGAGTTTCATGTGATGCAGAGAGAATATTTTCAGAACAGGGGAAAAAGCCTGAGTGAGGTGCTCACTGACCTTTGATGCCCTGGGCTGCAGTGGCTTTACAAAATAATTTCCATCTTCAAAAGCACCTTAAAGTGGGATTAATTTCAGTTAATTTTGGCTGTCTGCAAGCCAGGCATCCTAGCCAAGCTTCCCCCCAGTTTATTTCTGCATCCGACAGCAAGACTGTTTCACCTGTCTTGGATGCTTCACTCTGTGACAGGATGAATCACTCAAGCCTACAAAGCTGGCATTTATACTGCAGAAGCTATGGGAGGTGAATCCTTTAATCATTAACAGTTTCAGTGAGTTTTTAAACGACTTCTGGAAATGGAAACTAGGCTTCCAACTAATTTTGGGAAGTGTGTGTTGCCTCAGCTCCGACGTGACTGAGCTGTACAGTCTTCTTGTTGAGCTGCGTGCCATAATCTCATGCCACCAGCTGGAAGAGAGATTTGCAGCTCAGTTTTGGGGTGGGATATTTCTGGGTCCTACTCGGCTTCCTTGCCTAAAAGATGCTTGAAAGCACATCCTAAGATGTCAGCAGGAAATACTTGCACCTTACGGACAAATAGCCCAGACTGCGTGGGGACTCATCAGTCAAGATTGCTTTACAGATAAACTTTAAAAAAAAAAAAAAGAAAAGAGCAAGTCTTTGCTGGGAAAGATCTGCCCAAAACTTCTGTTAGAGCCAGAAAGTCTACTAGAAAGAAGTTATGTATAGTACACGTGCACATCTGTGTGTGTGTGTGAACACATTGGCAGGCAGGCCTCACAATAATCAGCTATACAATTTACCACTAATGGGTGGCAGTACCAAACGCCATGGGATAAATTCATCCTTGGCATGAGGAGGGGTAATTAATCCTAAATGCACCCCTGTGATATAGATAAGTATTATTATTACCCCAGTTTGACAGACACAGAGACGTGGTGTTTTGCCCTTGGCAGCTCAGCTTTCCAGAAGACTGACTAACGTAATTTGTGGTGGAGGATTACGCGATGCTCTTCAGATGAGATTTCTTGTAACATTGCAATACTACCCCGTGAAGAGATGTGCGGGCAGTTAGTTAGTATTTCGGAAAGCTGATATATATATATTTGGAAAGCTAGAGAATTAAGCAAGCAGGTTCATGTTTGGGTGAGCTGGGAAACCTTTAAATCCGGAACAAGGCAGTGCGTGTGCTGACACAAATGCCTCGGAAAGGAAAACTTGCTCTTCAGTAACGGAAACTTTCTGAGTGTCTATTTCCTTCGAAAATTCACACTTTTGGTGCATAAACACCAGCTCTGCTCAGTGCTTGAAGTTTTCTATAAAATGGTCCCTCCTGGGGCTTTAGGGCTTTCCCTGAAGCACATAAACCACGTTAACGCAGAGCCTGAGCCCGTCCCCCTCCCCAGTTAATCTGCTGGTAAAGACAGAAACTCAGTGACCATTGTCAAATTGTGTCCAGTGAAAGAGTACTGCTGGGTGGTGGTAGGTCTCACAGGTGAAGAAACGTTTTAAAATCATGCCTTCAGAGATGTGCTATCCATAGCATGAGGAGATTTAAATCATATGCCATATGTTTAGCATATAAAGGCTTCAACACATAGCAAGTTCCAGCTGGACAGACAGCTTGTATGCTGAAGGAATTTCCTCCATGGCGATCTGTAAAGCCCACAAGCTATCGCATGTCCTGCATGTTTTCATTCAGTGCAAATACTTTTAGACCATAATAATAATCTGCTACGACACAGAAATATAATTTTCTTGGCAGAGAATGAAGCTTGGGAACAAGCAAGATCAAACGATTTAAATTGGCTGGAATTTAAGCACCACTTTTGATATATGCTTCTAATGCTGGGATGTTGTGGAAAAAATAGCATCTTATTACAAGGCAAAAACATGAACAGCCTGAATTATGGCTGCACAATCTTTCCTTGATTACATAGGAAAAAATTTAAAAAAAAATTTTAAAAAATACATTTTCTACGTACCATTCAGCTTTCAGTGGACCTGAGTCAGAGTTTATCTATTAAATTTTAAAACTCCTTGAATTTTAAATTTTAAAATTACTTAAAATGTAAAAAGTGCAAACCACTGTTTGTGTTGTGGTTTTTTTGTTTGTTTTATTCTGGTTTGTTTTTTTTTCTTTTTTTTTTTCTGAGAACTGTTGCTTGGGACCATTCTGAAGGCCTTGAAGGCAAATAGTCTTTGCATGCTTGCTTTATTTTGAAGTCTCACATACAGGATACTAGCTTTTAGAGCTACTGTGTATTCTTAGAGAGGGTCTTACCAAAAATTGATAAAGAGACACACCGAGAGGCAGCTTACCATAACATCCTCATGAGTATGTGCCATTCTGTGGAACAATATGATGGTCTTCATGTCCAATGCAAAAAAAAAAAAAAAAAAAGTCTTCAGAGACATGTTAGGAGCTGCAGGCATTTAGGTATCTATTAAAATACATTTAAATAAAATGTCTTTTTAAATATCTAGGTATCCTAGTAAACTGAACCCTTGGACTAATGCCCAGACCTAAAAGCAACCCCCTGCCCGCTGGGCTTTCCTCTCTGCCCCCAAGGGAAGGGTCTGAGTGCCACAAATGGAGGCTGGGGCAGATGAGGGTGATGAGCGAGTGCCAGGGACTGCTGGAGATGCCACCTGCCGGCACCTTCCCTGTGCAACGTGTGTCTCCCAGCTGGGGTGCCTGGATGGGCCGTGGTGTCCTACAAGGAGCGAGGCAGGTGCTGGTGCCCAGCGACCACATCACTTAAGGTTTCACAGGTCAAACCTGTCCCTTAAATTTATCCTTAAATAAGCTGCAAACCAGGCTTTACATGCCAGGAGAGAGCACCCGATAGAAAGCAGTGAGGCTTTCCCCATTGCCAGCCAGGGTACTGCTGCCAGCTGCTGCCCAGCACAAGGCAAAAGATACTCATGTTGGGAGCCTGAGCAACAAAAGGCACCCCAGCTCCAGTTCCTACGATCCTCTCTCTGACCTCCCTCAAACCATGGGGAGCAGGGCCACTCGAGTGCCATTTCTGTCCCTTTCTGAGCACCCAGGGTCATGCGGGGGACAGTTTGCAGTCTGCAATATCAGACTCCAAAAGTGTTGGCTTTTCACCCATGCTTGGAAAAAGCTGGGATGCAAACCACTCGAATGTCTTCAGAAATCGTTGGCAGCAAAATAATTTAGAGTCTTCGCTTCTCTCATGGAGGCAGCAGTTGCCTCTCTTACTAAAGCTTGAGTTGCATCGTGCACTGAGAAAAAATAAATGTCCAGAAGGTCTGGTAAAGAAAATTACAAAATCTTCCAAACTGAGAATCGTGTGGAAAATAATGTAGGAACTGGATGGTACCTCTCAAATTCATGTACTGCTGCTGAGACTACATTCTTTAGGGTGTATTTGAACGTACACATGTGTGTGTACACAAGGAGAGAGGGAGAAGAGAAATCCCCTCACCCAGGCAGTTTCAGTTTAGCCCCGTTGCAAAACATAGGTGGTTTCTTATATTTTTGTCTTGGCAGAAGGGAAGCAAAAGGCCTGTACTGGGAAAGCTGCAAGGCCTGCCCGTCCCGTGAGCCGCAGATGCTCAGGAAGCCGAGGCGCTGGTGCGGCTTGTGCATAGGAAGCGCTGTCCCCCCCGTGCCCCCCTTGCCCCAACCCACGGCCCCCAGGCCCTGGCCCCTGCCCCTCTGCCAACCCCCGGCGCTTATCTAAGGTACGGCCGGCTTCCTCGTGCCCTGCCTGGTGTGTGGCAACCTGCCGCTGTTTAATTGCATAACCAAGCAGTTGCATAAGAGGATCTTAAGAAAGGACCAAACAATTAACAGCGAATAACCACCACTGCGTGTTTTTGACAATCTGAACCCAGACAATAGTTACGGGGGAAACAAAGCAGCACGAGAGAATCTGTTTCCTGAAACAGTGCAGGGCTGATTTAAGTCCCATGTCACTTTTCGCAGCCAAAGACTCAGCCTTAATTAGTCCAGACCAAACCAGCTGGGGCTTAATCATTTGCCTATTTTAGGAATTGTTCTCTAGTCTTCAGGGACGGGCTTTTATCTAATGATGGGTTATCTTCCATAAGCCCAGGGAAAGACATAGCTCCTTGCCACTGCAACCTCTTGCACATTTTCTGGGTCCTGGCTCAGGGCAGCAAATATATTGCACTGAGGGGACCCAAGTATGACTTGGTCAAGTATGACTCGGTACCAAGTCAGAGATAACAGAAGCTTGCCTGGACGTAGGAGAAGTGGCAGAATGCACCAGGAGCGTCTTCTGCCTCACTCACAGGGCAGTTAGAAACCCTGGGACGAAATATATGTTGGAAATAAGAAGATGCCTCATGCATGGACATTCATAAAGACTGTCCACTACCATGTTGTACCAACTTCCGTTTGTAAAGCAAAAAAAATATTTCACCTTGCAGAAAGAAGTCTGCCTCCTTGAACAAGGACCTTTAGCTCACACAGCTGTTGATAATCACTGCTAACTTGCAGCAGAAAGGAGAAACGCTCTTTTCTACTGATGAAGTCCAAGTCTTTGGATGGTATGGCCAATGGGGTCCATTGGTAGCAACCCGAAAAGGCTCTGACTGGGAATCCAAAAGCACGTATCAGTCAAGACCCTCCTGACATTGCAATCACACTTCCCATAACATTTGTCACCTTAGACTCTGGCAGAGGACCCGCATATGTTTGAGAGCTTTCTCCAGTCTTTTGGGAAGAGCAGGGAGAACTCTGTAGAAAACTAAAGCAGAGTACTGCCCCTGCCTCGGTGTGAGGGGGAGGCTGTGTGCCCAGATCTGGCCAGGGGCGCTGGGCAGGAGGAGTCCTCCTTCCTGGGTGTCCTAATGTAGGACATGTATGCTCAGGCATATAAAGAAAATGTTCTGTTATTATTCATCATCCATAATGAAATGGCACTAAGTCAGAACCTACTATTAACCCTTTAGTGGCTGTACTCAGAGTCTTCCAGCATGAGCTACATGCTAATGCAAAATGCATTAGCTTTTATGGTAAAATTCTGATGACTGCAAGAAGAGGTTAAATAAACTGGAGAGAAGAAAATAAAGAGGCTTTTAGAATGAATTATTCAGGAGATCGTTAAAAATCAGACACACATGAGAAGCATGCTACTTAGAAATCCTAAATGTAAACACACATTCCTGGCTTAATGTAAGATTAAGAAAACAAATAGAAGTTACCTTTGCACTGCTACTATCTATTGTTAAACAGCAGAGTTAGCCTGCACGCCTTTAACAACCACTTTTAATTGTGAACAACATTTTTGGTGCAGAGGACTATGGAGGGTGAGATGGATGCTGTAGGAGGAGCAGTATCAAATCCCAGAAAGCTCCCTCGCTCTGTGATGACTTCTTGGATATAAGCTGTCCCTGCCAGCCTTTGCCCACCACTGATCCTTTGGTTGTGTGGACTCAGATGTTTGTGCAGCCCAGTGCCACCGGCTGCTCTGTATTTGAGAGGGAAAAAAAAAATATATATATATCTGGAAGCCCAGGTTTTCTAGGGGGAGGCAAAGAAAACAAGAGCAGCCTCCCCACTGCCTTGGCCTCAGCCTGGGCTCGGGGTCACACGATGTGGCTCTAACAATAGAGCCATTTCTCTTTCTTCCCACTCATCTCTCTGCTCTCAGAACTGGTTTTGAACCAAGTTGGTCAGCTTAACTCTACATCAGCCCCCCAGTGTGTGAGTGACCTCCTGAGCTGTTGCATGTATGAGCAGCCTCAGACACAGATGCTTTTTCTGTAAGAAGGCTTTGCTCGATGGATGTTCGGGAGATCAGCAGATTCACCAAGACTGGCCCTCGTGGTATTTTCTGAACACTGAATGCTTTGTCTGCTCTTGTGAAGCTACCGTGCTGCCACTGGGATTTTCAGCCATACAACTGCCGTTTTACACTTTGAAGAAAAAACAAATGCCTGAATTAATGTGGACTTTCTGGGCCTGAGTCTCATAGTTAGCGAGTCTCCACTGTGGCAATGAAAACTGAGGTTACCTTATGTATAAATTATACTTATGCCCCGTTTGTGGTCCATTTACACAGTCAGAAAGATACCAAAAGGTACATGAACATTAGGCTGCCAGTCTTGATTACATCTATTTGAGTCAGGCAGGAGATGAAAGGAATTTGGAGTGATAAAACATGGTGCTTATCTCTAGCTCCATGAGACCCTTCGTCTTGAGCTGTCTTGAGGTGCAGCCTGCACACCATTTTTAAGGCTGTAACAGAGGGGGACCAGGGATAATGCTATATCATTGTCCCAGCCTGGAGCCATTCTCTGCAACCCTTCTCTCTCTGCATTTAACTGGAGGATTTGACAATACAAACTCACACGTGCAACTGTATTTCGTTATTAACCAGCAGAAAACAATTATTTCTTTGCCATAAAAACGATTCCCTTCTATTTCAATTGAGAAATGGC
Organism: Pampusana beccarii; assembly: GCA_013399365.1. NCBI lineage: Eukaryota > Metazoa > Chordata > Aves > Columbiformes > Columbidae > Pampusana > Pampusana beccarii. Next base: position 540,990 of record VWYH01003089.1, on the reverse strand, counting down.
TTTGTGATGGTGAAAAGATCCTGCTTTCTCCAAGTCAGCTCAGATATTTGAAGGTAAATTCTGCAAAACGTTTACTTGAATTCTTCTGAACAGACTGGATTTCAGGTTGAAGAGCAACTAGAGAACAAGGCTTCAGAATCCCCAGGATGTTATGAACTCCCGTCCCAACACAGCAGTTCAAAACGACAGATGCTTTCCGAGTTCAAATATCTATGTCAAGTCTCTACCATCATGAGGGAGGCATTATTGTAAGGTCAGCTGCTGTCATGAGATGTTTGCTGTGATTCTCCCACTTAAATGGATTAACATGGGCACTTCCTCAGCCTGGATTTGACCTGAATAAAGAGCCAGAGGGATAAGTTTCTAGGGGAAGCCTGAACCCCATGTCTCCGATGTGAGATTTTAGGTTTTTGCCTTCTCTGATTTTTGACAGCATTTCGTGATGTTTCACAAAATCTGTACTCCGCGGAAGAATAATTACTGACGGCTGGAGAAAAATCTGTTTCTCCATCAAGTCAGAGACATGACCTTTGAGTTTTGAAGAGTCTTTCTTTCTGAACACCTTTTCTGGTTTCATCTGCAATTTGCAAGACAAACCTTGTGCTTGAAGCCAGCATGGTCCCCACTACAGTGCCCAGCACTGTCATCTGGGAGGCAAACGACTAAGTGTCGAATAATCTCCTTGGAAAACCTGCTCCTCAGAATTGTTTCTGAAAAGGAGCCTGGCTCCTCTGCCAGCCTCCCTGTGTCCTGCCACAGCCCAGTCCTGCGTCCGCTCTTGCTGCGCTTGCCCTGGCTGCCACCTGGGCACACAGCTTCCCAAGGGCATCCCACTTTTACACGGCTCTCCCTACAAATTCGCTGGCAGGTGTGAACTGCTGATTCACACGCACCGCCCTGGTCCTAGAAAGCGTTTCCTCCAGGCCATGAACAGCCAGGAAACTCTCCTAGGCAATTTTAGGAGCATAATTAAATCTCTGCCGTCTTAGTTACTGCTAGCTTTTAATGCATCTTAATGCAGAAATCTTTGCCTAGGGTGGCAGATTCCTTCAGCGTGTGCAACGCTTCTGCCTTAATCCATGTGACTGTAGTCTTAAGACTGTCTGGTTTAGAAAGGGCAGGGCCAAAAGCACCCCACGAAAATATGCCCTGGGATTTATTTTCTGAAGGGCACAGTCGTCTACGTTCTCTGCTATTGTGGATTTAAATGCAGATGTCTCACAAATGTGCAGATTTTTTTCGTTCTTCCTCCAAAAGAAAAAAGGCAAATGACACGACATGTGCTGCGCGCCAGGGCTTGTTTTACAGGAGAGGATAGGGACGTGTGCCAGGACAAGGTGTTACCATTTAACTAACTTTCCTGAATATTCAGATGAAGCTGGTAGCACATCAGCTCCCTGCTCGCTCTTGGCATTGAGCTGTCCTGCTCAGTAGCTCCCCATCTTCTGCTCCTTGGCTGACGAGTTGTCTAAGCTCATTTGTCTCCTCAAGACGGTGTGAGCCACACTTGCACGTTTTTTTTTCTGTTGGCACTTAAAACCTTAAAATAAGATCTTAAAAGAGTCAAAGAAACTTTTAGCTATTCTTTTTCACTAGTGTCTACTGTACAGCATAGTGCAGTAGTTGAGTTAAAGCTTTCACTTCTCCTTACAGCAACAACTATCACAACGGCTGTGGGGATGATGGAGTGTGATGGAGGAAGGGTTGAAATTCAGTCCCTGAAAGAGAGTTTCATTTGTTCTCCTGGTGGGAAGAAAATAATTTCAGTCAATGGTGGTGGGACTGGGAAATCCAAAACATAAGTGAATTCACTAATAAAAGCTGTGAAATTATAAGAAGGGTCTCAAAGCAGGATATTAAGAAGACAAAATCTGTGTCCTTTTTATCAGTCCAGAAATTTTATAATGCTCCCACAACATTTTTCAAAGTCCTCTTTTTTCCAGGAACTGCAGCTCCAAGAAAAAAAAAACAAAAACTTAGAAAATTTAATCCATATATTAGGAGATTCAGAATAAAATTAATTTCTTTGTACATTACTTATGATGGTGGATGTCTGCACTGTAGAACACTGGAGTAAATTGATTTTTAATAACCAGCTACTGATTACCTCCCATGCCTTACATACCCATGCGATAGGAACATTAAAATAGCAATATCCTGCTGCATTTCAACCTTGCACTTTGCTGAAGCACAGCTTGCAGTTGTAGCTTTTCAAGAAGTACTGCACAAAATTAAGCCTCTGGGCTGTTTGCTGTACATAAACCCCCAAAATGGCTCATATAATAGCTTTTAGTCAACTCAAGAGAGAGAGCTGAGAGAGACGCAGTATCTTAATAAGTACTTCAGTGCATGTTTTAATTAGTATACAACTTTGCAAATAACACATGAAATATTTTTGAAAATCTTTGAAATAGAAACCTTTGGGTAGTGAGCATTGCTGTTTCCTTTATGACAGCCTCCTCCTTCTTCTCCTCTTTGCTGAGATCACAGATGTTAAACACAAGACTCTAATATAATATTTACATTCCTGTTCTTTAGTACAGAAATACAGACTTTTCCGGGCACTGAGCTTCTCAGTTTCCTGAGTCTCGGACAACACTGCCATTCAAGGACCCTGCTCATGTACCTCACCTGAGGACATTCTTCTTGCAGGAGCTGCACAGCAGGATCCTCCAGTGGAGGTATTGTCAGAGACCCAAAAGCACTGAATGAGCCGTAAGACACAGGTGCTTGTGTTAGGATTTTGCTTGGGTGATTTAAGCCGTTTGGGACTTTCTGAATTCTTGAAAAGGGGAAAGTGGAAAGTTGTTGTCTTGGTCCCAGCTGTGAAGGACCACGCTCAGGTTCATGTGTGCCACAAGACAGGGTGAGTATCTATGCCTAAAAGCATAAGGCAGACACACAGAAAACCCCACTCTTAACCCCTCCACTGCTCATGAGTCAGAAATCTGCAACAGAGCCCCACAGAAGTGCCAAGCACTGTCCTGCATGTTTCTACAGACTTTCTATGATGCGCTGATGTTATTAGCTAAAAGAGCAGAAACACTCATGTTAACAGGGTGTTAGAAAGGCTTTGCTCTACTTGGGTCTGGGCCAGTAATAGGGATGGTGAATAAGCTGTGAACTCCAGGAAAGCTACTGAGCATCTTCGGGTCCTGCTTGTCCTCTTTAGAGCATGCCTTACGTTTGGCCATATTTATAAATCCTGGTTTTAAAAATAGCTGGTTTCCTTCCTGACTGGGATACAGTTATTGGCTGTCCTGCATGTTTTACATTTGGTTTCTCTAGGCCCGTTTACATCAAGTAAATGTGTATGTATAGGGTGGCAGGGGGATCACTTCCAGAGAGTGAGTGCTTATGTTTCTGTTCACGTGTCAATAGATTCACTTGAGTGTAAATAATACTTATTGAGATAAATGACTCCTCACAAATATCTGTACAAACAAACAATTGTATGAAAGCAGGTGAAAAGGATGCAAGCCTGGCTGATTGAATTGTGAATCCTTGGGAAACAGTTTTCCATCAGGCACCCAACTCCGATACTTGGAGAAGTTCGTATCAGTGGACATGGTAGAGCTACATGGCTTATCGTCGTGTTACGTGTGCTAACATCAGCACCCTCTGACCACCACTCTGCAGCCCTGATTTAGCAGGATGCCTGCCGCAGGCAACGAGCAGCCACCAATATGGTTCTACACCAGGTGCCAGCACCAGCTGACTTCTGCCCAGAGCTGTTCAGTCTCACCTGTTCCCTAGTAACAGGAGGATGCAACCTCTGTGCCCCTTACAGCGTGGTCCTCAGCTTTACAGGGCTGGCTTGAAATAGGGGGCCACTATCTGGAATGCCAGGCACTGTGTGGTGCAGCTCCATCAAGCTGCTCAGGATCAGCAAAGTGTTCAAGCTTTGGTGCATCTGTGCAGAGCTGGAGCCATCCAGCGTGGTACCACCATCACTGGCCGTGGGCCTGGTGGGAACTCCTGCAGTGAGGTCCTGATTGTCCTGTTAGAAAGCTCTGTGGTTTCTCTTGAGTGGAAGGCTTGCTCAGCCTGAGCATGTATAAAAGCGTTATTTTAATTTCCCATATGCCACTCTCAGTCAGAAGTGGTTAATAAAACCACTCATTTTGATTCTTCAGCGCTGTGGCTACTCTGTGTTCTTTCAGCCCCAAATAAAGCGTGCACAGTATGCTCCTGTTCTTACCCCACTGTTAGTTGTTGTGCTGCTTCTGGGAGGGGAAGATAGCTCAGAAGGAGGATGAGCAGAACAATAGCATCAAGGTCTGTAGTGAGATGTCACTTTTACTTTGATTAACTTACAGAGCAACACAAGCTTGGTGCCCCAACCCAGAGAGCTTGTAGCCAATTCAAGTTCAGCCCAGGCACACACTGCGCCTAAAATGTGAGAGGAGGGGAAACAGGCTTAGCTGTTCCTTAAGCTCATGTATGTACCTTTGACATTTAAAAAAAAGAAAATTATCATTGTAGAATGAAGATTCCTACTGACTTAAGACCTGGGAATAGGCAGTCTCTGCCCTTGGTAGAGCAGCGAAGATTTGCACCATTCCAGCTTCAGACTTCTCATTAAAAATCTGAGACATACCGAGAAATATAAGGACCCAAAATGAATATTGTTTACTTGTTTGTAGCATTTTAGGAGCAAAAGGGAATTGCGATGGATTCAGTACATTTTGAATTAAAAAGTCAGATGAAGCCTCTCAGGCCTTTCTGACTGAGAGTTAATCCCTGTAAAAAGGGCTATGAAATGAAATTATAGTTTCAGGGCTAGTTCCTTTTGCATACTTAACCCAAAAGCCTTGTTAATGCCTATTAAAACGAAATCCAGTGAACAACAGGCTCTCGTGTTTATGGGCTGTCAAACTAATTTCCATATAGCTGTGCTGTCTTCTTTGTCATTGTTGTCTAAGGGTTAATTCACTGCGGGAAAAAGTGCGACAAAATACATCACTTTAATCCCTTTCTTCTATAAAGACGAAGCAGTAGAAAAGGAAAAGTAACAACTGGGAAAATGTTGAGATCCGGAATCTTTAATGTAAACTTGTCAGCCGTGCCTGACGTCTGCAGTAATAAACACTCGACAATAAACAGCGAGGACTTTTCTTAAATCTCAATAATGTAACAACTTTGAGAGGAAAAAAAAATATTGTTCAAAGGCTTTTTCTGAATGCATTTGCATTTCCAGGCTTTGTTTTGTTATCTACGTAAAATGAAGCTGTTGCTCTTTCACCACTTAACCCTTCATAGGACACTCCTCAGCACCTACGCGGAGTCCCATGGCTGAGCTTGGCAGAAATTGTCAGAAACTATAATATCCTGACTGGTAAAATCCTGGCTTTTTGGAAACTTTGTGCCAAAATTATCCCAGACTTTTTGAGTCTGCATTTCATCCTCCATTTATTTATTTCACTGTAGTCTTTTTCTCCAACAATCCTGTACTTACTGCTGAACCGAGGCTCTTGATAAACCAGTATTTTCAAAACTGCTTGCATTTCTTATCCCCTCCATAATCCCAGCGTTTCACATCCCAGCTGCCCTCCCCATACCGAATCTTGTCATACTTCGCATAGCCTCAGCTCCTGAGCAGTTCCTGTTTTCTGAATCCATGTCCTACCAAATAAAAGGCAAAGAACCCCTACACCAACATTTGCTTTTTCTATTATTAACCAAGACAGCCTGCTAATGCTTGGGCACCAAATAAACTAAATGAATGAATGAAAAGTTCAGAGGCCCAGATGTTTTCAGAATAAGATGGGGTGTTTGGTTCACACAATTGTTCTGCCTTTTTTTTTTTTTTTGGTTTTCCTGCATGGTTCTTTCCTGTGGAGTGTAGGATATATTAACTTGCAGCCACAGAGTACTTGAAACGCATCTCCTGGATCAGCCTCGTACATCAGTGAAAGATGGCTAACAGTCTTCCTTTTCCTGTGCAGCTGTTGTTTGCAGAAAGGGATAATTTTTAAGTTGATTTATTTACCTTAGGCTTTTTTTTTTCTTCTTCTCTTAATCAGTGAACATCAGCATGCTAATTGTTACTAGAAGCTTTGAAACAATGAATAAACCTTATTGATACAATTAGAATTTTAATAGAAAAACATCCTTGATGTGCAGGTGGAAAGCTAGGGACATTTGTCCTCAGGAATGTTGATATCACAGAATTACCAGTGTAAAAAAAAAAAAAAAAAAAAAAAAAAAAGAAAAAAAAAAAAAAAAAAAAGGACTAAAAAAAAAAAACCAAAAAAAAAAAAAAAAAAAAAAAAAAAGAACAAAGGTCTATGTATTCAGTTAGGAAAAAAAAAAAGTCCTCAACTTCATCTTTTAACATAAGAGACAAAATTTAGATATGTTTTTCATGGTTTTAGTAAATCCCTACCTGCTGTAAATTATTGCTCATGCTCTCTTCAGGCTGCCCACTGTGCTAGAACAGAGTGGTCTCCACCGGCACGGTCCCTTGGTTGCAGAAGATGGGCTCAGGAATCCCCCACGCATTTCAGTGAGGGAACGGAAACCATCAGGGCAGGTACCCCTGCTATCCTGCTTCTAAGAATCAGCTGCAGCAAAGACACCACTTTCATTCCACACCAGATAAAATGTCTTTTGCCTTCACAGGTCAGGAAGACTTAACCTGTTATTGTACGTAAAACACCTCGCTGAAGTGCTGCCTCCATCCACAGTACGTAGTGCAGGGGCGCTTCGGGAGGAGGTCAGGCACAGCCTCACATCCTGATTATACTATCCCTATTTTTCCATTTACTGGTGCTTCCTACAAAGCTCCTCTTACCCATTCACTGTCGGTTTGTTGTTGGTTTTGTTTTTTTTTTTTTCCCCTCGTCTTACTGGTGGAGGCTGCCTCTCTGTGGCAAGAGCTTGTACGCAAGGAGGTTCTGCAGAATCGCCCTGCCTGCAACCTCTGAAACATGTAAAAGCATTAGTATGCTCTTGGGACAGCTTTCATGAACTTGCAATGAAACACTGGAAAGCACCTAAGCAACTCATCGTGTTATTAACTGAGCAGAACCATCCTGCATTGTGTTTGCCACAGAGACACAGTATGGAGGGGCTTCACAAGCATGAAGAAGGATTGAGACACACGTGGCATTGAAAGCAAACGGAAGAGAGTTCAGGGTCTGCAGTGATTCTGGGCAAGAGCAGAGAAATGGCTGTGTTCTGTCTGTAGGGTGGAGAGGAAGGCAGGAGACCTGAACAGCCAACAGTCAAGCCTCCTCCAGAAATGAAGCAGCAGAGAATTGCTGGCAAGGCTAAATTTGCCTGGGCCAGCTCCAAGATCTGAAGTGTAAGATCTAGTGTATAGACTGCTGACCCGTAGAGGGGAAATGCAAAGCCTAGACCTAGGCACCTACCCTCTCTTTTTGGGTAAGGGGAAAGTGAGTTGCCTTAGGAGTGCAACCCAAACCCAGCTGTACACAGATTGGGGAGCAAAGTTTGGGAATTAACTTTCTGACGACTAAAGTCTCACCAAGCTTTGCTTTGAGCACTTCAGTCTTTCCTTGGCTGTAGCCCTGAACCCCTCTGGGTCTATAAAACTGATCAAAAATGTTTTTGGGAGCCTGAGGTCACCAAAAACCTCAATGCTCTGGGGAGGGATGAGGCCTCCTTTCTCCAGCCACTGCAGTACATTTCACCAGCAGAAGATTTCAAAGTGACTCGACCAGCAAAGGGTCAACATTTTGCCTTTGCAATAGAAACCTTCCCCACCAAATCTTTTTTTGGCTTTTAATGTACATCTGCCTTACACGGATGAGTTTGGCTGTAAGCAGATATGAATCAGCTTTCCACTGAAGTGTCTTCAGTGGGAAAGTGCCCAAACATCAAGATGGAAGAGCTTCTCAGGAAATGTGCCTGTTTTGACATCTCACTTTTATCAGTGCCACACCACTTCTTGATTGCTGACCTCGGGGGCTTCTGGAGAGACCAGGCTGCCATGGCCCTCCGGGCAGGCGATGCTCACTGTCTCTAGCACGCTAACTTCAATAATCAAACCGCAGAGACTGATAATTATCAAAGTGTCGGGGTGGGAGAGAAGGCCCAGTCAAACAAAATGTATCACAGCTCTGCTTTTTAGTGGTCTTAGTTGATCATTATTGGTACGATGCAGCAAACCGAAGTGTTAGTTTCTCCCACGAGGCAGTTTTTATAATTTCAAAAGGAAATAATATGGAAAAAGCAGTTAATCCTCTGCTAATAATGAATGGCTGCTGCTCCATGGCCTATGAAAGGCAGGACTGTCTGCAGCACAGCGGGTGCGAGGACTTGGCAGGAGCCACCAGGACAGATAATGTTTCCCCTCTCAGAATAAGGAAAGCTCCTGTTTTTCCCTTTCCTGTTTCTTTACTTGGAGAAAACTGTTATTTCCTCTGAGATTTACATCCTGATCTATGTAAATCTTTGAACTGTTCTCTTTAGCATTTCACTTGGGAAAGCTCCTTGCTGAAAAATGAGGCTTTAGGAGCACAGGATGGCATTATTTATTCGTCTGACATTAGTAACCTGTGAGGCAGCATTCATCAAAGAATTGCTTAAGTTTGTCCATGCTACAGTCACGCAGTGCTACTCACAATGTGGGGTGATTTTCCTGAATTAAATCTCTTGAAATTGTTTAACACAATGGCCTAAATACACTAAAGCTGTCTGTCTGATTCCGCTTGTTTCTTAAAACAAAATTCAGCCAGAACTGAATATTGCTTTAGGTATACTTATTAATGCATGTCCTATACAAAAAGAGGTGATGAATATAAATATCTGCTTTCTGTACAGGCCAACAGTGATTATACTGTAATTCCGTGGTCATGGACAGTCATCTTTACTGTTTAAACTGCTAACATACAAAAACCAGCAGTTTAAACTGCTAACACAAAAAATATGGAGGAAGAATATTTCTGAATTCAGAATAAGCGCATACACACCCATACACATACGTGCAGACACATATATGATTCACCTATAAATTTTTTGTTTGTTTGGTTTGTTTTTCTTTAAAGCAGGGCACAAGTGACAAATATCTAAGAAAAGCATGCAGTTCTTTTATGAATAAAAAGCTTTGTTCTCAGCCTGTGGCCACAAAATATCTCTTCTTCAGGTCTTGTGTGGATCCCACCATAAACAGGGACAGAAAGAAAAAGGAGATTCCTGGTTACGCCTGAAAGCCCTGTGAAAGGAAGGTGCAAGCAAAGGAAGGCATCACATCAATTAATAAGCAACTAAAGAGTACAGCCCTGTGAAGAGAAAAGCTGCATTGCTCTTTTCTGTTAATAAGGACTCTGCATGGTGGTACAGCTGCTCCTGATGTTTTGAGACCTCCCCAGCACTGGGGGTGGGTAATGGGCTGGATTTTCTTCACCCCGCTCCCAAGTCCTAGGCTGCAGGTGCTGCCACCCCACGTCTGCCTTCCCCTTCCTTCCCCTGCTCACCTCCTCCCCAGAGAAAGACCAGTAGAAGCCCAGGGAGCTGGGGAATACAGCCCCAGCCCATAATGATCCTCACCAGAGTGACACTATAATTCAGGATGGGGAAATGATTTGGGGAAATGCTGATAATTTGTCAGTCACTGGGTGCTATCTCTGAAGTGAAGGCATGCCATGGGTGCTTCCAGAGACATGTTTTCTCAGTGAGTTATAAATAATTGAATTCTGATGTTCAGGAAAGTCCTTTCCTTTCCTCTGTTTAAGCCCTCTGGGAGTTTTGTTGTTGTTCTCGGGCTCTCTGATTCCTATTCCTGCCAGTAGGCAGCGAAGAAATTAGCTTTTTCTGAAAAGCTTTTGCTTTGGCACTGTATTGGCTGCCACTAATAGCATCTTCTTTATTATTGCTGTGATAGCTGCACCTGATAATCTTGAGGAGGGACCAGATATCTGGGCGACGTTCATCTTGCCTACCATTAGACATTGACTGCAGTGGTAGGTGACTGCGTCTGAACTTGATGTCTGGGTGCCCATCCCACCTGAGGAGATCTCACCAGCTGAGATCTCATAATCCATCTGGGCAAATCTAGCCAACTACTGCAGGCAAGAGTAATTACTCTCCATATTTTATGGGTTCTGCTGACTCTAAAGGGTGTGTAGTCACCAAGACGGAATGCAGATGTGCCTCAGAGGCACCTGAAGTCAGGTAAGAGTCACCTTCCCCTTCTTACTCAGCTGTATATAACTATTACTTGATTGCTGACCCAAACATTTCCAAATCAAAGCTTCTAGTCTGCTATATTTAATGAAGTTTGCTTAAATGCTTGAAAATTGTTTGCTTATAAATGCTGAAGTGCAGTGCAAGCCTTTAAGCTTGCAATGTAGGAGAAGCAGTGGCAGTCCCTCACACCAGTTTCCCAGTTTTGGCAATTCTGCAGTTCTGCCGAACTCTGTTGTGTTATTTTAAATCTCCAAAATATGTTACAGCATGTGGGAAAGTTGCGAGAGACTCCTAGGGCTTGTGTTTATCTTCTTGCTGCAGAATGGCAGCAAAAAAGCTCCAGAAGAATGGCAGTGAAACTTGCTGCCAATAATTCTTTATTAATTCAGAGAGACTCAGGGCTCTGGTTACAGATGCTTATTCAGAAGCAATCACTTCACTCCAGTGTACTGGGAAGGCTGAGCACCCACCACATGGGGCTGCAGTATTGCAGTAATCCTCCTATATTAGCTGTTGACATTGTTTGAAAGACAAAACACGTAATTTCCAATGTGTTGGACTTTTTACTAAAAATGAGCAGTAATCTGCTACCATATCCTCTCTCCTGCTACCTAATTCGTACCCCATGGAGAACAGGAGCACAAGACTATAGCCTACATAGTCCAGTCATTGTTTCCTTTTCATGGGAAACAAGACTTGTCTGTCGGCCAAACAGCATTTGAACATCTCATATGACCTAACCAGACTTCCTCCCATCACGTGGCTGTGACCCAAACTTCAGGTGCAGAGAAAATAGAACAATTTCCTACCTTGGGGACACATCCAGAGGAGCGAATTGCTGTCCTGGCTACAGCAGTTCATGTCTCTGCACAGAAGTGTGTGATGTTTGGAATGAAAATTGTGCCTCGATGACAAAAGGGGGAGAGCTGGTGGGTCTGTAAGGATCTGAAATGGACCACAGAGGTTTTGCTCGCAAAACGAATGTGATTCCCAGAAAACTCTGGCATCTGCCACGGTTAGATTGGACTCTTAGTGCCTGGTAGTAACAGTAGACAAGCCAAACACAACCTGCCACTTTGCAGAAGCAGGAATTTGTTACCAGACAGTGTGAATGGTGGTTATGTTACCACTGTCATCTCAGTGGCTTGTTCCAGATACTAGTCATATGTGGACTGATATCTTCATTAATCATTTCTGAATACAAGAAGTTTCATTCGTCTCTTTATACAGCCACTATTTCTGGAAAGAAAATTATTCACACACACTTCTTTCTGGCACATAAATGGATGGTTTGGTCCAGCCAGCAGTGACAGTAAGATTCCTCAGTGCTGCCTGCCTCTATAGAAAAACTACTTTAGCATATCAGGCTGTGATACTGGTGTAGAGTTTTCATGATGGATTAATTCTTGTTTAGTACTGAAGGTGCTAGTCATTACTGAGGAACAGTCACAATTCGTCCCATCTCAAGGACCCTGTTCTTTACAAGAGAGCTGATGGTTTGTGCTGGCCTGGTCTGAGCACAGGGCTCTTCCCCTGAAAAAACTGTCACCTGCCAGGGAAGGAACTATAATTCAAGACACGAAGGTAAGCTACAAACAGGAGAAAAAGCAGTGTAGATTCAGTGAAAGGCAGGTAGTGCCACACTAGCACTTTATCTTCCTCTGACAAGACAGCTGGTTTTCCCAGCAGATTTGCTCTGTTTTGATTGCAGTGAAGCATCTGACATGGTGCCATACAAGAAATATCAATTAAGAGAGGAGCTGTAGCAGAACTGTGACCTGCCTAAGCAGCTTGCTAAAGGGGAGATGAAACACAGGCTGCTGAGAGGGGGGAAGCCCGAGACCACAGGGCAGTCACTAGAAGGGTTCATCAAGGATTGGTCTTTAATTAGTGGCTGCACATACCAGCAGCATGGAAAGGCCACTGCCAGTGGCATTGAGAGCTCAGGACTGAGCTTGGGCAAGATGCGAGGTGGAGAGTGATTTATTTGAGACTGGCCAACAACGGGTCCACCAAGGCAGCTGCTGTGCCACAGGTTCCTGCACCACCCCTGCTGGGCAGAGCATACAGTGAATATAACCCACACTGTCAGAGCATTGCAGACATTTCATACGCTTATCTGAATACTTCTTCCACTTTGGATACCATGAGAGCTCCCACCTTCACCGGCATGGGGGGATACCAGCATGCCAAGAGCTGATGGTGCTGCTGTCTGTGGAGCTCCACCTGCCACTGGCTTGCCCAGCAGGTGTGTCTAGGAAGATGGAGCAAGACTTGTCATCTTTTTTGAAGGCTGAGAGAGCTCAAATGACATATTACGTGGTCACAATATAAATACAGAGAACTTGTCCCCAAAGAAGGTTCAAGGGGCTTCCATGTACCTATGCTATATACAGTGTGAAGAAACGCAGATTTTACATTAATAACTTACATTTTCCCTCAGGTGTGTCACAGCAGCAATGACAGGAAATAATAAGGGGGAAAGCACACTGGTTTTGCTTGTATTCTTGTATTAATCCTTCCTTACACTTGTCCAGGAATTGCAAGCAGGTCTTCATTAGAGTTTTACAGATAATAGCTTCTGGCTTAACCTTGTTTCCTGGTCTTAAACTTGGCTTTCTGATCTTTCTTCATCAACAGGTTACACTTAGATGAATTAAAAAAAGAGGGAGGATATATCAGTACCTTTTCTACCTCACTCTAGCCAGAAACATTAGGAATTCACAAAAAAGCTGTAAGGCAGAGACTTCTGTCTCAATAACCCAATGAACTACAGCCTCTGAAGAAGGGCCTGGAATAAATGGATACTTTGATGTACTGGTGGATGGTGTCAGGGAATTATGGGCACAGCCTTGTATTATCGAGGTCACTGGCAACTCTGCAGTACCTCCTTTCCTTGAGGAGTGACCTGCAGCAGCTGGGCAGCCCGTGCCCCTCAGCATGCCGAGGGAGGGCGGCCTCCGGGGGAAACACGCACGAAACACCACCTTATTTTTTTAATTTTCGTGTTCGTGTTCTGCCAATGTATTCTGCCTGTGAGGCAGTTGTCTGTCTGAAAGCACACCCATTCCCATGGTACTAAAGTTTCCTAAAAGCTATTGTGAACCAAAGGTTTCTATAAACACCTTTTATTTTAAGGTGAGGCAAATGGGTGATTTCTTTTTTTCCAAAATAGTAACCTCCAATTAATGAAATTGTTGACTACTGCGTAGTTAAAACAAACAGAAGCTAAGACAAATATAAGAGATTTATTTAAACAAATTATGCCTTTTGGCAGAATAGCAGAGGAGGAAGCAGGCATCTTATTTACATCACTGCAGAGGGTCCAGCGTCTTCCACTCACCAGCAACATTAAGAGTAGTTCATACTCCTATGAGTAAGAGCTCCCCTTTGCCACCACCTGTTTCATATTCCCCTTCCCCCTGGACAGCCTCTTTCTGCCCAGCAGCTGGACACAATGCAGCCCCAAAAGGCAGCAGCCAGTGCAATGCTGTGCCTGGAATGCAACGTGTGCACGTTTATTTGTTTATTGTCTGCCGAGCACCTATTTGTTGCCCAGTTGCTAGACTAGGCTATACCAAGAACAGCTGATTACATTTGTTGACTTGTATATCCATGGGGAAATTCATTTGGGTCTCTTTTCTCCACCTAGTGTCTGATTTTCATGGAACATAACGGAATTTCATAACCCTGAGATTGCTAGCCCTCCATCAAACCTTGCCAGCAGGTTCAGAAGTTATTCGTGGGAGACTGTGTGATCACACACACTTTGTTTCTTAGGAAACCAGACTAAAAATAATCCATCTCAGTGGATATCTGAGGTTACCCACCTTCTGCCAGATTGCTTTCAAAATCCTGTTGAACTTGTTATTTACAGATGCCTAAACAGAGACATGGGTGATAAATGCCTCTCTTTATCTAAAATGAATATTCACAGGTTTAGGGAGCTATATCCCTCCTACTATTGGACTATTTCAGCTGTGTGTTTATGCTTGCTCCTGTTCTTTGATGGCAGCTTGTCTGTCATTTGTTTCTTCATCACTTCCAAAGTGGATCATTGAAATCTGCTCTAGCTGGAGTTGAGTTTAAAAGGCATCTCTTTGAGGTCCTCTCTTGTTTAGGATAGAGCTGTCCATCTTTTGCAGGTCATATGGGATAAGATATATAAAAGAAATATATCGCCAGTAGCCAAATGTCATGCAGTCAAACATTACGTTGAAATAGGGAAGCTTTCTAGCTTCAAACTTCTCATTCTTTTTAGTTGTTGATTAGTAGACCCGGAACAGTCATCTACATAAACCCTTTCTGTTGTCTGAAACAAGTACTTTGGTCACAAAATAAAACTGTATCTACATTTAGCTAACTTTGTTCTCCAGCTAGTCTGACAGTTTTATTCCACCTCTGGAACAATTAAGCAGTATCTTGTTTAGACTGAACTGAAACATTCCGTACTCAGGAATATAGGAAATGTGCAGATGCACATAGATGTTACATGCAATACTCCTTACCCAGAGGGCCACCAGTGTCCATGAGCTACCTGGAACCACCCATAATATTTCCCATTTGACGCTGTAGTCCTGTTTTTTTCTTAGCACCCTACACTCAGATCTCTTTTTACTTGTTGTATTCCGGGTTTTCTGCAGCCCTTTGGACTGTTTCTACCCCACCTGAGGTGGCCAACCAAGCTCTGCACCAGCTTTATCATCAACCCTTGTGCTGCCCTGATGCTGCACTAGCAAAGCCCTGGCTGAAGCAGCATCCAGCTCTGCCATGCAGTAAAGGAGCAGATAAGGAGACAGCTCAGGCAAGAGCAGAAAGCATAGCAAAGAGTTCCCAAAAACCCCACTGTGAAGGAAGGGCTGTAAGATTTATACTTGCTTTGCACAGAGAAAAAGCATCAGAGGAGGCACATCCACCAGTAGGCAAACGTTATCGTAAAGGTAGCACTGGTCAAATGCCTCTGTTTTTATCAGGGTAGAACAAAAAGAAGCCACTCAAATTTGCAAGAGGCAGACTGCAGCTAGACTTGAGAGCAAACTGCCCAAGTGAAAGTGAGTAACCACAGGTGAAAGGCTGCCCAGAGAGGTGGTAGATGACCTACACCTGGAGACATTCGAGGCCAGGCTGGACGGGGCTTTGAGCAACCTGATCTAGTTGAAGATGTCCCTGATCATTGCAGGGGGGTTGGACTAGATGACCTTTGAAGGTCCCTTCCAACCCAAACTGTTGTATAATTCTATGAAATTCCTACCTTTGGAATAGGGATGTTCTGGATGTTTTTAGGGATAGAATAGACTAGCATCTACTAGGGCTAGTCTAGGGATAATTGACCACTTAGAGGGCAAATCAAACCCTTGCGGGGGGTTGATAAAAGGATCTTTCCTCAGCTCCACCCCTATATTCCCCTATTTTGTGTTCCTTCAGTTTTTCTGTCCTAAGGAAGGAACAAATACAGAAAGTTGGATCTGCCATAATTTGTGTACAGGTGTAGGGCAATCCTTTCATGCCTGATGATTTCCAAAGACTGAAAAGGAAAAGAAGGTAATGCAGAGAACAAAAAGGAGCCCGAGAAACGGTGATAAAAATCTTTCAAGTATGGAATGGGGAAACGTTTGGAGAATTAAAAGTAGATGGAAAGTAATTATGAATACGGGAGCCCTGCCCTACGGACACTAGATGGCTCTGCAGCCCCGGGAAAGCTCGCCTTGCTGGGCAGCCCGCCTCCTCCCGGGGGAAATAAAAGTAGTAAAGGGACGCAACGCTGATGAGGATGCTTCCAGTCTGTTTTTATTAAAGAGGAGCAGCACTGCAACTGCAGATCTTCTCTTCTAAATGGAGGACTACTGCTACTGACTTAATATGGCATAGATAATTTGAGCACTAAGTATTGCCTTTTTTTTTTTTTTAACGTGAGAAGCACTTCTGCTTAGTTTTAGCAGAACTGATTTGCGCTGATGATATAGAGCTTATAGCATAGTCCATACAGTACTGGCAGAATGAAGCATTTTAGCAAGAATCACTCATGTCATATCAGGTATGACCAGTTTTACCAAAGGGCAGTGGGTGAGCAGTGAGCTGATGTGGTACAAGAACACCAGGAGAACTGAATGCAGTTTGAGTTTGGGCAAGTTGCATAACCTGGCTTCAATATAAAATTTTTAAACAACAAGCAATGCAACTCCATTAATATACATGTTTATTGCCAAAAAAATTGTATCAATTTTGCTTTGTAAGTTTTTTACTTGTATCAGAGAGGTGGAAGAAGATCCACTGAAGTTAAGAGTTTTCTAGTGTATGCTACAAAACATCAGTGCTCAGAAAAAGCATTAGCATAAAGTTAATTAAATTTTGGAAGAACCTGGTTTTGCTTGGCACAGAGACTGTCCTTAGCACACTATATTAAGCCACTGAAAACTTCCTCAGATTTTTGTCACTTTCCAGTTATCTGTATTTTTGTTGGTCTCCTGGTAAGGAACTACACATTTATCAGCCTATCCAAACCCCTGCTGCTAGGGAAGGTCACCTTCCTTTTCTGCTGTTCTTCTTTTGTCACCTCACTCTGAAAGCTGTCACTGGCTTGCTGTCTCTTGGTGCGTTATACGAAATCTCTATTTTCTCATTTTCAGGGGCTTGTCTGCTATTATCTCTGTGTATCCAGGTACCACATTTTATGAAGAGAAATTATACAGGCTTATGTAAATGGCTTATTTTTTAGAAGATCATTAAAGCTCCTAATGCAAATATTTGCCAGTAACATGAACGATATGCCTGACTGGTATCTCAATTTGTTATTTACATTGTGATTTAGAAATCAAAGTTTTCTCATTGTACTACTTAAACATCTGGTTGAGAGAGAAACATTTCTTCAGATTATGAAGTTTAAAATCTCTATGAATACCATATCTAGGTAGAGTTTCTCTTAGTTTTGTACCTATTACCTGTTGTGTTCTGCAATAATCTGTTAGCAATGGCTTAATTAAGAAGAGTTTTAGCGCTGTGCATCAGATTGAAGAAATGTACAACAAAAGTCTCAGAGCAACCTGAGTGAAGAAGGCGGAGAGGCACTGGGGGCTGTGCAAAGCAGGGCAGGAGACCAATGTGTGCAATGGTATGAGACCATTATGGCTCCTCTGGAGTCTCCTTCAAGTATGTGAGTATGTATATTTGATCATTCAGCATCATATACATGGATTTAAGCACAGCAGAGATATAACTTCATTTAGTCCCCTCTCTTCATGTCAGATGATTCCGCTTTAGTACCTATTTGCTCACATTTGTCACCTTCTGACAACCTTCCATCTCCTCTTTTTGTATTACCAGCAGGGAAATCCCTTCTGAGAGCACTAGACCCCAACGTGTCTACAGGGCATGCTCTGCCGGGAGATGAGATTTGAACTAATAACCTCCACCTTGTTGTTACTCAAAGACTACATCAGTTAGTAAATATCCAGTGTTTTCCTCCTAAAATCCCGATTACAATCTTATATACAGCACTAAGTGCTTCTTCCTAGGCCAGGCAAGATTTCTATATTTCAAGAAATAATATTTACTTTTACATTTCTTGGAATGTTTTAGTTAGCTTCTTGCCCTCTCCTGTGAAACTGCAGTTTTGCAATTACAACATCAAGCCCCAGTCTCAATACTGTGGAAGAAAAATGTGAAGCAGCTGATGGAGAGCTGTTGGTCCCATTAATTAGTCTCTATTATTTTGTGTAGGTGCTAACACCGGAACACAGAAGCAGGATAGGATCCCACAGCACTAAGCAAGTACTCTGCAAAATGGGAAGTGACACACAATCCCAACATCCAAAAGCTTTACACCAACCTGTTTTTCTAGGGATTGAAGCTAGTGCCTTTTAGCTACATGCTGAAAGTGACTTAACACATCATATGAAGAGAAGACCCTGCTTTACTATGTTGGGCTCAGATGGTTCAGTACCCTGGAATCCCATAAGAATAATTGTGCACAAAAAATAATCCTGATCTATAGCATGCCACATCCCACCTGCATGGGTGTGTAAGTCCCTGCGTTGGCCACACACTGAGTACCAGACTCCCTGCAAATGCCGCTCAATGAAACTTGAGGTTCTCATACCTGTATCAAATCATTATAGTGAGGTAATGATCCTCTCTAGCTCGCTAGCAGGGCCAAGCTGGTTACAAAGGAGTCAACGAAGGTCCTTGAGGCATCATATGCATTGCAATCTACTGAGAAACCAGGAGTGCCAGCTGGTTGGAACTGGTTTGTGTGATGGCTCCTCGGCCATCTGGCAGCACACAGCACTCCTCACTCTGTGTGATGGAGGAACAGGCAGCCAAGTGGGGAAGAGCCTGCCCCACACCCTGGGCTAACACCCAAACCTGCATACTTCTTGCTCTTGCTGCCATGCCTGTGTCTGAAACATGGCCAAAATACCTTAGTTTTTGAGTAAGCAACAGCTGTTACTTACTATTTTTTCTCCCCTTGGGCTTTTTTTAAATAACAAACTCTTCACTTGAGAGCTGACCCAGCTGCAGCCCCAACTGAAGGCCAAACAGCCATGAAAAACCTAATTCTGTGCTGCAATTTGAGGGTAAAGAAACACAGCAAGCTTGGTCTGAGTTAGGCTGTTCAAATAAAGCTGCATGAACTTTCACACTTTATATTGTTTGTTATGATGTTTTCAAAATGAACCACAGATGTTTTACTTTGTTCGTTTTTTCCCCCCTGGTTGAGTCACCTATTATCCAGGCCAGATCTGGGCAGCTCTAACAGGAGTCACAACGAAGAAATCTCCAAAACAAGGTCAATAGTTTATTTGATTTTTAGATAATCTCCTGCACATACCTGAAAAGATAAGGAAATAAATATAATCTCTAATAATGACACGGAGTAAAATATGGGGAAGTAATGGACCCTATCCAAACTGCTTGTGCTCCCCATCACTCAAATTGAGGCAATGAGTCTGAGTTAGGATTGAATTTTGCCCATAGCTTGTAGCTTTGCTTTAAATATTCTTCTCTGATTACGATGTAGGAGCAGAGGAGGCTGAAAAATTTCTGATACAACCTTTGATTTTAACTATATATCTTAAGCCCTCTTGAGCAAGTGGGATCCCATCAAGTAAATAAAACTGGAGACATTACATAAATCATAAACATGATGGCAAATAAACATGCTCTGAAAAATGCTAAGGGTCACAGCAGGGCATGGAGAAACCCCTTACTTTTCGTTTTGAAAAAAAAATAGTCACATATTCTCTGACAAAACAGATCTCTGGCAGCATGTTACTGCAGCATCCTTTTGGGATGACACTGATGTGCAGAAAAAAAAAAAAAAAAGACAATCCTCTAGCAAGAGTTAACCTGAATTTCATTCAGTAGTCGGCTGAGTCCTTACTAGAAAGGAGAACAGAGATCTGGCTACAGAGTGCTGCTTGAGAGTAGTGGATGTCGGCCCTTTTGAAACTAAAGTTCCCATCCAAGCACATCCCCAGGCTTTTTACTGCATGCTTCATTTATTTTTTGTTTTCAAAGAGTTGTGTAATAATACATCCAGATCCCCAGAATACACGTTATAGTTTTAACAGAGCATTGTCCTTGGAAACTTTTCAAAGTGTTTCTGTATGTTTGCAGTATCTGTAGTTAGCACACTCAAAGCCAGGGTGATTCATTTCCTGTCCAGTGGCCATTTGTTGTTTCGTACTTTTTTTTCTTGGCTGCACCTTTACAAATATAATGGAAAAATCACTACTTGCAGATAATGAAAGTGAAGGAATTAAAAATTAATGCATGCAGCAGAGAGTGTCAGCCACAGAAACTTGTTTGCAAATGCCAGTGCAGAGCAATATTTTGTGCAATATTCAGTGCCTAAATCTTTGCAGTTAAGGGGTCAGTAACTTAGAATCAACTATAGCTTGGGTTACTTCTACAGTGCAAGTTCCTGAACAGTGAAAAAAAAAAAAAAGCTTAATGATTGATATTTCAGTGTGTTTTGTTTGGGGGTGAATCTGTGCTAATTCATAATGCTTTGTGTATCTAGTCATTAGTTTTCAGACGGTACAGGTCTGGGGAATAGAGCACTGATGGTGACATCTGAGTCTGTCAAACCCAGGCCCATGATAGCAAAGTACACCTTATTACGTGTTGGACAACTTCCCTGTATTTGGTCTTTTAGGCAGTCAGGTCAAAGCAGCCGCTAGTGAAACAGGAGGCTATAGACGGCTTTAACCAAAGCATTCACCTATTTCTACAGCTCACCTTGTGTGCTTGTATGTCCCAGGAACTCACTGAGCGATGTCAAGGGGCAGGCATTGCTTGTTCAAACTGGTGTTGGGAGAAATGCAGCAGAAAGGCAAGAGGTACTAATAGTGAAGATATAGGAGCAGTAGACACGTATCTTTCGTATCACTGCTCTCAGAAGCAGTGAAGCTACTGGGACAAGACAAATATTTGGACTTCTGGGTAAAAAAATCTGGTTTCTTTCCTATTTGAATTCAAGAAAATTGAGGAAAAAGTTTCTTGAGAAGTTTATATCTGTTTATGTCTACAAGTTTATATCTGATATCTGACTCCATCCCTTGATTGTTTCTTCCTGGGGAGCCCTGAGCTTTGGCTGGTATTAGCTAGTGTCAAGAACTGTGACTGGTCTCTTGTGGAAAGATAACAGGACTTTGTGGTCCTCTTGAACTAAGAACAAACAAAAAGCAGAGGTTCTTCCATATCACAAACTTGGTCCATCATGTATGGATTTAAAGATGCACTCAAATAAATGCTGCATGTTTAGCAGAAGAGTTTCAAACAGAATCTGAAGGCTTCACAAAAATAACACACAAAAAGTATTTTGCCTGGGATGCTTTCCTGAAGCATGGATAAAATCAACACACTCTTGGAGAACTGCGAATCCCAGATGCAACACTTCCAGGTTGGAAAAGCATGAGCAGAAGCCTGGCTGCTATGGACTAGAAATATGGAGGCACTAGGAAACCTCTGCCCAACTTGGCTCTTGCTAGCAGAAGTGAATTCCTACAAGGACTTAGGAAAAAAGCAGGATTATTTCCCCAAGGAAGTCAGAAGTTTTGCAGGCTGTTGTAGAAGTCATCCACAAGAATAAGGGATCAGGCCAGTTTTGTGGTTATTATGGCTGTTTTCCAATCTGTTTCTAACCATGGAAAGGGTTAGATGATTGAATCACCCCACTTCAGATATTGCGAAGATCACAGAATTACAGAATGGGCAAGGCTGGCAGAGACTTCTGAAGATCATCTAGTCTACCCTCTCTGCTCAGAGTAGATTGCTCACAGCCATGCCTAGTAAGGTTCTGAATATCTACAAGGATGGATACACCACAGCCTCTCTGGGCAACCTGTGCCAGTGTCCGGCCACCCTCACAGTAGAAAAGTGTTTCCTGATGTTCAGAGAGAACCTTCTCTGTTTTAGTTCGTGTCCATTGACTCTTGTCCTGCTGCTGGGCACCACTGAGAAAAGCCTGACTCCTCCTTTACTGCCTCCCACCAGATGTGTATACACATCACTAAGATCCCCCCAAGCCTTCTCTTCTCCAGGCTGAACGCACAGTCTCAGATCTCTCAGCCTTTCCTCATGTGAAATACACTCCAGTCCCTTAATCAGCTCCATAGCCCTTTGCCAGACTCACTCCAGTACGTCCATGTCCTTCTTGCACTGTGGAGCCCAGAACTGGACCCAGCACTCCAGATCTATCTCACTGGTGATAAGGGCAGAGGAAGGATGCTCTCTTCAGCCTGCTGGAGACACTCTTCCCAGTGCAGTCCGGGAGACTGTTGACCTTCTTGGCTGCAAAGACACGCTCCTGGCTCATGTTCAACCTAGTGTCCACCAGGACCCTCAAGGCCACCTCTGCAGAGCTGCTTTCCAGACCTTTGGTCCCCAGCCTGAACTGATGTCTGGGTTATTCCTCTCCAAGCACAGGACTTCGAACTGTCCCTTGTTGAACTTCTTGAGGTTCCAGTTAGCCTGTTTCTCTGGCCTGTCCAGGTCAGCAAGGCAACACAATGATCTAGGGCATCAAGCACTTCTGATTTTGAACTGTGAAATCTTGCTGAGTGTGTGCTCTGTCCTATCTTTTAGGTCATTCCTGAGAGAGGAGCTCCTGTGAGTGCCCTTGCATGAACAGTGCATCTCTCATGGTGTTGCAGAACAGTCCCTTGGAAGACAGACTGAATCAGCTGGATGGTGTACAGGCCATCAGTGTGTGGCTTGCAGACAGTCAGCAATATGAGCAACCCAGGGAAACAGCTGAGAGTAAAGCCAAAGGCGTGGGGACTTGGGGTTGAGAGAGAAACAGGACACTCTACCTGAGCTGCTGGAGGACCACCAAAGTCAAGTCTTAGTAGTGGGTAAGAAAACTACCAAGGATTTCCAGGATAAACTGGCAGTTAACCAATTTACAGGCTTTCAGCTGGTCTTCAGCTTATGGACCAAGGTCAGTGGATGAATGCCAAACGACTCTGAATGGCTCTGGAATTTGCCATGCTACTTACATTTTTTGTTGCAATAATGCACCAGAAAAGGAAGCAGGTGCTAGTAAGGAAGATGGGTGCAGATCATTCTAAGCCTAGTAACTCCAGCTCTGCATCTTGCTGAGAATCAGCAGTTCTGGTATGACTCATGATAAAGCACGAAGAACCAGAAGACAATTAAATTCAGTTTGTAATGGGCAACCATTCCGTTTCAAAAATAAAGAAATTGTCACGAGTCAGAAGGGGATGGAGCACCAGAAATATAAATCACTCTCTGAAGTGTATAAGGGAAGGGACATTGAGCAGAAGGGGAAGTATCTGAAAATCAGCTTTATGGTTAAGTCTGAGTATGACAAGAGCAATTGTGGGTGTTTCACTATTAAGTACACAATGCATAAGAAAAGCAAACACTGTAGTCATAAGACAAGACAGGCAAGACCATCTGGAGACTGAGGGATTCTGGTAAAAAACTGGAGTTGAAAATCATATATCTCATTTCTCAGGGAAGAGGTCAACTCAAAAATCCATTCGGACAGCATTACAGCTTCTGAATTTGTAATAAAAGCCAGTAGAATGCTAATACAACGGGAAATCCAAACATGAAGATTATTTTTAAAAAGTAGTTTGTGCAATGTTTGGGCAATTTTCAGCAAAACCAGCCAACCTGCTTTCAGAAACTGCTATGGCATCCACTCACTGTGAAAGGCAACCTGTAAAGAAACATAGAGGAATGATCCAGCTGCACCCTGACACCAGCATCTTGGCTGGCTTCAGCTGCCAAAGTTCTTGTGGAGCTGAAACAAGGAACGTGATTTTCTTGTAGGTATTCACCATCCAGCAGAGGTAATCAACTGCACCACTGGATTTTCTTCCTAATCTGCAGGACCCCACAGGTTGGCCAACCATCTAAATGAGAAGAGTATCTGCTGTACATATAGCCATGCATATCCATACTTCTCTCTGCTGCCCTGGAACCCCCAGACTGTGTTGCAGCTGCCACAGAGATTGTGTAAAGCCTGGAGAAGTCTCTCAAAACACACCCTGCTCTCTGCTTGTTGCAGCAGCCTGGACAAGAATTTGCAAAGGATGTTCTTGCTGTATTACAAGCATCGCTACCAGAGCAAACCCAGGCTGTGTTTACTCTGCTTTTCACTGTGTGAAAAAAAAAAAAAAAAAAATTGTTTATCACTGATCTCAGTTGGAGCCATTTGATGGTTTCTTTCTGAGCTCACTTTGCTTGCAATTCAATAAGAACTAAAAATACTAACATGGGTAATCTAATTGCAGATCAGTAGATATCCTGACTGCTCTCATTCTCAGAACATGTATCCCACGTACACTGGACGCACACATGGTGCACAAGCTGCCCAACAGCAGCAGCTTTTCACCTAAAACAAGGGTGACGTTTGTGAACCATGAAGCCTATCAAGGTTATCCCACTCGGCTGACAGAGTGCAGAGACTTTCTTTAAACAAGTAACGAATGTTGATCTCTCTCTCTGATTGCATACCACGGCCGAAGAAAAATATAAATGTTTAAACTCTTGAATTTCATGTGCACTGGAGAAAAGCTAGAGAAAAGAAAACAGGAAAGCACTTGTAATATTAAAAATAGATTGCTTCCTGGAAGTAAGAACCCTGATGGTCTTGTTGACTTGTTTTTTTACATGTTAAATGCCGTATCATACAGAAGCACAGCAAGTCAGCTCCTGTTTTTATTTGACATTTGCCTGAAAAAGAATATGGTGTATTTTATACTTTGTTTTCCTTCTTTTATATTTATTTTTATGTAATACATTTCTATGTAAAAGATAGTTATAGGTCATGATACGAAAGACTGACTTCAGAGCCCCCAGAGACTATCTTAGCTTTTAAAGTCATAAGTAAGTAAGAACAAGATAAATCTTCCCCTAGATAATTAATGTCCAGGAAAATAAGTGTCATATCAAAAAGCTGGACATTTCCAGGGGAATTCCCCACAAGGAATATTGCTGGAAATGGTAGAGATTTCCAAAAAGGAAAAAAATATTAATTATACCTACAGGTTACACTGCAATTTAAAACACGCATCAGGGCTATGTATCCAAATAGCTATGGCACCTCCTTTGTCATTATGATTTTACAGGGTGGCACCCCAGCTAACAGAGTCTGCCGAGACCCCCACAGCCTCGTGGTTCACTGTCCTTACCAGTTTCCCAGCCAGCAAAAGGCGGGTTTACGTGTGCGTTTTCACATCAAAGCCCTACAGTTCAGTTGTGAGGAACAGCCCCTCATGGTTAATCGTGAGCTCTTGGCAGAGTTTTTGTGAAGGAAAAGGCCACCTTCAGACGTGGGGAGGGCAGCTCCTTCTCTGTGGCTGTGACGCTCGCTTGTGGATTTCAGCAGACAAGTTTAGCTCTCAGCATTGGCTGAAGTTAAAAAATCTGTGTAGCCCATCAATAGCCCACTACTATTGCATAGATATGACAAACAAATACAGTGAAAACTTGTTATAAAAGGGGCAATCAGGATTATATGAGGACTTATGTGCTAGCAGGTAAACACCCAGTGGGTAACAGTCACCAAATGCAGACCAGAGAAAAGTCATGTCCCTAATAGCCTTGCACACTCTTTCTTCTGATTTTTGCCTTCCTAAGTTCTCAAACTTACAAGTGAAAGAAGAGTAGCTAGATGAAAAACCTGGAGGTGGATTTTGATTTTGATTCTTATCACCTTAGTAGGTTACCCTGCAAAAGTGGAGAGAGAAAATACATTTTTCTAAATTAATGTCCACTCAGACATAATCTTGCCTATTGATTGTATCTTCAAAACTTTTTTTTTTGACAAAAAGTCAGTGTAAATGCTATTTATGCTGTTGTAGTGTTCTACTTGGGAAAGATTCAAATGAGGGATATTTTTTCCCTAAAAAAAGACACAGGTTTTATTTAAATATGAAGTTTTCTTTAAAATTTAATTTAAAAAAATATTCTAGTATTACTTGAACGTTTTTTCTCTTTCAGTTTCTACTCAGGTTCTTCCCTCAGGTTTTTCAAGGCAAAGACAATGAGTTTTCTGAGCTTTCTTCTGGCCACTGGGCAGTTGTGGGGTCTCCTGCTCCCAGTAAGATCCCAGTGCAAAAGAGCTGTGAGGAAGCAGGAAGACATTTCTCACACAGTTTTTTCTGCAGCGTAGCTTTTTTTCACCACTGAAGACAATGGTGGTTCCTCATAGGTTCCAGCCTAAGAAACCGACAGTCTGCAAATGTCGCTAAAGGTGCTGCAAATTTTGACATGTGGGAGTCTTTTCACTCCATCGCTCAGATACCTTCACCTTCAGAAGTGGCAGGGACACTAGTGCAGGGTTCATCTGCCTCGCTCTGTCGTTTCTAATGCCCGCACTTCATTTTCCCACCTGTAAAAGGCAGAGAGGATGTTTTCAAACCTCCACATGAACAGCTTCACAAAAGCCTGCACAGGTACACTGTTTTTTGGGTGTTTTTGTTTGTTTGTTTGTTTGTTTTTTTCATTTTTACTGTTACCTCAGCTGTTACTGGGTGTTGTTGCAGATAAAAACTTATATCACAGCGGAAAAATGGCTGCGAAGATAAGTAGTCTGAATAACATTACAACATTACATATTCAATTAAAACTCTTGCCACAGACGTTTCTGAGTTCCAATGGCAGCTTGAAGCACGTTGTACCTTGTTGCCCTGTTGATCCCTGAAATACAGACTAATTCCCCATGAAATTAACTGTTTATACACAACTAAGTTGCATCCTCATGCTTCGGTTTGGATAAACATTGGCCAAAGTGGTTTATATGGTGAAGTTGTTTTGCTTCTGAAAGATGATCCCTGAAGTAACTCCAATCAAAAGATGTGCAAAGATGAATGATGATTTTCTTTTCCAAGGGTCTTTCAAGAGATCAGTTTAAGGTACTATTCTTCAGTTATGTGTAATTGTTCTAAGTCCTTGTTTCTTGCTGTTAATTACAAGTTTTTATTAGTCATTTTTTTTTCTGTGAAAATATTACACTTCAAGATTAGGACACTGCCAATCATTTTTATTAACCAGATAAACACAATGTTTTCTTTTAAAAGCATGCAGCTTGATTCCAGGACAGATGAGGCAAATGCTGATGACATCCAAATGGTGATGGTAAAATCAGTTTATCCATGTGCGAGTCTATGAACTCTTAGCCTTCAAGTGCCTGGGCATGGCTTGGTGTTAAAATCTCATCCCTCCCAGCACACCACATTGCATTCCCCTCAGCCCCTGGGACCTGTCCCTGCAGGTTTGGATGTAAAACCCTGGCTAGCCAGAGCAAGATCCATCCTGGTCTTGCTTCGCAGTTAATTCGCTACTAGTGTTGTGTGGGAAAAGATGGTAAAGGCAAAGGAAAACGAGGTTTCCAACTGCCCAAACTGACTGGAGGAAAGGGAGTGAGAATGCTATCTCTTACACTTTTTTCTCTCTTCCCAAGCCTCTTGAACAGAAGGTACTAACTTTAATGTTCAGCTTGGCCTTACCAATGAGACAGCCTTCACCCCACTGTTGCTTTTGGCTCCTTTTCACTGCACCCTCTCTGGGTAGTAGGTTCAGCCAGGCAGAAACGTACCTGCTACCCTGCCTACGGACCATCATCTGCCCCCACTTCATCCAGGAGCTGAAGGACAGCATTTTCCCAGGCCAGTTGTCTCCATGCCTGAGCCTGTGGTTGGTGACTTATCAGCCTTACTTACCAGGGCAGAGGGGCAAATGTTCAAGCATGATTTCAAACTCCATTATGTCCCTGCAAATGCGAACTGGGTTGTTGAAAAACTTGTTTCCTCTTATGCTGCCTTGTAAAATCATGAAAACTAAATAAAAATAAATCAAAATTACTGCTAAGTGTAAGAACATAACAGGAACCTGACTTAAAAAAATTGAAGCAAAACCAGTCAATCAGATAAATGTAAGCTAACAGGAGCAGAAAGAGAAGAAATCATCTGTTCTACTGAATGAGGAACACAGTGTTGAGAACCACTTTCAACTGTTAGAGTGCCAATGCCATACACAAAACATAGGGCTAGTCAAACTGCCCAGCTTACAGAGAGAGTTCATCTTTCCCTTTAAGGATGCATTCCTGGAACTTCAATAGCTGACATGAAAGAAGTTCCTATTTCTTTAAAGAAATTCACCGAACATTTCAAAAATAGCTTCTGAATCATTAAGCAGAAAAAGACTTCTTGCCTCAATCTGGAGGTACATCCCTTTTATCACTGAGATGATACAGAGATCAAAACTGAAAGCAGCTGGTGATAACACAGTCTCTCTGGAACAAAAGCATGGGTGGCTTTTGTGTGAGGCAACGTACAAGTAGAATATATTTGGTATGATACACTTTATCACTTCTGTGAGTTAATATGTGATTTACAGGTAACAGAATTTATATCTGCCTCTATTTGGATAAGTCTGACTTTCTTTTTCTCAGAAAATAGAAGTGTGTAAATTTTTGCACAGAGCATTCCAAATAGTGTGGATTTGGAAACATCAGCTAGACCTTGTAACAGTAATTTGATAATGTAGAATTTGTTCATTTTCACAGTAGTTCAGTGTCACAAAAGAAAATATACATATCTATTTATGGTATAAATTTGTAAAAAATATCTACAGATAATGTAACAACTGAAACCATGCGTCCTATTTCAGTTTGGAGTTGTTCAAAAGTGGTTTTGATATTTTTTAAAAGTTTCATGTCAAAATACACATGGTCCTATGAAATAGTTTCAATTCTACTAGAGCAGAATTCTTCTATGGAAAAGTTTCTGCTGCAATATTTTCCCAGTACGACCTGACACTTTGAGTTGTCAAATAATTTAGGATTGGAGGGAGCTTCGGAGGGGGTCATCTACACCATCATTCTGTCCAAACCAGGGTTAACCTCAAAGTTGGATCAGATTATTCAGGGCCTTCCCTCCATCAAATTTGTAAAATCTGCAAGGTTGTTTCTCTGGCCAACCTGCTCCAGTGTTCATGGTGAAGAGCTTTTCTTTATACCCGTCTGAAATTTCCCTTGCTCATATCTGTGACCATTGTCCATTATCCTTTTATGCTGTACCCACAAGAAGAACCTGGTTCTAACATCTCTCTGTCCCACAACAGGTAGCTGAAGACAACAGTTAGGTCCCCCTGAGTCTTTGCTTCCACAGGATAAAGAGACTTATCTCCCTCAGCATGTCCTCATCATTGGCTTGTGTTCATCTTCTTGTCCAGCAGGTCCCCCTTTTCCACAGAACTGGTCCCAGCCCATGCTGCTGTGTGGGGTTACTGCAGCAGGACACAGGACATCTCAGTTCTTTGCAGGTCTTTATCGTATTTTGTGAAGCTCCTGTTAGCCCTTCTGCCATCACCTCAAGATTTTGCTTGAGATGGCCTGGAATGGTATGACAGTCCCCATCATTTCTGTCCAACACATCACACTGCTCATGTATCGTCCCCTATGACCATGAAAGGCATACTGACTTCCAGTGATTGTCAGTGGAAAAGTACTGTGCATCATGTATTGAGCATCATGCCTTTTCGTTTCCTTCTCACAAAACACAACCATACCTGAATGTTCTTGAGAATGTATGTACCCTGTGACTTCCAGGCATCCAGAAACTAGGATGTCTTCCTAAAGTCAAAGCAAAGTACTTATCATTATACCAGAAGCCAGGACTGCTCGAAGTGATGGTGCTGACAGGTGCCTCTCTCCCCCTTAATCTCCTTTGGAATTCTGGCTTTTAAGTTTTAGGACTGATTTAAGTGCAGAACCCTGTATTTTTTTTTTTTTTTTTTCTAAATGAGGGAAATTACATAACAACTCTTTCAGCACTAACACTTCCATTAATCTCAAGAAGCAGAAGCTGACTTCCTTAGTATCTCTCATTTGCTATTTACTACAATGGGAAGAAACCTGCTTAGCTGATATACTACCTAATGGATGAACAAGGAGGTTATAGAAAGGTAAGCAGTAGTAATAACCATTGTAATGGTAGCAATCAGAAGCCAATAAAACACATCTGATGCTGACCTCAATTAACACCAACATGCACTCTCATTTTAGCAGTAATATCAAGTGACTGCTGTAACACAGTTAAAGCCCAGAGCTCTGTTTTCAAGGGATGCTGGTGACAGTTCTGTTTTCAAAACAAACAATTAGAGGCCACAAATCAGGATACCAAGTTGAAATGTGGTCTCCTGAGGATCTCACGATCCTGAGCTTGAGCTCTCAGATAAACACAGGGCTGCTACAGGGAGAGTCACGTTGCTTTTCTCATTCCAGATGATAAACAGGTGTAACCTGCAATTTTAAAATCCTGCCAGGAGTGGAGCAAACATCTACAGCTGGGATGACACAGGCCCTCTTCTAGTTTATAAAGGCAGATAATATAAGATACTCACTGAGCAGCAGGCTTAACCTTTGAGGTTAGAAAGTTCAAACCAATTTGTTGAGAAAAGCTAAAGGCTTACATTAATAAGTCTCAGGAAAGGCCTGGACAAGGAGAGGTGCCTGGACTAACAGTGGTATGGAAACTCCTACAGTCAAGAACAATATTCACAGTGGGTAGCTAAGGCTGCATCTACATTAGCATTTTTGTTCCTTTTTGAAGGAACATTTTGGAATCAAATCTTCCATTTCCCCCATGAATGAACACTTTGGCTGCACTGGGGCACTGTCGCAGAGAGTGCAAACTGGAGTCCCTTCAGGTGGCACCGGCCAGAAAGGTGAGCTCGAGAAACACAACTGATGTGTCCCAGCCGCTAATGGGCACTCAGGCTCTGAGACCAGGCTAGAAACAGTTCAAAGCAACCTCTTCTCCCCATATATGTGGTCACTGAGTCCTTGGCACCAGCTGATCCACTCTACAGAGCTGCACTGATGCTAATGCAGACACAGCTTCATAGACAATTTCTGTAGATCAACACAGCAAGAGTACATACTGGCATGAAATTGCCCAGGTAAAACTGTAAAAAGCCAAGAAATATTCTCTAGGATGAAGAAAGGCTTACCCACCTTCCAGCAGATTAAATTCGAGCCTACATCTTTCTTACGCCTCACCAGCATTTGCATGGAGGGTATCTTCCATACAGCAGAGTTTCAGCTAGAGTACTTGTCCTTCCCAGGATGATGTCTCACATGACTGGAAAAAGGCTTTCAGAAATAGTCTGGGGGCAAATCAAAACCAAATATGTCTCTGCTATGGATTTCAGCTGGACATAGGGGTCCCAGTGTTTCTGAGGATCCAGGTACTTGTTCTGAGCTTTCCAAGGATTTAAATATGAAATTGTAACTTACTAGTCTCCTCCCAACATCTGAAAGGCAGCAAGGTCTATATAATGATATTATGTACGTAAGGATGTAACAGTGGCCTCTGGCTGCTGCTTTCTCCACTAACTGCAGCAGAAAGCTCGCAAGAGCTGGGGTGAGAACAGTGCAGAGTCCAGCCTCTCAGTGCAGCCGATCCAAGCACAGATCACGGTTAGTGCAAGTGAGTAATAAATAATCCAGAATTAATTGTTACAGTCATCTATGGATGTAAAGAGTAGTTTTGTCCTGAGCTGATACCTGAGTCATTCAGCAACTAGGGACATTTCACACTTGGATTATAAATGGCCATACCCACTCATTAGGGTATCTCATTTGCTTCCCAGTTATCTCTGCTGTAGGCCAAGGCATATTTCCTCTTCTATGGACTGAGGCATCTAGGTCTTTTCCAGGTTTTGATATTGAATCCTTTCTAAACAAAAGTAGTGGATCCTTTGAGTCAATATATAACCTGGACAGGAACAATGGAAACTTAGAACTAGATATCATCTGTAGTTTGATCCTTTAACCTTGCAGTTTGACATCTATATATCACCACAGCTGGAGCCTTTATTTGCCAGTCTAGTATCATATAGACATATTGAATAGAAAATGTAAGAGGTTAGACCTCTATGATAGCCCTCAGAAGAGCTCATAAGGTGAAGGACCAGCTACCTCTTAATCGTGATGTGGGCCCTGATGAAAATGAATTTGACACCACTGCTCTAAATATTTCCTTGGCTTTCTGTGGTTAAAGGATTCAAGTGACTGTGGTCCCTCCTGAAGTTGTAGCCACAGTCAATGGAGATGGATGTCAAAAGCAGCTGACCCATATAAGAGATTCTACATAGATGATGTCCTCAACTGGTGTCAGGGAGACAGATTTTATTAAATACTGAGGAACAATTTCACAACCTCAACCATGTTTAATAGAGATTAGTATTTCAGTGTTACCCATACCACTAAATGATGTGGAAACACACAAAAATACTTTTAGTTAAAATATGGAACCACTACAGATTTACACCATTATGAAGCATTGTCAGTGGATTCATTCTTAATTTGAAGGAACAGACGACGAGATCAATCTTCACTTTAGTTCGACCTCTCTGATGATAAAGAAAGCTATCAACCCTTGCCTACTGTCACAATGAAAATCCTTTTGTGTATGTTTTTTCAGTTCTAGCATCCTATTTAGCAATTTCTCAGTACTGTTACTGCTGGTGCAGGTTGCTAGTACTAACAACCAATACATAGCTAACCTAAATGTTTGCCAAAAAAAAAGGTAGTCACACCAAGAGACCAGATGGGCTGCAACTGAAGGTGCTGAGGAAACTGGCTGTTGTCATTGCAAGGTCCGTCTCTATCATATTTGAAAAAAACATGGAAATTGGAAGAGGTATCTGTCTAATGACTGGAGAGAAGAAAATGCTACACACATCTTCAAAAAGGGCCGAAAGGACAATCCAGGGAACTGCAGACTAGTCAGTCTCACTTAGATCCCTGGGAAAATCTTGAAGCAAGTCCTCTTGGCAGATATTTCTGGGTATATAAGGGAATAAATGTGATTTGAAACAGTCAGTAAGGATTTACCAATGGTAAGTCATGTCTGACTAACTTGATTTTCTTCTGTGATAAAATAACTGGATTTGTGGATGAGAGGAGAGCAGTGGATATCCTTTGACTTTAGTGAGGCTTTTAAGACTGTCGCTTGCAATGTTC
Organism: Pampusana beccarii; assembly: GCA_013399365.1. NCBI lineage: Eukaryota > Metazoa > Chordata > Aves > Columbiformes > Columbidae > Pampusana > Pampusana beccarii. Next base: position 508,328 of record VWYH01003089.1, on the reverse strand, counting down.
TCATATCCTAAGGTATGACATTACAGTCTGGATGGGTAGATAATGAGATGGCTAAAAACTGGTTTGATAATCAGGCTTAGGGGATTAATGGCTCATCTTCCACCTAGAGGCTGGTAATGAGTGGAATGCCATGGGGGTCTACCTTGGAAACTCTTGTATTTAACATCTTTATCAATGACCTGAAGGAGGTGGTGAAGTACGCTTTCATCTGATCTCAGATCTGACCTTGCTTCAGCAGGAGGCCGGACTAGACACCTTCTGCAGTCCTTTCCAACCTGAGTTACCCCATGATCCTTTGACAAGGCATTAAATGCGTATTATTACAGCATTTGAAATGCAGCATGCATCAGCGCTCTTTGCACTGCATCACAGCTGCTGCAGTTCTGCGCCACGGGTTTGTTACTCATAGAAGATCATGATGGGTCAAGTGGCTTCGTTGCTTACAGATCGCATGCTAAAGCTGTGGTTTAGTTTTCTCTCTGTTCTAACCCAAGTGATGAATTTCATTGTTCAGCTCTTACTTGAGATATTCTAGCTGTCAATATGGCTGCAAATCAATACAAGGTTTTCCACTGAAAGAGTTAAAAAGAGGAAAAATATTCCAACACTAATGAGTCAAATGCTATAGCTGAATAAAGGGCTGCATATCCTGAAATAGGCTGGAGAGGCTCAGTGCTGTAACTAAGTTTCCGTGTGAACCTCTGACTTTTATAAATACCAGAGACTCTTTCCTTTCAAATCCCAAGTTTACCTTCCTCATCTGGCTTGTTGCTTCCTTTAGCTGCACTGGGAGGGGACTGCTGTTTTGCAGGGAGAAGCCTGAGTTATTGTTGTCTAATTTGCCTTGTTGTTTTTTTCCACAGATACTGTCCCATGGGGGTCAGAAACTGTGAGACCAGTGAAAGGTGATTCTTCTATGCACAGTTTGTGAGATCGTGCAGAGATAGCAACAAGTAAAACCTTGTCTGGATTAAAATCAAAGGTGAAACACTCCCAGATTTCAATGAGGGCAGAGTTTCACCCAGTTCCTTTTGCAGGATGATGTTCCCCATAAGGAGGAGGTTTGTATGAGGGCAAAAATTCAGTGAACTTTAAAGAAAAAAGGCAAGTTTTCCCTGAACTCTCTAAAAAAAGTATTCAGTGGTCATGGCAGGTTATGTATGACATTTAACTTTTTGCATAACACTGCTCTGATGGTTCTTGTAGACCCTGGGCAGGAAATCACTCTAATGTAATCATACTGTCTGTCTGTGGTCCCTTCCTGCCCCCTGCAGTGACATTTTAACCCACTGACCATTTTAATCTATTAGTTTTCCATTTTATTATTATATCTATGCTCCAGTGCTGGGGAAAGGCTTCAATGGAGTTTATGACTCACTCGGCACTAAGAAATCTGACCACAAGAGCAGGAGCTGCACCTCGTTCAGCTTTGCTGGTTCCAGGCTCAGAGGGCAGACGAGGAGCTGCTCCTGATGAGGGATGTCTCATACCTGTCCCCAGCTCCATCGATCCACAGGGACCCACAGCTCCCAGCTCAAACCACAAATCTTGGAGGAAAAGCAAATTTCCTCTAAATTTGCTGGAGGAAAAATTTAGGCCAGCAAATCTGGGCTGGAGGAAAGAAAATTTTGTGCCAGGTTGATAAGACTCCCAGGAAAGACCATGGAGTTGAAGCAAAACGCCATGCTCTGAGTGCATTAAGGAGGTCTGATGAGGCTTACATTCATGGGGGCTTGACTCAGTTTCTCTCTGTGGTCCTGCAAACAGACCTGTCTACTTCTCTATTTTATTCCACTCTTGGGTAACATTAACACATTTTTCCTCTAACAAATTTTCTTTTAGTTTAGAACACCCTTATCTGTGGAGGGCTGAGTTTAGAGAAATTCAGCTGTAACTGGAATTTTGTCTATTGCTTTCGTAGCAGAACAGTAAACATTTGTTCCCAGGGGCTAATTAGCTCCTGCTCTGATTATGCCAATCACAGCCTTACTTGCATCTCCATCTATCCCCAGCAACAGTTAAGAGAAGATAGATCAAATTTATACAACCCTGCTCTAAAGACCCTGGGAAAGAATGACTGAAATGTTAAGGTGTCAGTGTGTATGTGAAGGAAGGGAGTAAGACAACAAGAAAAAACTGTTTGAATATTTAACACCTAGGGGCTCATCTTAAACTTTTAAGGTAGAGTCTTTTTAAAGGGGGAGCAAAGTAAGTTGTTTCTGAAATTTCCTGGGGCCCCATCCCAGACTTACAGGAATATTTGCAGAAGCAGCTTGTCTACAAGCTTATATCCTATCTCTCACACAGGAGAAGACTTTAAGTGAGACATTGGCTCGCTGGAAAATCACAGATAGTGAGGTGAAACCTGAAACAGAGGGCTGGATTTCACAGAGTGCAGCACTATCAGGCTGTCTGCTCGGTTTCTTCGGCCTTATGGGCAAGGCTTGGAAGCCCCCACACACTTTGACTGCTGAGTTACAGTCCTGGGAAGGTCTCTTATCTCAATGCACCACGTGCGGCTTGTACAACCCCTGGACCCTGATCCCTCACTGACACTTCGCCCCAGCGAGCACTTGCTGTGCACAGGCTGACGGAGCTATAGCAACACTGCCAGGTACTGTGTGCTCAACTGCACCGCATACCAAGCTTCGCATCTGATGGGGCTTCTCTGCTCGAGTCCATTTTCTGGGCTGTTGTTTGTCTGCAGAGAAGCTGAGTGAGTCCCAGCAGCTCCGGGACTGAGATCACTGCATTTAGCTATGTTTTGTCACTGGAGATTGTCCCAAGACCAAAATATCTGGGTATCTCTTAAAGGTTAAGACAGCAAGGGAACATCCAAAGATACAGAAATACGCAGTGTTTACATCTCATGGACTTTGAGCAGTTGTTTAACACTTCCATGCTTTAGTCTCCAGGAAATTTTTCCTTGTAAAATTACTAATTGCACGTACTTCCCAATGATGTTAATGAATTTTCCCTTTTGTGCATTGCTGAACATGGTCTGATTTGGCATTCAGTGAACTTTATGCTAGAAGCATGGAGTGGTAAGAAAAATCTGATCTAGTTTTTCCTTTATTAATTACTATTTCAAATTCACCTTATGTTTTTCTCTGTCTTAAAAAAAGAGTAAACAAGTCGACTTCTTTGCCAAGGTTGTGTGGAAATACAGGATATACATATTTAGCACTAGTCAATCTGTTGAGAATGGGTAGGAAACCCATCAGTTCCTGAGGCTGTAGTAGATTTCCTCTGCACGACTTGTCAGCAGCCTGCTGGAGCTGAGGATATTTTGACTGTGTACTTGAAATGTCAGGAATGCACTGTTTATTTGCAGCCAAAAGGCTGAAAATCAGGGCCTAAAGTCTCACATCCAGAGGTTACATGGCTCTTCAACAAGCTGCTGACATGAAGTAGAAGCTGCGCAGCTGGCACATGGTGGTGCAGGAGCATCACTGAGACCAGGCTGCAGGCTGCAGCCACACACGCGAAGTATCGTGTCTGACCCGCTGCCCCTTCCTGCTCTTTTTGGAGACACACTCATTTCCCAAGGGCTCAGGACCACTTAGAGCAATTTTAGCAGAATTCCCTTTACTAACCTATGCAGTGCTCAGTGCACGCACTTATGATCTTTTACGTGAAGCCTGAAAACTGTAAATCTCTGAGAATTACTGTGTCAAGCCATTGTTTTAGTTAACTGTAAGAAGTTACACGTTAATTTATAAAAACCTTAGGGGCTCATACCACAGTATACCAAAGCACCCTTCTAGGAGCTCTAGCAGTTGATAGTGGAAGCCTAAGAAAGAGTAAAAGAAAAGGATAAGCACATAGATAACTTCTCCCAAATATCCTGTCTCAGTTTCCCATGATTTGCAGCTCAGAGATTTCTTTAGCTTGTGATGGCACCTTTATATTTAGCACCTCTGAGTGATTTCCTCTTCCATTAATTTATTCCCACAGATTTCTGAACTGATATAAGTATCAGCAACCTGTGGAAAAGAGTTTCACAGGTTCACTAAACACAGATGAAAAGTATATTCTTGTGTTTGTTTTGAACTTGTCCCCTGTTTTCTCAGCTAATGCTCACTAGTTCTTGTGCTGGAGGAGACAGAGAGCAGCTTTTTACTACAATTCTTCTGCTTCTGTGAGATATGTACAACTTATGTGAAGAGCTAGCAAGGTATTATCGTTCTTTCTCTGTAACACAAATACAAGAAATACAGAGAACTGCTTACAGCCACACAGACACGCCGTGCTGCCTCTGGAAAAGGCCACCATGGCTCTGGTCTTAGCAAACTGCATCCTGGGACTTATTTGAGTTCTAAGTAACCTGGGAAAACGAGCCAACCAACCAACCAACCTACCAAAACCCCCGATTTCTCTTCAGTCAGCTCTGTCTTTTGACTGGATTTGCTCTGTGGTCAGGCAGCTGCTTTGCTGCCACGAAAAAGCATACAGCAAGGGTTAGTGGTGAAGCCTGATGGGCCCGAGGAAAGTCAGGTTAAGTGTCAGGCTGACCTATACTCAAAGTGTACCTACTGCAAGTATAGCTCCTCAAAAGAAAGCTGCCTGCAAAGAAAGCTACACTTAGGGCTTTTGACACAAAAAAAAATACAGATAGTTAAGCTCTCATTATCTGTTGTATGTCCAGACCTAAGGAAAAACCCTTAAAAAGGAAAAAACACTATATAATGAAAAATAAAAAGCGCTTCATCAATTCAGATGAGAAATCTGTCACAGACACTTCTACAGCAGACAGTTCTCTGCCTTAGGTCACCTTAGATCAGTGAACTTTTGCAATGGGTGACAAACATGTTTATGGCGTGGTGATTTGAATGAATATATTTATATGAATGTATCAGTTTTACTGAGAGCTATGTAGAGGTCAGGAACTTTAAAGAAGTTTAGGAGTCAGAATGGAGGGAAGATATTCAAACATACAGCAAATATTTTCTAAAGTCTACTTGTAAAACTGTCACTTGAATACAAAGATTCAATACTGAGGACAGATTTTGCAGTCCTCTCTTCTGATGTATAAGGCATTTATTTCATCACGCAAAGCCCAATTCCAGCAGAATTATAAAGATTCCTCCTTAAATTGACTTCAAAGCTGGTCCCATAACAGACTCAACAAACTGTATAGCCATTAAGGGAGTCTACATTATAGAATATTGATTTCTCTAATATCCGTATAATTATACTGACATGCAAATTGCTAATAAAACTTAATAATCCTCCTGAAAAATTGGTGACATTAGCCTGAAAGCAGGCTTGAAATGCCTAAAGCCATTGTTTTGATAGCCTTACCAAACCATACGTTAATAATTGTATCGCTTTAGCTGCACACTCCCTGCTGTTTTAGTACTTAACTAAACTGTAATGTTAAATAGTTGTTGCCAGTTCAAGAAGTTTATAAGACAATATAAAGATGTCTTTGTGACTGTAATTTAAAACTATACATAAGTGCACCCAAAAAGTACCACTTGTGAGGTTATCTCCTAAGGGCTCCCTTTATGGGTATTACCCAGATTTTAAAGAGAGTTTTTATACCCTTGAGTCTTAACTCAGTAAGTAACTGATAAGATAGGCCAGGCTTTCACTCTGCTCTGCTAGTTCGTAGTGGTAACTGGTGCCCCTCTTTGTGCGGTGTTTGAGCCGTACAGCCCCCGCTTTCTGCCTATTATCCCTGCCCGCAGCCAGGCAGGAGCCAGTGTAAACAGCCTGGGAGCAGGGGACACTGCACACACAGGGGACAAGTCCAGCCCAACCCTCAGAAACACGCCACCTACCAAAAATAGCAACGCTGAGAAGATGCCAGCAAAGTCAGATCTCGACATTGACCGACGCTTGCTGATGTTGCGGTACATCCGTCACTCAAATCAGTTGACATAACTCTGTCTTCTGCTGGTTGTCTCACACCCTCCTTCTTCCCAACAGAAGCTGGGTATCTGGTGGAGACCTGCTTGGGAACTGTGCCAAGCAGATATCACCTTCTCACCAAGGGGTCTTACTTGCAGGTTTTGGGAGAGGCAAGCAGATTTTACTACGGGCTACGAATATTCTGGCTTGAAAGGGAATGACTGAGGGGATAGCTGCCCATAAAATGCTAAGTAACATGGAGAAAATGAGTAGGGAATATTTGGTCAGTGTACTGGAAAATACCTGGAACCATCAAAGTTAAAATCTGCATGCAGAAGTCCTGCCTGCAGGATGTCACAGATGCTAAAGGTTTTACACGCATTCAAAAAGCAAGTGGAAAACCCATCAAAATATATTAATTATAAGGGCCCATTGCTGGTTCAAATGGCTGGCCCCACTGATCAGCTCTTAAACCATAAGCTGAACATGGTGAACAGAGTAATAAACAGTACACTCTGCAAGTCTGCAAGTGAAACCCTAGGTAACCTCAGCAATAAAGGGGCCCTACTTCTGCATGAAATACGCACTGCAAAGCAGCCTTCGGATGACCAGCAGTGAGCAATGCTGGTCTTCCAGTCCTACAGTGGAAACTGATGGTCTCTAACAAGCAAAACCCCTTTGCTCTTCCTCTGTTCCTGGTGCTAAAGTACCAGTCTCCAGTATAAGAACCTATGCATATTTGAAGAGGACATAAAAAAAAAACATCAAAACTTTCTTTCAATCTTTTGCTCATCTCCCATGCTCCATGCCAATGCAGCACTGCTGAGTCCAGGCAGAGTGTCAGTCCCAAACCCAGGGCCACTGCTGCTCCCTGGTCCCCTTTAGCTGCAAGGGTCCACAGACCTGGGGTCTGGTACACCAGGAACAAGTGGTAGAAACCAAACTGCAATCTCCAAACTCAAACTAGTGTGGGAAGAGAATGTAGGAATGACATTCTGAAACCAAAGAAATGAAATGTTGCAGATAAGTTTTGCCACTGCAGTGCGTGACGTAGGTATAATTATGGGTTAGTGCAGTCCACCCGGAAGTGCAAGAAACTCCAGCAACCAAACGTGACTTGCATCCCTGTGGTTATTCCTAAATGTGGATGTGCTGCAGCTGAAGGTGTGATTTTGGCACACAGAGAGGTGCACCCCACAGCCGGCTGTCTGTTGGTGAGGTTGGTGCCAGCAACACGGGCTTTGCTGTGTGCCCCACTATCGATGGGCAATGCTGTGCCAAGCAGAAGTCCAGGCTGCTGAGCCCTCACTGGTACTGCTGCTTAGCCAGGCAGGATGAAAACTACATCATGTCTGTCTACAGTGTGTTGCAACCGTGCATCTGACTGTAGTGTGAAAACAGACCAAGAGAAATAAAACTAAAAGTAACTACATTTCTACTCACTTTATGAAACCGTTGCTAATCATGCCACTTAGCATGACTGTACTGGAAGAGAGAGCAGCATGGAGCCCAGGGAAGCAGCTCTGTGAAATGCTGAACAGCTTCAGTTCCCCCTGAAAAATAAAATTAAACCTCAGTTCATGTATGCCTACTTTTAAGAAAGTCTTTTTTTGACCAGGACTTAGGAAATCACACAGTACTGCCATTTTTCCTGACACCAGAGGCTGTGTCTGATGCTACAGCTGGGTCTGGAAAACTAATTCATTTACTCCCACCCCAAAACTTACAGAGCAGCCATCATTCACCCTAACTTGTCACCCTAACAAGCTGCAAGGCAGAGATACTTCACATTTGAAACAACTAGTGGCAGCCAGTGAACATCTAGGGAACCAGAACACCCTTCATCATGAACCTGATAGGTTTAACAGATAATTAAATCTGTGTAGGGATTAGGCTTTACATTGTATAGTTTTATGGTAACAAAACCTGAGCTTCCTAAGATTACACTGACCAGCCCCTTATCTCTGATGTTGAGATGTTTATCAGTACCACATGTTACGAGCTCCTGCTATGTTTCCCAATGACCTTCTGGGACTTAATCAGCCCGAATGTCAGGGGTTGAGGAGCTGAGGACATATATTATGACACAGAATGTAATGTTCAGCCAGGCAGAATGAAAATGCAGGGCTGGAGTCCAAGGAAAAGGTCTTTGTTGGTTAACTTCTGTCCCTAATAAATTTGTCAATTAGTAAGAACAAACGTTAACTTTGTTTTCCTTGCCCTTGCTGTTGCTTTTGTGAGGTCCCATAGTGCGAGGTAACACAGGGCATGTACTCAAGTACCAGCGATGAGGGGAAACCTCAGATGATTCATGGTTTGGGAATGTTTCACACAAAAATAGTGAATTCCGGCTTTATATCTGGAGGCTATCCATGCTACCTAACTATGTTTTCCAGTCATAGCCATCAAAAAGATATGCAATTAGCAGGAAATTTTTGTCCCCAACTTCAACGGTTCTGTGATTGAAGGTTTTTTCAGTCACACGTTGCTTTTAGAATTAATGAGCACTCCATGCCAGAAGTCCCTAGGCATGGTGCCTGGGGACAATCACATCAGAAGAGGACATGGAGAAGCATCGTAACACTTTCAATTTAATGTTTTTATGCTTGTGTGAAACACATTTGCTTGTGATCAGAGATGTGTTAATAAAAAAAGCTTAGGCAAGGACTGGATTTTCCATGCAAGGAATGAGTTACATTTTACAGTGTCTTTTTCAGGGAGAAGGACCTGGCTACCATGCTCAAATGCCCCTGCATTCTTCAGATGGGCTGTGTTTACATTGATAAGAGCTGACGTGAGCCATATTCAAGCCGCAAAACTGCCTATTCCAGACTGGGCTCTGCTTGACTCCCCACATCCAAACCCACCAGCAATTCCAGTTCATGTTGGCAGTCCTTCTGAACAGGAGGAATCAACTCCATCACTGCTTCTCCCCACTCCTAGCCAGCTGCTCACAGTGATATGTTTGGATCCCTAATCTCACGAATGTCCCTTCTGTTTGCAGCTCATTGGGCTGAAATCCAGGCTGGAATCTCTCATGCATTTCGTGGATAAGGATGCTGCCCTGAACGCTGATGTGCCACTGCATGGCTGCAGAATGGAGATAAAGCTGGGGCTGGTTTGCAAGGCATTCGCAAATCTGTGCACTATGTGTTTGTCACTTCATTACAAATATCCTTTTGGGAATTTAAAACATCTACCAAGACAGATGTGGCCTGACTGGGGTTTAGCTGAATGTGCTGTATTCAGAGTAAAACAAAAAGCCCAGGTGTTTTAAAGGATGTAATGGCCACGAACTAAGAAAAGAACTGTGCTGCTGGGTGCCAAATCAATGAACACATTTTTAGAAGCTTTGCCTGCTCCTGAAACCAAATATATGTTGTTTGGTTGGGTGTTGTTTGGTTGTGCTGGCTTTTTTGTTGTTTTTTGGTTTTGTGGGTTTTTTTTTTTTTTGGGGGGGGGAAGGTGTGGTGTTAATAAATAAGATAATTTCCTTTCCTAAGGCAGGTGTGTGATAGTTCCCACATCTTTCAGGCACCTTTAAAATGATTTGAAGCCACAAGACATTTTCATTGACTGACAAGGGTTATAAATGAGAAAACTCATTAGCTGAAATGGTTATGTTGTAACTTCATGGTGGATGTTTTAGAGGTACTACAAACATACGGGAAAGCATCTGCCTGCTTGTATGTGGCACATACTGTACGTTACACCAAACTGGAAAGGAAACAAAACTACAAAATTTAAAACTCTAAATTGAACATCTCAGACATTGGGGAGCTCCAGATCTAGAGCAAATGAACATTGATGACAGATCTCCATCACTACCTCTACACCAAGACTCTCCCACTTGTGGCTCAGCCAGGCACCCATCAAGATTCTGCCTGTACCGATATTTTATGTCCATCATGTAATAACACAGAGAAGAAAACTTTCATTAAAGATACTGAAAAATACTGGTGAGGGGATGTTAAAGAATGTAGCATTGTCTGTTGAGCATACTCTACTGGATAGACTCTTGCTTGGGAAGCAAGATAAATGTCAAACATACACATGAAAATACAAATCCCTCCCAGAAGCCCTTATGGCAGATCTAGGAAACCTCTCCCTTATTTTTCTTTCTGATTTCCCACCTCCTGCTTTCGCAGCTGTAAAATGCTTTCGATTCAGAGAGACGAATGGAGAATCGTTGTGGCTGGGGTACGCACACAGTTTGTAGAGGGTATCTGTCCCCTATTCAGCTTGAGAAGAGTTTAGCAGTGAAATCTCCCACTTCTGAGGTAAGTTCTCTCACTATGCAGTAGCCTATAAAGGTCTCATTTCCAACTGCCATAAAGAGAAGTTGAATTAAACTCTGCAGCTTCTGCTTTAACTCCCCTTGCACTTTTTTTTTTAGTATAAACTGTTAGGATTCTTTGAGTCCTGGTAACCTCAAGGGTGGCCAGCCTTGCACTGAGAATGAAGACCTACACAGTACAGAAGAGAATGTCAAAAAGGGGACAACAGAGTGAAAAGGTAGGAGCTCTAAGTACAGGTATAAAATAAAGGAGGATGTTGCTACACAAGAGCAAGGACAACATTTCAGCTCTAAGAGGTGAGATGGAAGAAAAACAAGTGGGAAAAGATGAACAAGGCTTTAAGGGAAACTGCTACTCCCCAGGCAAAAGCCACGATACAATTATATCAGCCATTCCCTCACTGAACATAATAAGCTCTTTCAGAGGAGATCCAATCTGTACAAGCAGTCTATCCCTCTGACCACTCCTCTAAAGGCATTTATTACCAGCTACCAAAAACCAATGAAGTTTCTTTCCTGTAGGTACCCACAGAAATCTTCATAGACCTGGTAATAATAACTAGATTAATAAAGTGGTACTTGATTAACTTCCCTGTCAATAGACAGGATATAAGAAAAATACATGCAAGAAAAATCAAACAGATCTATTCATAGCCCCTACCTCTAAATTTTCAGGCTCTTTAATAAAGTGAAACTTTTGGCTATTAAAAATCTTGTGACCCTTGTAATGCTATAGAACACCAACAGAAAATGTGAACAGTACAATATCCATTATATAATATATATCTTTATATTTTAATATATTACATTTATTTCTACATAAAGAGGCTATAAATACTGTATATGCCTTATATTCACGGTTCCCAGCATTTGACATTATAGTAAGTACAAACAAAAAAAAAATATATATATATAAAAATACAAAAAAGAACTCAGTAGAAATAGCTTTACATTTTAAAATCTTGTAGCCTGCATTGTGTCTATCAATAGAGCTCTGGGACTACAAGAGCACAGGTAAGAAGTTGTCCAACAATTAGGCACAATCTCACTACTTGGAGAAGATTGGAGCTGCCATGAAACCAGTCACAGATTCCCAAGACTACAGGAACCGAGATCTCTGCCATTGCAAAGAGACTGAGTTTGCAAAGTGAAAGAGTCAGACCTGTATCTGAGAGAGGGTGGATGAGATGAGAAGGTGGGGTGCCCTTAGGATTCCCCATCAGGACCACAGGGCATCGTATGGTCCTAAAGTAGGTTACACTGCCTTTTCTACCTGTTGTAGAGGCTGCCCCGGTGGTAATTCAGAGAGGGGTATTTCCTGCAGCCGTTTCAGGCTAGTTCAGAAGCAGGCAGGTACATGGCATGAGTCAAGGGTGCCGGTGAGGACCAGGGGACAGAGCCATCCCCAGAGGTGAAGCATGTCCCCAGCACCCATGTCCCATCACTTGGCGTGGTGCTCTGCCTCCTCCCTGCTAACTGACCTCACTAGGCAAGTCTTCCAAGGAAATGCAGCTCATGAGGTCTGGTACAGCAACTTTTTTTTCTCTGTCAAGGACAGAGACCATCGCCCCTGCCTATATTTAGCCCAGCCTATGTTTAGCCTCAGGCTGTCGGTGAGTGCCAGAGCCTTGAGCTGGAGGTTCCTTTTTTTGTTTGTGGAGGTGCAAGCAAAGGATAACTCTGAGAAACAAGAAGCCAGTGCCGTGCTGTTTCCTTCCTGGAGTCCAGCCACAAGGGGTAAAAAAAAAAAAACAACCCACAAAAAAACCCACAAAAAACAGGGCTGTGCCATTATTTCGTACAAGTAGAAACAGTCAATCTGAATGTTGCGCCGCTGCCTGCATCAAGCAGACACTCCGCATGTCACCAAGGTCCCAAAGGCCACCACACTGCCTCTGCCGTTGGGTCGGCACAGCCTCCACACACCAGAGCTGGGGCTTTGCACCCTCAGCTGCCAGCATCTCTCGAGGAAAGCACCTCACAGCCTGGCACAGAGCAGTTTTGCTGCCAGATGCCTCTGCATCCTCTTCGGGAAAAATGAATGTCTTTTCTTAGTCTGACAGACGCCGTCTTTCTATACATCAAACCTGAATACCACCGGCCAGGAAGGCACATCCCGGGGGACCCTGAACCACCGGCTTTGCCCTAGAGCGGCGGGGATGGGAGCGGCGCGGGGCCCTCGAAGGCGATTCCATGAGTGCGGCAGGGCAGGGGCGAAGCCTCCCGGGCACACAAGAGTTCAGTCTCCTCGCTCGAGTAGACGGTGGTGTCCATGTCGTCCGAGTGGTACCCCGACTGGTACCCACTGGTCTGGTTGGAGGTTTCGGACATGACGGACTCGTTACTCTTGCTGGGCACCAGCGTGCTGTGAAAAACAAGCAGAAACGGGACTGAGAGAGCTGTGGAGACTGTCTTCTGGAGGGCAGGTGGGCCATGCCTGCCAGCGGCTGCTTCCCATCACAGCAACGACCGAAGCAAAACGGTGCACTTAGCAAAACTGGCTTCATGCCTTGTTAAACAGGCATTTGATTATATGCCCTAACTTCACTAAAGCTTTAAAAAGATTTTTAATTTTTATGATGATACAAGGAGTTAGATTGTAACTGCAGATTAAATGGAGAGAAAACTTTGAGCAGCTTCACACATTTCAGCTGTGGTGCCATCATAACAACTGTATACTTTTATTTGCACTCAGGTTGTTCTGGAATAAACAACTCCTGAAAAGCTCTTGGAGAGCATATGTGAGGTTTCAGCTCCATGAATGGCACTGTGCTTCCTGCAAGCTGCACAATGAAACCTCTGTACAATGCTCTGAAAATACACCCAGGTACATCCTGAAAACTCAAGAGTCAGCTTCAGGGAAAAAAAAAAGAAGAAAAAAAAAGAAGAAAAAAAAAAGAGCTCTTTGTCATTGCAGACAAGCCATCACAAATATGCTCAATTGTGTGCATCAGCTCAGTTCCTTCAAGGGATGATTGATGCTTTTGCAACTGATAAATGCAAGTGCTTTCGGTGGTGCTGGCTGACGCTTCCAACCTGTCCTCTCCTGGTACCAAACGCAGATGGCCAGGCAGATAGTGCACAATTATTATTTGTGTTTTTAAAAATACAGTAAGAAAAGATTTTGTCATCTAAAAAATTTTCCAAACCAATCAGTCTTCTGACATGATGCAAGCAAAAGGTCACATTCAACCCTACATGCAGCCTGAGCCTTACCTAAAGGGTATTTTCACTTGTTTATCACTCTCTTCCAATGTCTTCAGCTCTTCAGATGCAAGAACCATCCCACTGTCTGTCTGGTTTTCCTGCAAAGGTGTTAGAAATGCATCAAATGGAAAGAAATTTTAAAAAATAAAAATAACACAGAAAAAAAAAGACATCAACAGAAGGAAAAAACAGATAAACTCACCTCCTGAAGAACTTTTACAGTGGTTACCAATGGGACATCTTCAAATGTTTTCACACTCACAGGGCGGCTTTTTCTTTTGCTACCTTGTCGGTACTGACTGAAAAGAAAACAAAACAAAAAAAGTTTTGTGTCCACTCTCCGCAACTTGGCTGCAAACAGCACAACAGTATCAGAATCCTTTCATCTCTACAGAGAAGTTAATCCTTTTGTCAAAACATATTATGCAAACCTCAAAATATCTATTTATTGAAAAGGATGTACAGCCTAGAAAGTGGCATGTTTCTGACCTTCTGCTCCTGACAACCTTGATCTCTGAGCAAATTCTAAGAAATGGCTTTGAGAAAACAGCTCCTTTCCTCAGTTACACTGGAGGCCCCTGCTTCCTGCAAGCTTTGCTTAGAAGTATAATAAACAGAGGAGCCTGGAGCACAGACATGTGTCTCTTCCTTTGGACCGCACTTCTGAGACCCCTGGTTGGAGCCAGGACAACAACAGCAGACTCAGCAGACTGCGGCCCTGAAACCGCGGGGATCAGGACAGGGAGTGATACATCTCTCTTGAAGGCACTTCTCCAAAAGAAGCCCTCTGGTCAGGACGACATCCATTAAAAATATTGGACAAAAAAATAAAGTTTACTTTCACGGAGATACTAATACAGCAAACAAAACAGCTACCCACAGCTTTCTGTCTGTGTGGATATCGAATAAAATGGATGTTGTCCCAGTTAAACAGGACAAATTTGTGTTCCTAATAGCTAATGAAGAAAAATCCATGGAGTTAGAAGAGAAGCCTGCATCCACCTGAAGCACAAAGCTACAGGCAATTAAGAGCATCATTCATCCCATTTCCCAGCTTTCAGTCCGTGTATGCTGCATTCTGCCTATCTCCGACAGACATTTCTTTAAACTGGCGGGGATTTTACAGGTTCCCTGTGTAGCCTGCTTGGGTGCTCAATCACACTTTAGAATGTTTTTCAAACATTAAACCCGAGTGTTTGCTGCAAATAAAATTTGCCCAACTGCTGAGTACAAAGAATAATCAATTAACATCCTCCTTTGAGCAACTTTTCATATACTAAAATACGTAACTATTTCCCTCTCCATTTTCTCCTTCTAGACTTAACAAAACCAATTCTTTCAAGATCTCTGCACCAACCATGTCTTCTCTTCCTGTTATTGTCCAATGGTATCTATTCCACTCCCCATTCAACCCTGATGGGACCAAAAGCATCTACTGGACAATCTAGTCCATTTACCCTCCTGGGCTATCTGACCATGAATGATGAGACGTTCATGCCACAACTTGGCCTCTTAGTCTGAAAGCTCCCTCTGCGCTTGCATTTCTTTGTGCACACAGGCCCAGAACTGCCTGGCCAGGACTACAGTAATCGTGGTGTTGAGGACCAGGAATCCCAGCCTCTCGATCTGAGCAGCCTTCCAGGTACGGGAGTCCCACTTCTGCTCAGCCCACACGAGTCAGCCTATCCTTTCTGCATGGGTTACAATGAATGAGATCCTCCTGCTCAAGCCAAGCTACTGTGCAAACAGCACCAGGAATAAATACTGTGCAGGCAGAGAGAGGCCACATGTGGAGTCTGACTTCTGCCTGGTGGTGGTGAGAGCTCAGCTGATGTCCTGACAGCATTTCCTGACACGTGTTTGCATTTGGATTGGTTTGACTTGATTTTTTTCTTTACAAATTCATGCTAGCCATTTTTAGTTGTGTTATTTTTCCTATAGACGTTTGCCGTTATTTATCTGATCATCTATTCCAGGATCACTCTGAGGATTCAAGCTAACCTGATTTCAGGGTTACTCCTTTTCTGTTTTTTCTAAAAACAGGCATTATCTTTACACTTTCTTAAATCTTCTTTAACCTCACCTGACTGTTCTTAATGACAACGTTTCCAGGTTTAGAAATTGCACATCTGTTGCCTAAGCTGAATACGGCAGATGTTAGGAGGTCCTGCTGATTTTAAGTTACCTGAGCAATCTAAATATTCTTTAATATTCTCTGTGTTTTCCCTGCGCTTCCTTCTCCTACTCCAGCTCTGATTCAGAGATTATATTTATCAGCCTTTCCTCATCGTCAGTATTTTTGTGAAGACTGAAAAAGACTTTACTGAACAGATCAGTGTTCTCCACTGCATGTATAGCAAGATCCATGCCTACAAAATCGTTTTCAGCTAGCAGAACAGAAGAACGAAGCCCCAAAACACGTCTGGAGCTCTCCCCTTTTCCTCTCCTAGCATGGTTTCCACAAGTGCTTTCTCAGAAATGTGTCATACTGTAAGACGAAAGAGGTTCGAAGTCTCTTTCACAGGTTGATGCAGAGGTTTTACTTCTATTCATAACAGGAAGTTGGGACTGGGAGAAGCCAAATAGGAGGTATTAGAAGTGGAAATAAGTGTCATGTTTTCAGTGTTAAATCATTCTTTTGTGTCTTTTAAGTATTTATATGCTGGGCTGCCCATCTACTAAAACATGGGGTTGAGAGTTCTGCTCTAGGACTATAAGTTTAACTGAAATGCAAAATGCACTGTGCCCACCTAGTCTTTTCCAGGGCCACATAAAAATGTGACCCCCCGCAGTACCCCAAATGATTGGGAACATTGTTTGTCTTTGGCGGATCTAACACAAGCAGTGAGGGAGAGGACTTCACTTTGTGGAAACCATGTGAAAACCACCAGCAGAGTCCATCCCTGCTCTGATGGTTGGATCAATTTCCTATCCTTCGCTGTCTTCTGAGACTGCAGGAAGCACCCTGGGGCTCCCAGCATCTAAGTGGCTGAATTTGATCTTAGGCAGCACTGGATAAGAAAATATCTCCCTTAAATCCCAGACATGAGGTCCTCACATCTAACATAAGCCCTGCTTAAATGCATTAGTACAAACTCCTTACTGGGGAAGTCACCTCTGTCACAATGCGAAACAGCATCTACCACTATTGGTCTATCATGGATGCCCAGGAGCAAGCAGTGGACAAAAACCAGTGACAACACTATTTAGGTGGCATTCCCCTTGGCTATCAATTCATAACCTGTTTACCAGCATTTCACTTTAGGAGAGGAAATGCAAGAGAGGTTATTAATGATGGATCTATTACCATTAATACTTTAGGGACCTGCAATACAAGAGTGTGAACACAACTGAATTGGATCAGTAAGACTTTGTATTTGTTCTGGTTCTTAAGAACTAAATAACAAATACTCTTATGGGTTTTTTGAACGAGAATACCAAATCTTGAATGGATAGCAAAAAAGAAAAAAAAAACAACCCAACAAAACAAAAAAAAACCCACTACCATTTGGAGAGGTAGGAAACTAGTTTTTGCCTACAAAAACTCTACAGATTCTTTCTTATCCCTATGGAGGAGGTTAAATATGGACCAGGCAGCTGAAGTCTCTTCCTTTCATTTTCCCTGCCCCCAGCATGAACAAAACCTGACCAGAGGCCCCAGTAGGATGTCCACCATATAAAATACCTAATTCCTGCTGTGTTGTCATAATGGAATTTAGGATCACAGACTTCCTCTTCCTCCCTACAGGAAGCAGGTGAAGTTGGGAGAGAGAGACCCGAATCCTCTTCCGTATTCAGCGATACTGACAAAGGAAGGACAACGTAGTCTTTACCATCCTGTACAATGCAGAAAAAAAATACAAAAATTAAATTTACTAGAGACACATAGACATAAACAGCTATACACACGTTTCTGGAGAACGCATCAGTCCAACAGTACTACCTTGGTTGCTTTTTTGAAGTATGAACATTATACCACCTTTACAGGAGCAGCTACATTAAGAGAAGGAAACTTACAAACCACTGCAAAGTAGTTTTAAATAAAAATTTGAAATTTTTATGACATACTGTAAAATAATATAGAAATTGAACTTTTTCTTGACGTCTTTGAAATAAATACGTATTTTTTAGAAATGTTTGCATCCAAATTACACAAAGAACATGAAGCCGAGGAAAGAATAACCTTAAACTGAAACTGAGACTGAATTAGACTACAGCATATTAAACAGAAAGACTAAATTAAGAAGCAAATGAAAAAAAGAATGCAATGGAGATAGCAAAAAAAAAAGTTTTGATCAATAGTTCAGCATCTAATTTAATGTGAATAACAAGGATATAATTTTGAAAAACTACTTCCACTTGTTTACATTTCTTCTCTAAAGAGAAAAATAGATTATCCATCCTTCAGTACTGCATATCTATTTATAGTCCCACAAGAAATCCTTTATTAGATTCCACCTTTTCTCTATTTTTTTTTTGCACCTATCCCTTTTGACTTACAACATAACACATGCACAATTAGCTATTAGTTATCAGACAGTAAATAACATCTGTCTTTTATAGTCAGAGTATACTACAGTTCATGATAAGAGGGTCTAAATCATTAGCAATGCAACCATATTAGGTTATGTGCAACTCTACACAAAATATGTTCTGAACACACAAGGAAACACTCTTTTACTATTCCCGAAGAGCGACCAAGCACTGGCACAAGGTTTCCCAGAAAGGTCATGGAGTCTCCATACTTGGAGATATCCAAAAGCTGTCTGGACATGGTCCTGGGCAACTGATGGTCCTGGTGTTCCTGCTTGAGCAGGATGTAGGACCAGATGACCTCCAGAGGTCCCTTCTAACTTCAGCCAGTCTATGATTCTGTGATTAATACATAAGATTCAAGCTGCTCTTTAGGGAAACGAAGAAACACTATGCTGAGTTTTGGTATGCACAGGACACACAATAGTTTAGAAGGGCAGGTAGTTCCCATCATTAACAATAGGTCAGAAAGGGAGAACTCATCTAATAGGAGGGCATGTGGCCAAATCCAGCTTCCTTCATCCAGAGTGCTCACATCTATTGCCCTGCTCTTGTCCACTTCCGTGGTACATGAAGAGAGAGCCACAAGAGGAAGAATCTGTGAGGGAGGCCCATGTACCCTCCTTGACGCAGTGGTCTTTGTTAGCACAATGCCTGTACACAGCACAAGTCTGATGTGCACAGAGCTGCTGGCAGGCAGCAAAATGCCTTTAACCCTTGTTTTCTAGAATGTCATTTAGAGCGTTGCATCCCACATCCTTACGTACACTAAGATATCCACCTTTGGCACAGTAAGATCAAGAGGCGCTACCTGCCCAGATGCCTCTGCAATAGGCAGAGGAATCACCAGGAGAGCAGGGAACTGAGCCTGTACCAACAACTCCTCAGTAAGACAGCTAAAACACCACAGGGGTGGTGTCATGGGAAGCCCTTGATGGTAAGGACAGACGGCTTTGGGTTACCACAACAGACCTCTCCAGTCTTTTCCCTGCCAAGTCACTCTTCTCTGCAAGTTGCCCCGACTGCTGGTTAGTAAGAAGAGTGGTGCAAGAAGCCCAGGTTCCCCAATGGCTCCAGTGGACCGTACCCGACTATGAGATTTTGCAGTGGCTGGCACGACAGGAAGGGTTCAGCTGGTGGTTTTAGCAACCAGAAAATACATTTCATGTACCTGGCAGACGTTGGCTTGCAGTAGATTCCCCAGGTGATCCACCAGCTCTGAAAAAGTCGGTCTCTGCTTAGGGTCTCCATGCCAGCAATCCAACATTGTTTGGTACCTAGAAGGACAAAGCCCATTAAAATACCAACATGAAGAAAACAGCACCTATTGCTTGCTCGAGCACCCGCTGTTATTGTGGGGTAAACACGGGCAGCTGGAAGAACAGTTTCTCACATTTCTGGTGTTGTATAGTCTGGTGCTCTCATTCTTGTTCCTTCTTTCAGTCTTCTGCAAAATTCCTCATCAATTTTCACTCCAGGGTATGGCGATGCACCTAAAATGAGAGCAACGGTAATTTTAATGCATTAGACTCCTAAATTCTGGGATTAATTTTCAAACAAATATTCCGCTATGGCCTGAGTTAATAAAGTAATTCAGTATATTTGGATGTGCAAACAATTTATATTTATGATGGCAAGAGCAACTGATTAAGTAAATGAGGCACATAATCACATAATAGAATTGGATGAAGAAGCATTTCAAGACCATGTTCTTACATTTGCATTTTTAAGGAAACGTCAGTATTTTATTTTGATGAAGAAAATAAACAGGAAATTTTCAAGAAGTGAAAAAAAAAACGCTAAAGAGGATCCAAGCATACTTTGACCATTTTCTTCAGATTCTGTTGTTTAAAATTTAAGATGGCTCAGTAAAATTAAAACGACTCACCTAATGAAAATATTTCCCACAGCAGAACTCCAAAGGACCATACATCACTCTGAATGGTATATACCCTATCAAAAATGGTTTCTGGTGCCATCCATTTTAAGGGTAGTCTGGCCTGAAAGCATTTCATAAACAAAAAAGTATCACAGTTTAGCAAAACACTGAGTTTCCACAAACCCATTTTAGGTGGGAAAAAAAAAAAAAAAAAAAAAAAAAGAGTCCTGACTTTATCTTAATTCTCAAACAGAGAATCTGAAACTTACATCTCCTTTCCTGACGTAATCTGGGTCTTTGTAGATGTCTCGAGCCAAACCAAAATCACAGATTTTGACGACGTTATTGTCTGACAAGAGGATATTACGAGCAGCCAGGTCCCTGTGGATGCACTGCAAAGAGAAGTAAACAACTTCATACGCTGCCTGTCACCACAGCTCCGTCCACGAGACTGATATCTTTCACATATGTGCTCTCCCACCCTCAAAGGCCAGATAATTCTTAAAACCTTTTAAGAAAAAGAAACCTCAGCATCAACAGTTACTGATTTTAAGTGCTTTTTTGATGGTCACAACTGATTTGGCTCAAGAAGACTTGTGTTCCCAAGTACAAACATACATTTGTTTATCCACTATGCAGAGAGGGCCTTTGAAGTCAGCTAATTAATTATCCTAAGAAGCTGACACAAAACAGGTTCAGATCTGATTACCTTTAGATTTACTTAGGTTCACTCAAATCTGTGTACTCCCCTCTCTCTGTGAAAAACATACGCTGATTTGATTCCAACACAAACTAATCTTGACTACAGACAGAAAAGTCCATGCCTTTACCTATGTAGAATGACAGTTTAGCCAACAACCTAAAGACTTCAAAACTCAAGCCTCAATAGCTTGAAGTAAAAAAGCCAGATTCTGAAAGTACTTGCAGATTTGCTTCTAGTATGGCCTAGAAATACGGATCCTGGAAAGATATCATTTTATATATACACACCAGTCAGGATGTCTAAAGTGTAGACACATACACGTTTTTAGAAAATACTCTAAAGTCTGCTCTTGAACACCTAGCTTGCAGCCTAGAACAGTGTTATATTCCCTGAATCTATTTCCTTTTCCCATTTCTAAGTACTTTTTGTTTCTGTACAACTGCAGGCAATTCCCCCCTATTGGTGGAATTTGCATCCTTTGAAACATGCACTATACATATGTAGTATCAAACCACAGAAAAGGACCTCTAGAAGGCCAAAATGCTGGCGAGGTGCTATTGACTGCTAAGGTGTCTTTGGCAAGAGGCTCTCCAACGAGTTATCTCCAAAGTTTCATACATGAGCATTGTCTCTCCTCACACTGCCCTTCCAATCCCACTGCACAAGCTACAAGCAACCTCCTCAGGGCAAACCCCTTTACTCTAGTTTAGGGGTTTTAACTGCCCTCGTAAGTCAGCTCCCTCCCTCCCACTACTTAATCATTCTTCTGTGAATCAGTGACCCGTAAACCTTATACAGATCACTAACATTCGTGTCAATAAATGCATGGGCTGTTTTGCTCTGTAGTATTAATGATTCAAAAAGAAAATGTTGCAGATGACTGCTAGTCCAATGATGAACGTGCCATTTCCTTCTATAGACCTACAGCACTATTTCCTACAGTCAAATAAATAACGTGTCACTCTTCCTGAGAAGTTCCTTACTTTGCGTGAAGCCAAGAACTCCATTCCTCTTGCCACCTGGAAGCTATAACAGATGAGGTCCTCCATGGTCAAAGGGTTCTTGCAAAGGTCTTCAGAACCAGCTGCAAAGAATCAGACGACAGTCAAACATGCCCTTTGTCACCGATTTCACCCATAACTGCTTCTTGGGTAAACGTCCATCTTAACGTTAGGCTGCATTGAACTGGAAGAGCAAACTGAGCCCTTTTTTGGCTATATAATTATCACTAACAACACATTTTACACCAAACCAGGCCTGTGTAAAATAAACTTTGAGATGATGGGTTATACCCCGAGAGTCCTTGCTTATTTCCAGAGCTCCCACCAGTGGAAAGATTTGTGAAACAATCCCAAAAGAAAAACAACCAAAACTCAGATCACAAGTTCCTAGGATAGGAAAGGCTTGCTGTGGTTTCAGCAGATGAATTTGGAAACTGATGAGAGGGAGGCTCCACCTAGTCCTTATGGGGGAAGAATATGGCATGAGGAGAAAGATTTGAATTTGGCAAAAAGCCCTGTAATTTAGAGTAGAAGAAGCCTAACCTCATCCTCTAGTGACCTGGAGGAATAATGTACTTAAGTATCAAAAAAAGATACCTAGGCATTTAGTTCCTGCTGAAATAAACAACTCAATGACTTTTCTCATCTCTTGATTTTAAGAAGAAATCTACCAAGAACTACAACACTGTTGGCTAAAACCCTCATTTCAAGGTCTGTTTTACATCTACATACCTCTTACAACATCCCAGCTTGCTGGGTCAGTGGTTACACCAGAGAGGTCTGAAAAGGACCAGAATGATGTGGAAGTGCATAAAGTGCATGCCTGACATTACCTATTATGATCACCATTGAAACCATGGGATCATCCTCCCTGTTAACATACTAGTGTTTTTCTTTGCATTAAATGGTTTTCAGTAGAACTCGAGGTACAGCCAGTTCAGCTACTGCCTCCCTCCTGATCAGTCTGATCCCACCACTTGCTAAAAGCAGCAGTCTCTGAAACATGTTGGCAGCACCAAGCACTTTGCACTGTCTCTGCCAAAGGAGAGCACAGCAAATGCATCAGTGAAGCCACTGCAGAGGGTTTGTATATCCAGGGGAGGCTTTGAATGAGCGGTAATTCAGGTTTCCTGTTCCTGACAGATCACCTGCACAGAGGGAAGGCAAATCAACCTCTCTGCTAATAAGCAGTGAAGCAGATGGACTTTCATGATGCTTAACTTCTGTGTAAACACTGAGGAAATTGACTGAGCATCCTGGTGTGTCCCTCTCTGCAACGCCTTCAGAGTTTGTCCCCTGCAATTTTTTCTGCAGACACTGTGATGTTAAATAGACAAATCTCCAAAAGGCAGTGCACTAAACCTGCACCTTTTTCAGAGAGAACATTACCTGGGATTGGGCTAAGGGGTTTGGGATGCTGAACTAGATGATCCATAGCTCAGGAACTTTGGTTATCAAGGAAATACCCCGCACATAGTTTTGATGGAGCTTTGGAAATCACACAGCCCCCAGTGTCTCTCATCAGCCCCCACCAAAGACAGAAGAAGACATGTACCTACCATCCTCCTCTTCCACATCACTCAGGGACCTCTCCTCCACAAAGCCAGAGCTTGCTGAGCTCTGGCTGCTCGTGATGCTGTCCAGCCGTCGCTTCAAGTCTGCGGAGACATCACCAACATAGTTCTCCTTCCCCTGCCGAAACCTGGCACTTTTGGTCTAGAAACGCGAGGAAAGAGTGGGAGAAATTAGAAGCAGAAAGTGTGCTAGAAGCTTCCTTGGGAGAGACAGTGACGCTCCCCACAGTCTGTGCCATGGGCACCACTGAAGGCAGGAAGGGCAGTCCAGCACTGGCGTGACTGGCCTCTCAGGTCCAAGCCAGATCTGGTTGGGGCACCAGCCCTGCCTGGTGACAGTCCTGGCAAACCTCAACCCACAGCCATGTAGGCTGACCGCCTCAAGCACCCTCTGCCACTCCACAGCACAGCTTTAGCCAGCTAGTGTGTCCTCCCAGCCACCCCCCATCAGCATATCCACATGCTTGGGAATAAACACAGGCTGACGAGCTGGCATTCTCAGCCCCCTGGTGCCCACCACTTGTGAAGCACGCATGGATGCTGCCAAACCCTCTCTCATACTCTTGAGCCTCTCTGTACTGCTACAGCTTTACTTCCAACTGCTGCAAAGACCCTTCTGCTAAATCTATACCTTGGCCAAAACCCTAGCAGCCCTCAAAATCTGATTTACTTCCTTCTTCCTCGAAGCCACTGAACACCTCTAGCAAGGATGCTAGACCCACAGATTTCCTCCACCATGGTTCCATTTTCTCCTGCTTCAGTTTGGTGACTTTTCTCTCCTGGCAGAGCTGTTTTTTCCCATTGCCGATTCCCATTCCCACCACTTGTGTAAGCAAGGGTCAGCACCCTTGTGAAACCCTGCCTCTTCCTTCAAGGCCTCTCAGATATTTGTTTATCCTTTTTACTTCACAAGAGGATGCAGCGAGTTGCCTTTGCCAATACAAAATAGTAAACAATGACTCCAAGGATAAAGAAAAATAACTCCCTGGAGAACCGACAAGCAATTCGAAGAAGCCCTTATCTAAACACGGCAGCTGCAGGAAGACTGAAGTCCAGGTCTACCAGCGCAGCCGAGCACAGCCCAGGGGCCTCCCTCCCTGCTGTGGAGAAAAAGGGTATGGTCCTGAGCATGATGCTCAGTGCTGAGCACCCACAGCCATGCCCTTCATCCGGCAATCCGACCCTTGGAGGTCATGGATCCTCCCAGCCTTCTCCAGAAATCAGATCCCCTCATACAGGTGATCAGAAACGAGTTTGAAAATGCCAACCTCCACCCACACTCTCCTTTCGAACTGGGGTACAAAGAGGGCTGTTGTGATGGGAACTCGCCTTTGCAAAGGACTTGAGAGGTGAAAAGCCAAATGTAAACTCATGAGTTAACATCGCTTATACAAAGTGATTAGCAGCCAAAAAAAAATGTATAGCCTGGTTCATCAACGAGCCAAGGGAATAGCAGAAAGGGTAATCACATGACAGAAGATACCTACAGATACAGACATATACACTAAGCAGGGAGTGCAGTTATTTAAGGTGGTCTGGAGCTTAACTAAGAAAGGAAAAAATTCAGGCTGATAATCAGAAAAAACTTCCTGACAGATCCGGCCAAGTGTAGAATAATCTGCCAAGGGAAATAGTGGAAGCCCAGTTCCTTTGCACATTTTAAGCTAACAATAACAAAAGAGCTACATTGCAGGGGCCAGGGGAAAGAGTAGATGACCTCTGATGTCTTTGCCATCTCTCATTCCCATGAGAAGGACTAGATATTCAGCGTCCCCAAGGATTACCACTACAGTCAGCACTAAAAACAGAAACATGGTGAGTGGAAAAAACCCACCAAATCAAACATTATGCTGTTAACCTTGGCTTCGTACCTTATACGGGACAAATTCAGTCCTCTTGCTCCGTAGGTAAGCTGACAGATTTCCGAACTTGCAATATTCCACAATCACCATGAGTGGGCCTGTATAACACACAAAGAAATTCCTTAGAAAGACCATTTATATCCCACCTTATCTCACAGCATAATTTGTGACTAGAAATGCATATATTTTGAAAAACATTCTACTATCCAGAGGTTTTTAAAAATACCAGTAATAATAATAAAAAAAATCTAATAAAAGCAGGGAAATGATTAATTTTCTGCTGTACGGGGAGGGAAAATAAAGCACATACTTTTGAAAATCACAGGCCTGATTTCATAAGTGAAAACATATAGTGCTGTGCTTACACATGAAGTGCCAATAACCACCTATGCTAATTGACATTGTAAGGATACGACAGATATTTGAATGAACTTCAGTGCAATTAACCACTCATCTGCAATAAACACATGATTTTTGTGCAGGTAGTTTAAGTCCTAAAAACTTATAAACAGGAATCTCAGTTTCAGAAATAGATGCATGAATATACAGCCCAAAAGTGGTATTTCATGCTCAAATTGCTTCATACAGGCATATGCTACAATGATAAATTTCCATCCTAGGATGGATACTGGCCATATCTATTTTATTACGGAATAAACACGGAAAGAAATATTTATGGATTACGTTTCCTCCAACTACTGCACTTCTGTCATGGAACTTTACAAATTAAATTCTGATCTCGTAGTAAGCCAACAAGTCCGCTTCCCTGAAAAATTATTACTCAGTTATTTTGCACTGAATTTCTTCCAAATTAGCGTGTAGTGCTGGATTTGTTAAACAAAACATCTGTCCCCGATTATAAAGTAAAATAGGTTCAGCCACTCCGAGCTGGACTCCAAGTTGCAATCTCTCCTCCTACACACACACAGAGGCACCCACAGCCCAACCAAAGCCAGGAAGGAAAGTCATAGCTTGCAATTGCACTGTAGCTGGTGACAAGAATAAGACCAACCTGTTAAATCTGGTACTAGACTCAGACCCAAAGTCTGCTACACATGGGGTGTCCATTATAAAAGTGGATCTGAGGTACAGAAAAGCAGTGATAAAACAACTAAGCAATGGAGCTAGATGTAGAACTCAGGGTTTCTGAGCCCTTAGTCCACTTCTGGACCTGCTCACTCCTGTCATAGTTTCTTTTCAGAAAAAGAAGATAATTTCTTCCAGACCTTAATTTTGAAACTTGACCTTCTGTGCAGCAGGAATGGCAGAAACAGGCTTTTCATTAGCCCCTTTCCACCCACTGAGAAGTTACTCACCTCCTGGCTTTGTGCAGGCTCCAAGTAAATTGACAACGTTGAGATGATGGCCAATATGAATGAGGATCTTCAGCTCTGACATAAGCGCTCTGTGCTCACTATGGGTTGCACCCTCTGCAGAGGTGAAACAACACAGATCAGTAGCATCACAGACAGAAAGGTTTTACCCTCCTCTGAATTATCTTCTATTATTTTTACAGTCCGTCTAGTGAGAAGCCTTGTTGGTTGGTAGCCTGGATCAGCTGTGCTGCAGGAAAGTGATGAAAGCTAGGCACACGCATGACAGGGCTCGTTTTGTTCTGCTTTTAAACACTTTGCAAGTTTTCCAAGGGCAGCACATCAGAACAGGGACACAAACAATCCAGATTAGCAAATACCTTTTTTCTTACAGACCTTTTGAGCAATTTGTACTCTGCTGTTTGACCGTCCCAGGCAAGAAGAGCTGGAAACATTGTCCCATGCCCTTTGCTGGGATCCACACTAACAGTGCGATGGGTCCATGGACTGGGGGGAGACAGGGCCAGGGTCAAACATGCCTGACCCTGCGGACCACCAAAAGCCTGGGGACACAGCTGGTGTTCGCAGATAGAAGGAGAAGAGGAAAGCAGAGGGTAGAGAGGGGTGGAGGAGGCAGGTCTCTGCAGGCCGCCTGAGCACTAGAGAGCTGGAGGCACAGGGCTTCCTAATTTTTATTGTGATTACTGTATGGTCATCACATTGGAACAAGCCTGCAACAGGTCTTGGCTGTGCTTGCAACTGCTCACATTATGCTGCCAGAAATCCCCCATTTTTCCCACCTTTCCTCCAGTACACCACAGGGTGGGATACCGCCCCTGACTACTGGGAGCCCCATTTTGTTGCCCCAGCTACATCCTCCTCAGGAACAGTGTGTCTGGGAACCACAGCATTCAGCTTTCCCATGGCGAATGTGAGGCACTATAGTGTGATTTAAAGTGAGGATAAAGCTGTTCTAAACTATTGCTCATTCTGGAGCGTGCCTAAGCCACTGTCTGAGACTTGCAGAAAGCTCCCTACCAGGCTGCATAAGGCAAAAATGGGCACGCGCAAATTGCTAGCAGGAGCAAGTTTATGTTCTGAAGCCGAGCAGATCTATAAAGCTATGGCTAAAAAACCACAGTTGCATTGCTCCAATTGTCAATGAGATAAAGGCATGTACTTGCCCTAATCATTGCTTCATGACACCAACTGCTAAGCTAAACTTGTATACATCATTGGTACAAACATTTTGATTATTTTCTATCTGTTGGTTATAGGATTGGCAATTATCCCTATATTGTGCGTTCAAGATGAAGTTTTAGTCAGCATTTTTACCTTTAAGCATTTTGACTGCCACTGTTTTGCAGGTAGCAGTTTTGTCGATCCCAAATGCATCTGCTTCTATGACCTGGCCAAAAGCTCCACGCCCAAGAGGTTTACCTTGAAGTGAGAAGATGAACAGGCTGTGATTTATTTGCCTGGCACAGCGGAGAAAACATCCAGAATAAACAGCAAATGTAAACTGAATTTATATGTCAGAAATTAACAAAGGGCTGACAATGGGGAGAGGTTGCGTTATATCTCATAGGACCAGAGAGCCCACCTGGGGTCCTGCAGCAGGGCAGCCCCATGGCAAGCCAGGACCTGAACCCCACCCCCAGCACAGGGCTGGCTGCAGCATCGCTAGAGGGCTTGTGTGGCGAAGACACACCTAATTTTAGCCGATCTCTGGGGAACTCCCATTTGCTGGCATCATACGGGAGCCGTTCGCAGTGCTCATCAATAGGGACTTCATCAGGATCCATGATGATCGACAAGTAGCCAGTCTTCATGTCTCCTCCATTGGCCTGGAAAATGGTATTAGTTGTAGTTGCACAGATTTTTTGCTGGCCATGTGCAGGCAAAGTGCCATTTTCTCACTTTGTTGTGTTTCACTAGTTCCCAGAAATGCCAGGCTACCATTTCCCTACATCATGTCATCATGAATCTGATCATCTTTAATTACTTGCACTTTTTTTTTTTTTTCTTAATAAACAAAACCAGCTAAAACATTTTGTCTCTTGCGAGGGCCTGTTCAATTAAAAACAAATTTCTGTGCCTCTGGTTCCAGGCAAGAATGTTACAGCATGGAGAGAAAAAATGTGTCTGTTGATTTAAGAACAATGGAAAGAAACAACACAAAAGGCCTCAAGTCAGCTCTCATTTGTCATGCAAGACCAGTGCTGATGGGACAGTACCAGAATTTTTCATTACCCGCTTAACGGTCCGAAGGATGATTACAAGAAGCAACCAGAAGAACATGGCAATCACTGCAGTGCCAACAAGGATAATGAGTTCCAGATTTGTTTTCTCTTCAGCACCTGGGAAGAAATAAATGAATATCTAAGTGATAGTTGGAAGCATATTGGTGTTGTTCATTCATTAAAGCAGAGAATGGAGGTCTTTGTTCTGAAGGTTTGTTTTAAAAGTGCAACACGGAGCACAGAAACAAAAGCAAAACAAAACAAAAAGCTTGAGTTTTTATGTTTGAATATTACACTTAGTTTTGTGCTGTTTTACACACTATCCAGTTTCTTAGCATCAGCTTTGTTCCACAGACAGTGTCAGGACTTTTGGCAAATATAAAAAAAGTAAAATCTCGTCTTTTAAAAAGAAATAATAGTTTTAGAAGACTCAAAATGAATTACTCTTTCTCTAGAAACTGAAAAGAAAAATCATACAGTAAATAAAGTGCTGTGAGAATGACCCAGAGAACAATCTCTCATCTCTTTGCATGCTTCAGCTAGAGTCAAGAAAAAATGTGGTTCTACAAGGTCTTATTTACAACATCCCTTTTCCAGTAAAACAGTCTCCAGCAGATACCACTTCAACATTTATGAATGTGCAGGAGCAGCTCTCCAGCTCCCGTTTGCCACATCATGCTCCTGTATTTTATCCTTTGCACGATACAGATTTTCCTACACGGCAGCACACTCCATTGCATGACTCAGATGAGCTGCACTATACATTTCTTGGAGTGAAACAGTATGTCCTACACGGATTTCCAACATTAACAGACATGTCCCAGCCATATTTACCATATCAGCTGAAATCTACATTGATGTCAGCTGCAGATAATTTCCAGCCCATGTAAACATATTGCCCAACAGCTTAATATCCTAATGAGAGCTAGAAGAACAACAGGATACTGCTTTAATTACCTTAACAGAACAGATCAGACAATTGCCCTGACTTATAAGACAGCAGTTTGTGAAGGATTCAGTGACTAGAATGTGCAAACGCGCTAATATTAAGGGCAAGGGGCTTTTAGTCCGAGGTTTCTCCTTGCAACTCTCGGTGGAAAGTCCATCATGGTTCCAACTACTGAGAGTGCAAAATAACCTCTTCTTAGGATTTACTGTCTATTGTTACAAATTGCATTTCAGTGTGCCAGAAGAGGACTGAAATGAGTGAGAGATGGGTCTCACAAATGCTACTTTCAGAGCCTGGTGGACAATGGCTGGAGTCCCCTAACCCAAAGCCACTACCTGTGCCTGGCACTGAAACGGGATGGCAATCACAACAGACTGCACAAAGGCTTCACTCTGCTGCTCTTAGACACTGTGACAGTTACAACTGTTAAAAAACATAGTATGACAATTACATTACCAAGACAACAGAGATGCCCCAGGATATCTGCATGTTTAGGTAGGCTCTGTTGTGTAGGTTTGCATGTAATATAGACTGGCAGAGTTTTCTTTGCAACTACGAGTAAGACAGAGCCAGCCTTTGTTGAAAAGCACTAAACAACATCGTGAAGAAAGTGTCAGCCTCGACATCTGGAATTACAATGGCTCTGACAGCACCCAATTTGGGCCTGATTGGAATGGTCAGGACTTTTTGTAAATCTCATGGTGTATTTTCAGATCTCCAGTCAGGATAGCCAGTAGGTTTTCCTTTTAGTGATTATAAAGATGCATGCACAATCTGGAAAGAGACTGACACTAACCTTCCACAGAAAAAAAAGCCACTGCTTTTCTACATCCAAGGATGTTGCAGGCAAGGCAGGTGTATAGCCCTCCATCTTCTTTCCTCACTCGACGTATGGTGAGCGTTTTGTTTCCATCTTTCAAAACAATACCTGGAAAAAATCGTGATTCTTAGTTCTGCTATTTTTATGCCACTTTGTGTAAAAATTTGAAATGAAACCTTTCACGGTGAAAATTAGCAGTGAGTCCCATGAAAAAAAGCCATTAAGGTGGTAAAAATTCAGAGCAAAGAAGCAATCCTCACCTGAATCTTCAACAAGGGTTTCATTATTTTTAAACCACATGATGTTTGGAGGAGGAATGCCATTCGCTGTGCATGACACTTCCACAGTTTCACCAATGTTTGTTGTTTGATTTTCCAGATTTCCTACAAGTGTGGGTGCCATGGGCTCTGTTGGTTTGAAAACACATCAAAATTACTGACCATTAAAGAAAACATCAATTTTTGCAGCAATAGCACTTGATGATACTCTACATGCTTTGCCCACTGACAAAGTCTCAAATCCTTTTATAATGCCAACAGCTGCAGGATTCATGTTAAGGTCACAGTTAAACTTCCACATGACATGGAAAAATTAGAATAGCCAAGCAAATTTTAACAGCAGTGACATAACCTGCTTTAGATGGTTTAATTTGTACCTGGTCAGGCTGCGTAGGGAAGAGGGCATAGGTGAGAAATTGCTTCCCTCACTTTTCTATTTCCAGGGTCATTACGAGAAGTCTGATATCACCAGTCCATCAGACATTCGTTCAGGACAGCCCATGAACATGGGTAAGTGTACGTAAGTGTTTTCCTGAATCTGCCTAATCAGCCTAGACATCTAGGCCCCAAAGCAAAGTCATCACTATTTGTGTGAAATACTGATTATCAGCTTGCATTGCTTGTGCCTGAACACCAGCATCACTTCACAGCTGGTTTAAATTATAGACACCACTTCAAACTCGAGAGTCAGTGACACAAAACAGTAGCATTAATGCCACAAATACGCACGTGTATACAACTAGAGGGAAAAAACGCATTTGAAAAGTAAAAGTGAGAAGTTATTGAGCTAAACATATGGCATTATTCGTGCAAAAGCCAGACTCATCTCTCACACAGCACAGTGGCTTGGTCAGTGTTTCCTCACTGGAAGTGACAAAATGGTAAGTCCCTGCTGCCTGAACAAGCCCCAGACCTGCACATTGTAATGTGTATGTGTGAATGATCTAAACATATTTAATGTGTAATGTGTAAATGATCTAAACATATTTAACAAACTGAGTGCATCATTGAGCCAACACATGCAATCCCTGAAGATACCAAAAACTGTCACTACTACAGTTATTTTTATACTTAATCACCCATTTTGGTTCGCAGCAAGAGATCCATACCTTGCACAGTGAGGTGCTTCACCAGGCAGTGTTGTGTTTTAGCCTTCTTGTCCTGAGCAATGCAAACATAGTCCCCTCCATCTTGGAGGGAGATGTTACGAAGGATGAGCTCTAAGGTGACATTTTCACCATTGGTATTTGAAACCGTTGCATTCAGCTTCTGGAGAGCATTGAGGTTCTTGCAAACAGGCATGGGCAGCCCTCCAAAGGGAGTCTGCGAAGCATGAGCACTGAGTTTGTACCATGTTAGCTTCTCAAAGGTGAACTTGTCTGCCGTGCATTGCAAGGACATGTTATCCTTCTCTGTGAGTTGACTCCGAGGCTGGAGATTAATTTCAAGACCCCCTGCAAGTTAAGGAAAAATAAAAGAAATTCCTCTGAGGTTGCACATTATGTTTCCAACATTAACTTAAAAAAGCCATTTTATAAACATAGCCTTATCCTCATCTTATCCAGTGGTAAACAGGGAAACAAAACACTGAAAAAAATCGATCACCTAAACGGTATAATCTCATTAAAAGCAATACATTTAAAATGGACCAAATGAAGGCCTGTGTAATGAACACAGTTCCTCTGCCTGTAGAAACAGCAACCTAAGATGACTCTAAGCATTATCTTATAGTTCATTTTTAGATTTGGATTAAAATAATAGTTCAGCATGCGAATATGGGGATTAATTTTCAAGAGACAGAATCTGTTTGCCACTGGTTTCAAAAACACGAATTTTATCTTTTACAGTACATCTTTACTCATCTTGTGACACTAGTATATTTCTCTGTAGCTCTTATAAGTGACTGCAAAAGCCCAATAGCAATTGCTCTTGGGACAACAGTGCCTATCTTGTGCCATTTTCATGGGACTGCCACTCCACTGATGCCAGCAGAATTAATCACTTGGCTGAAGTTAGGTGGTGACTTTAAAGGCTGCCTTAGGAAAACCTTAGGTAAACCTAAAATCCTAAAGGATTAAAGGATTTTATAAAGCACAAAAATGAGACAACAGTGCTGAAGTGCCCATCATTAGCAAAACAGATGAAATAAAATTAATTTAACACAGCTGTCCTCAGTGGGGTATACTTACTGGTCACATGGAAGGAGATCACTCTCTCACTTGACCCAGCTCTGTTTGTAGCCATACATCTATACAAAGCAGATACATTCGCTGCTTGAATCACAAGGGTGCTCACAGTCTACAAAAAGAACAACCAAGCAATTTCATAACACATCAGTGCTAAAGTACATACATGAGCCTGACCACCCCAACAGCTCAGCAAAGGGCTCTGTGGGTATCTGCACAACCAAAAATCCCTCCAAAGCACAGATCCATGTCACGGTGGGAGCACAATCCCCTCCTGACATATACACTTTTTTCCTTAAGTTTGTAGCAATCAGGCAAAAAACACGAAACAGCAGCCTGCAAGAAGGTACACTTCAGTATACGTGTTAATAAATGCTGCACACGCAATTTCTTCTGCTCTTCAGTCTCTTCAGCTTCTCCTTATTACAGTTAGATGTCAAGATTAGCTCTCCTGACTTAAGACTGCTAAAAGGTAAGCAATGAAATCTAACTAAGTTTTGTCCCTCAATGGCGACTCACTTTGGGTCAGTGTCTAAAGGGCTGGAAAGTGTGTATCTCTGACGATTCGCTTCAGTACGAGTGTGCACGACTCGCTGAGGGCAGGGCCCCAGGTTCACTGATAGGTGAAAAGCGTCTCATCTCTAGAGATGGATTTCCAGATTGTGGACTGCTGAACCGGGTCAATCGTCCCCAACCGACAGAAAAGAAAAGCTGCTCACCTTTGTTTTCCCAGCAATGGTAACAACCCGGTGCTTAATTTCAACTTGATTCCCACCCTTTCTCTCCGAGATCACTTTCCATTTCCTGCATGCATATGGATTGGCTCCTGAGCGAACTTTCCTGAGATATAAGTAGAGACATATGCATTAGATAAGATGACTATTCACCCTTCAGGAGAGTGGTTTTGTGTTCTCTTCATAATAGGAAAATATTTATCTACAAATCAGATGCATCACTAGACACAGCCTGCATCTTGGAGGGAAGAGTATGTTTCTGAAAACATTTCTGTTAAATTGCACCCTATAACCTTCTGAGACCTTTGTGCTCTGTAAAATAAGGAACCTCCAAGCCTAAAGGTGAATTTCCTAATTCATCTACCTGTGTCAGCTCAGTCAGGATGCTTGGAGGGAAGCAATTATTCTGGGAACAAACCTCCATTCATAAATGCATGATTCAAGTTAATTTGGTTCAAAGGAAGACAGAGAGACATAGAAATCACTAAACTCTCTACAAGAATTTCTAGAGGACGGTACCCATTGTATAGGAAGCAACCAGCCACGAAAGGAAGAAACTAGTGGAAATCATTTTAAAAACAACAACAGGAAAGAAGAATGCTTTTTTTTTTCTGGCTTTTTTTTTTTAAAGGAAATCTGGGCTTATGGCAGGCTCAGATAAGTGAAGCTGTGTGAATCTCAGTCAGGCACTCTCTCTATCATTCCCCAACATCAATCAGTGCACTTCCTCTGAGATACACTTTCACACAGATAAAGAGCACCGTCACACTCAGCACTTGAGCATAAGAAAAAAAACACCACCAAGATCCATAATTAGCATAAACAGTAAGTTTCCTCTGTTTGGGATGGCGCTTTGGGCCTGCGGCCCATGAGGAGATCTGAGGGGAGGGTAGGCAGATATCTGCCTTTGAAACCTCACGCAAGCCAAGAAGCCCTTCAAGAAAGTTCGAAAGGTGTTAAGATACAATTAATTTTAGCGATAGATTAAACAATACTATTTTTATTCTCTACAAAGGACTTACGTCAAAATCTATAACCTTGACCATAATATCAGTGTCATATTCAACATCCTCAGATCCATGATTCTAAGGCATGATGGCAACAGGCAGGCACGGCTGGCTCCTTGTTGCAGGTGGCCCTTGCCTCTGCAACTTACCACCGATGATGATGACCTCAGCAAATCCTGCCTGCAGTGATTGGACTATTAACTATAACAATCTTTTCTTCATTAGTCATTGGGTTTGTGCTCAGTAATGAGCCCGGACAAGGGATGCACACAAAACATCCCCTCCAACGCAAACAATCCTCAAGAGCTATGTAAGCTGCAGAAGATGGCAGGGTCTCAGCACTCACTGGGGGCTGAAGGTGCACTCCTCCTCCAGCTGCCAGTGCCAGAGGACAGCGGCGGGTGGTGGGACAGCATAGACAGTGCAGGTGAGCGTCTGCATTGAGCCGTACTTGTAGGAGTCGACGGGGGCCAGCAGTGCATTCTCGCCGATCTGTGGGGGGACTGGAGGAGAGACAAGCAGGTCACACCACCTGCTAACAGCTCGCCCACGGCAACAGCTACACGCGTTATACCCACAGTGACTAATTCACGCTATGCTGCATTTCTGAGTGCAATGCAGAGCACTTCCAAGGAACAAGGACATGTTGGGAAGAGGTGAACCTGCCCAGAACCTTGAGCATCAGGCCCTCAAGGCACAATGCTTACTACTATAAAATCTCCCTTCATTAGCCCCTGGTTTAAAATGCAGCCCTCGAACTCCTACTACCATCCCAAATCACATTATTCCCCGCTGCATGTAGCCTGGCTGCCCTTTCCAAGACCTGCTGTCTTCAAAGCATGGGTGTTAGGCTGTTTCCTGGGGAGTAGAGAGAAGGAGGAAGAGGAGGAGGAGGGTTGCAGAAGGCAGGGCAGAAGAGGAGGGACAGCCAGCTTGGGGCAGGAAGGATGGGCGAGGTGGGACAGGGCCAGGATGGACTGGGGTGGGGGAGGACTCTGGCAGCAAGGAAGGCAGGAAAAGAGCAGGATACAGAGGCGAAGAAACAATATACAGAAAACAATAAAACACACACAAAGTATCATCACAACAACAACACCAGGAGCCTGCAGCCTCTTGACCAGCACGTCCTGGAGCCAGAAGAGAGGTCACCTCTGCCCTCCCAGGGCCCAAGTTCAAGTGCTCTCCTCCTGGCCACCACCCCGACTTACATCTTTATAGCTCTGGGATGAATTTAAGCCTGAAAAGGGTAATAAACCACATCTACACATGAAAGGCAGGTATCCCTACATGCCACTTACCATTCACAAGCAGGGTAAAGGTATGTCTCTTCTGCATCTTGTTAGTAGGGTTTGTGAGGACAACAGTGTAATTCCCAGCATCCTTTTCAGTTGCTTCCGTGATCACCAGTGTGTAGCCAAGTTTAACTGTATGATTTGCATTGATGGCTTTTCCATTTTTATACCTGAAGAAAATATAGACCGCTTTGAATAGTTTAGAGATTTACCTTGGCTAAGAATAGCTCAGTTTTTCAAACACGTTGTGTCCTGATTCTTACCATTTTGCCTCTGGTGGAGGATATCCTTTAAACTTGACGGGAATTTTGACTGTGTCACCTAACCTTGTCTCGACCACATTCTCCATTCTCTCCAGGTGAATAAAAGGACTTTCTGAAAAAAAAAAAAAAAAAAAAAGAAATTGTCTTTCCATGTGAACAAAAGCATAAGTGGTCTCTGGTCAGTAGCACTTAATAGTGGATGACAAAGAGGATATGACACCACTGTTGGCTCCAAAAAGCAGATAAGACTCAGCTCTCAGGATGGTGCACAAACTGTCAAATCTATATACGTATATAAATCAACAAATACCATAAAACTGGCTTGATCTACTAATTCTAGGGAATAATAGTATTCAAAACTACAATGTGATAAAGTTAGATGCTTTCAGTCTCTTCTCAAGTATGTGTTTGAACCACTGCAGTCACAGAATACTTTGATATGATCTACATTACTTGTTATAAGTTATAAACTTGCATTCAGACTAAAACAGTGATTAGCCTTTGGCTAAGATTTAGGTTGGTATCAACTTAACATCTGGTACACTCACTATAGCACATGCTTTTGGTTCGTGAAGAAAAATTGAAAGAATCCAGGAGAAAATTGAATCTACCTTGAATCACTGTGCCACATAATGAGTTTGAATGTTAAAAAAAAAAAAAAAAAGAAAGAAAAAAAAGAAAGAAAGAAAAAAAAAGCTGTTAATATTCAGGCACCAGGAACATCAGACCTCATGAAAACCAGTCTCCTTGAAAATACAAACCCCTTTGTCTGACTCAGAGATTAAAAAAGGGCCACTCTCATGCTGGCAATTTTCTTCTAGAAGTAAGTCAGTGGAGCCACTGGGGCTGTGCCCAAGAGAGGCTTGAGAAAAGGCTGAATCCCTCGTACTTATCTATGCACTTAGCCAAAGCTGTTTCCTTTGTATCATTTCTGTATGACCAAAACTCCATTTGATTAATCTATTCATAATGTAAAAGCTGAAAGTTTTATTTTCCTAGCTTCATTCATGCCGACCCAGACTCTTGTCCCATAGAGCCACCAGAATCTAGCAAAAGTTAATCTGGGGTGAGAGCAGGCAACCCTTACACAATGTCACCTACACAAATTGAGCTTTACGGGACCTCAAAGAGGCCAACACAGAGAAGACCAGAGATTTACCTCAATTTATTTTACTGCCCATTTTCCTATGGGATTCTACAGCTTTCAGTAACATACAGGATCCTTTGAAATCTTATCATTAGCTAAGCTTACGGTATAAAAATAATCCTACAATGAGTGCAAGGGAAATACTGTAGCTGCAGTTTGCTTCATTTCTGCCATTTGATTCATCACCAAGATGCCTTATGCATCCCAGTAATCAATTCCAAATCTGAAGCAACTAAACAAAGTGAAGAGGAATATGCCATACCATGGATAATGAAGTAACTGCTGTTTTTCATGTTCATACGGCCACTGGATGCTGCACAAGTATATCGACCTTTGTCACTTAAGGACACACTGTCGATGGTAAGAGTGCTTACAAACTTCTTTACTTCTCCTGTAGTGGTTTTTAAATCCCTTATGGTTGCACGTTTTTCCTGTAATAGGTAAAAGACAGAGGTGTTTGGCATTTTACTGTTATTACTCCTGTCACACTTTGCACACCTGTATACACTAGCAATTTCTTTGTATATTATCATCTGCTTTGTCAATATCATAAAGAGGGGAGTGACACTAAATCAAATTACGTTGTGATGTCGGCACCTTTAAGTTATTATGAATTTACCTTGATGGAAGGGTAGTCCCATCTAAAATCAATCCCCACATTCAGCTCCGTCCTTACGGTGCAATTGAGAACAAGTTTTTCTCCCACTGCCAGCTCTACTTGGTAGTGCGGGTTCATCGTCAGGTCATAAATTCGGTATCCTAGAGAAAGAAAAAGGCACACACAAAACATGGAGGGAAGAAGAGGTTTCCTCACAGCACTCAGCACTAAATTTCCTATGTGAATTCACTTGAACCCCCACCAACACCCCAGCTGCAAAAAGGCCCCTCAATACCCAAGTGGAGTATAATGATGGGTGTACAAAGGAGCCTGGAGGGAAGGGATATGCCTGCTCTGAGCATCTCCCTTTGGAGAGCCATGTCAGCCATGGTGCAGCAGAATGCATGCACTTGATCAGAGCTCTCCTGGCAGTGAGAGCGGGCAGGAGGCGGTGACCCACACCGTTCCTCTGCCTTAGACACCTTCTTCTTACCTTTGTGAGACTTGAAACTAAAGGACATACATCCCCACACCTGGCAATAAGTGGGAATTAGCGGGGGGGGGATTAAGTGAGGATTAAGAACAACAGTCTGGCTTCGGTAAAATTATCCAAAGTTTACTTTGTGCAAGAAAATGTTTACAATATTCCAAGCCAGGATATTCTGAATGCAGAAATTCTGCAGAAATGCTCAGTTTGCTCCACATCAGAGTGAAGACTGATGATTTTGGTGGAGAAGCAAGAGCCTGCTGCATGGAATACAGGGTGGAGGGCTGCTGTGTTTTCCTGCCAAGCGAGGTAAGGCCACCTTGGTTCCAAACGGCCACTTGAAGTGGTCTCAGAGTCAAAAGAGAAACAGCTACAGTTTCAGCTCAGGCTTGAGCCCCCACAGATTCATCATGTTATTTCTGGGTTTTGATGAACAACTGACAAAACATACCAGGACAGCGTAAACCCCTGTCAGTCAGGACATAGGTCTGAAGGAGACAAGACAACCTAGATCCTAGAGCAACCTTCAGAGCCCCCATTCCCCTGGCATCCCCTCAGAGCAATTCCCTCCCATTGCTGATGATGGATGCTTGCCTCTAGTTCCTCTCAACTATAACTTTGATCCTGGATAAATGAATGA
Source organism: Pampusana beccarii (assembly GCA_013399365.1). Taxonomy (NCBI): domain Eukaryota; kingdom Metazoa; phylum Chordata; class Aves; order Columbiformes; family Columbidae; genus Pampusana; species Pampusana beccarii. The sequence goes on along the minus strand of VWYH01003089.1, from coordinate 469,459 downwards.
AGTACAGAACAGACTGACTTTAGGAAAAAGGCTTGCATTGTCAGGAAAAAAAGAATAAAACTCTGTGGCATCTATGTAACACTAAAAATAGAAGCACTTATCCCAATGATCAACCAGAAAGAACACAATACATTGCATTTAAAAGAAAAGTAATATATGTCACAACATCCATTTTGCATTAGCTGCATTGTCAGTGTTGAATAACCTAGAGTCCAACCAAATGTAATTGGTTCAGTATGTTGTAGCAAGCAAAATAACATTGGCTATAGAGAAAAAAAAAAATCTGGCTTACCTACAACTGCAACTATGTATATCACAGACTGATAGCTTTCATCATCTATTTTAGTTTCACAGAAGACCATGCCCGCATAGTTGATTAAATGACTGGGTATAGTGAAGCCTTTTTTATTATTCCATGAAATCGATTTACCATCAGGGACAAATATCTTTTCTGGATATTTCTGTTTGAAACATTGATAAAATACATAGTCAGATTTCAAAACTCAAGCAACCCTGAATTTTCAAGTCCAACAGTTTCCATAACCACAGGGTCCCTGTTTTAACCTCCTGGCTCAGGCAGTCTCCCTTCCCCAGGCCATCACTCTGCACTTTGTGAGCACAGGATCATGGATGAGCACAGTTACAGCACTCACTCACCTTGTAACCACAGGCTGTAAAATTCCCAAGAATGGAAAGAAATTTTTAAGAGATGTATTTATACTTCAAGCAAAGTATTTATGTCACAGTGATTTCAATTAACTTTTATAGTAATACTTTATTTTTTTCCTTACCGCATGTAGCGATACATTGAGATTTGAGATGGTTCCAAGGCACGGCACTACCACAGTTTTATTCTTAGTGATGTATACAATGCCAAGCTGGTCACTAACTGAAGTCACAAATGGAGATCTGTAATCTAGAAGAATATTCAATTGGTAAATGGATATTGTCATGTGATTACAAAGGAAACTTCCCAATTTTTTGGAACTTTCCCTGTCTATATCTTCTCAATTCAGTCCTATTCTTTTCTATGTGGTAAAAAACAATGCAACTAAATAGGGGGGGACGTATTTTTACCAGCTCCCTCCCTAGCTTTACAATATCATTATTCTCGAAACAGCTATCAGCAGCATTGCGCACTCTGGACAATAGTTTCCTGCCACCAAAGTCTTTGTGCCGACAAAAATTTGATTTACCCTAGTGTGACTTTCCTTACATAAGTACTGCAGGAAATATCAGTTAAAAGTAGTGAGACGCTATATTGGCTCCCCCAATGGCAGCATCCTTTTCAAAGTCAGACCAAAAAAAAAAAAAGTAAGTTTGTGATCCTATAAAACAAGCTAACCCATCTATATAATAACATCTCATTTTTCAAAATGGTAACTGTAATTTAACAATAAAAAGGAAACAAGGCACACCAGAAAGAGGATATCAAGTCAACAGTGCAAAAAGGCAGATGCCTCAATGAATGAACTTACTTGAGCTGAGTGTATCACTGCAGACTTAGGGGTGTCTGCGATGCTCAGCTGTATTCCTACCAATAAAACTGACAGCCTGAATTTGAAAACTTAGCTCTTAAAGCCTAAATAGATTTTAATATTACGGTCAGCAGATGTATGGAAGTTTATATTGTGGTTTGTGGGTTTTTCTGTTTTGGTTTGGTTTTTTGTTTGGTTGGTTTTTTAATAGTAGGTATCAGTACAAATCGTAAAAGGGATTAGACCTGTCTGTCTGAAACTCCTGCTGAGGTGAGTAATATCTCTGACAGGCTCAGAGCACAGCAGAGATACATACGCTAAGTTCTGCATGGAAGAGAATAGCAGACCAAGTACTGCAAGTTGCAGATCAGTTCAAAACCACAGGTACATAGGCTTTTCTGTTGACGGCAACTACCATACTGGCATGTAATGACTCAACATGAAAACAAGAAAAATAACAGCTTCACAGGATCAAAAAATTTAGGATTAAGAAATTTTCATGTCAAAACTGCTTTGAGATAGTTGATATCCCTTTTTTCTCTTGATGCTAGGGGAAGAACCACCTAAGAACTGTGTAAGCCCTTACCTTGAACGTAGACATAAATGGTTGTAGCTGCCTGGCTGTCCCTGTAAAGGCACCTATAGTCCCCTGTGTCATTGCCGATGACTTTGAGGAGAATCAGTGTCTTGCAGTAGGGGCCATCGCTGCAGTCTGTCACAGAGATACGCTTCTCAGCGCTGCTCTGGTTGTTTGGCCAGGACCACTCCAGTGGTCTCTGACCGCTGGGAAAGCAAACATTAGAGAAGTGTAAGCACACAACAGGCACTGGTACCAATGCCAAACAATCGAACCCCAGCCCTGCTAGTCTCTATGGCTATGAAGAGGAACAGGCTTCGTCCTGGCACATGGAGCTTCAAGCCACATAGGATAAATTCACGTAAATTGACCTGTTGTTAATATCTGCAAGGAAGCTACTTGAGAACTACTTTCTGCTCAATCTAAGTGATACAGCGTCCAAAAGGGAAAGTCAAGAGCGTGGCTCACCAGCAGGCTTCACGATGACCCGACTAACACTTCCTCCTCCCGGCCACCCGGCACCCCCCAGCTCTCCCTTCTCCCACCCTTTAAGATTGTTTCTACAGCCTGTCAGGGAGGGGGGCACTAAAGGAGCAGGGAGAAACAGAAGCGATGACAACAGAGAGACCAAACCACCTGCAATTCTGTACAAAAACTCACTACATAAATTACCCCCATCAAAATCATGCTGGACAGATTAGCCCTTACCTGCAAGTAATATTTAGAGTGTTATTTGCAGTTATTGTGAGGACATCTTTTTGGATGCTAAGGGTTGGCTGGTCCAGAGAATTAAATAAACCTATGAAAACACACATAAAAAACATCAAATCAATGCAACAAACAAAGTAAATGCTACTCGATGGGAAAAGCCTCATATATGGGAATGTGCAGCACGTTTTAAGTGGACACTTTCACATCACCTATTCAGCAATGAAGGGCAAATAATGACTTTTCACACATCCCAGAAAGTTCAAAAACTCTGTCATAACAGGAAGCAAAGGCAGATGGTCAGGAGCTAGCTGCAGAGCACTACAATTCAGCCAGCCAGGGTGGAGTTCCTGTTTTCTTGTGTTGCCAGCTTCAAGGTCTAAGAGGATGTGGGACATTGAAACTAAGTGAACCTTCATCTGATGATCTCACTCCCTGGGGAAAAGGATTACCAAGTTTTCTTATAACAAATCTAATATACTTATGCTCTTCAAGACTGCTGATCAATGAATCACGTGAAAAAACTATTTTACACAGTTTGTTCACGAATTCAAGATCCTATTAATTTATTGCACTACATGATTTTCTAAGGTAATCTCTTTCCTCCTAAGCAGTTAAGCAACAATGCTTTTCTACCAGATTTATTCATGTGAGGGGCTGCATTGTGCCCACCTCGAGCCACCCGCGCTCCTGAGGGCTGTGATCTGGGTGTTAGCACTTGCTCTGAGGCAACAGCCCAGCTTGTGCAACATTTGCAAGGACGATGGGAGAGATTTTCAGTCTGCTCTGGCTGCTCCCATCACCGTCAGGAATCCCGCCTCACCGGGGCGAGCCAGCAGCCCTGACCAGGACAGCTCGGACAGCTACGATGGGCAACCAGAAAGTGAGGCCAAGCAGGGACCTTCCCTATTTCCTTAGTATTTCCCCATGTTTAGTCACTGGCATCCCGAGCAGGTTCTTTGCTGATGACGGGCTTCCCGCATTTGGCTCCAGGGACATTTTGCTCTCGGAAACGACGGCTGATGCTAGAGCCAAGTGACCAGGACACTGTGCCGCGTCAGACAGCCCTCCCCGATGGGCCAGCACCGAGAGGAGAGAGGAGAGAGGAGAGAGGATGCCCGCAGCGGGTCTCGCACTGCCTCACCCACTCTACCAGCCCTGACAACCCCAAGGGAAACCCGCACTCGCGCCGTTCCCGACACCCGATCATCCCCGCGTCCCCTCTCCTCGCGGCCCCGTGGGGCTGCCGGACCCCGACGGATCCCCGACAGGGCGGACCCGGGGCTCCCCGAGGGCTTACCGGGAGCCAGGCACAGCAGGACCGCCACCAGCCGCGTCGCACCGAGCTCCATCCCGCGGCCGCGGGCGTTGCGGGGCGCGAAGCGAACCCTCTGCCCGACGGCGTCGTCGGGGGGACAGCCAAGCCGCGCCGAGCCGAGCCGAGCCGAGCCGAGCCGAGCCGAGCCGAGCTGAGCTGAGCTGAGCTGAGCTGAGCTGAGCCGAGCCGCTCCGCACTGCCCGGTGCGGGACCCCAGTAAGCAGCACCGCCCCTCTTGTGCCTGGGGGGCGGGGCTTGCGGCCTTGGCCCCGCCCACCCCGCCTCGGCCCCGCCCCCGGCCCGGCGGCGGATCGCTGCGGGGCTGCTCTGGTTTGAGGGGCAACCCCGGGATGTGCCCCCCCTGCCCGGTGACAGGAGCGGCCGTCAGTAGTGAAATTCAACCTCGCGTGACATTTCGTCGTGCGTGTTTGGGGCTTCTTACAGTCCCCTCAACAGAAATGACCCCAAATACCAGCCCTGTGGGGTACATGCAGTGAGACACAGACATTTTCCTGCTGGCAGCGGCTTCATACTGCAGGGTTTGAAGTGTCTGGCGGTATCAGTGCTGAGTTCACAATGTGTGAGTCCCCGAATCGTGTTCAATGTACCCCCTAGCCCAACTGGCCACATCCCATCTGACTGGACCCAAGAGCTGCCTGTGAGAGTCAGCCCCATCCCGCTCTCTGCGGCATGCTGTCCACTGGCAGTGCCCATTCCCCTCTCACACCAAAGGTTTGATTTTTTCCAAAAATGTGCGCTCAACTAATAATGTACCTTTTAGTCAAAATCATAAACCGCTGACTGTTGAAAGGGAAGTTTGTGAGGTAGTCCTTTGGGAAAAATAAGCATGTAGTTTTTACTGCTTTACCCATACACGTGACCATTAAACCCTCTGCAGGTAATAAATACATCCGGGTAGACAGATACATAGGTAAGGAGGCAGATAATCAGGCAGATAGAAACACACAGCTATGTACATAACTCTGCATGTATACACATACATGTACTTCTACATGCCTCATTTTTCTCTTTCCCTGCTAATCTGCGTGTGAGCTTGTACACAAATGACTAAGTTAATGAAGCAGTGATTTTCTTTTGCATGCTATGCAATTCCAGCTGTTTTACTGTACTGAGGGATGAGTGTAATTTGCTTTGAAATTACATCTCTGTTGCTCAAAGAAAGATACAACGAGTGGGAGAAGCCAAATTTCTATGCTAATTTTTCCCAGAGGTCCAACAAAATCCACACAAAGTCAAAGAAGACTCATGTGGTTCAAGAAACAGCAAGTTGGCACCATGCAAATTAAATGTATTCTTGCCATTCTTTTGAGCTTTTAAACCAGAAAATTGGTGGTCCACCTTAATACCCCCACCTCCATCATATTGCAGGTCAGGTCATTGGTGTTTCTAAACGATTTAGGGAACTGGCAGTGATCACTAAACAACTGACCCTTGCTGAGAGTATGCTGCACATGAGGTTTGTGTGGTAGTGATAAATACCTAGTGAGAACCAAGGGTACCTACTGTTAAAGAGCCACTTTTGATAACTTTATTTGTGGTGATGCTGATTTTGTTGACTACAAAGAATGAAATTTTGATAGGGGATGATAAAACTGCAAGAACTGTTTGCTTCCAAAGCAGTTTAGCTAGTCAACAAATCAAATTAAACTGTAGGAGTAAGTTGAAAAATGTTCACACGAAAGTGCTACAGGATCCATAGAATATGGGGGAATCACTGGTAGCTCACTTCAGTGCTTTCTGCACTCCTACCTGAGTTTCCAAAATACAATTTGTAGAAAACATGCAACTATATTGATTTTAACAAGTGGCTTTCCCAAAATTTAGTCAGATGATGTGCAACCAGAGCTCCCTGCAATTCCATTGATGCTCTGTTTTCATGCACAGTTGTTGTTATCGAGTCAGTGGTTTGGAAGAGGAAGGTTGGTTTCATTGCTGAAAACTATTCTGGTGCCTGAGCTTTATAGGAACAAATACCCACTGTTTTCCCTGAGCATATCTAAGCAAAGATAGATGAATGCTAGCACCCCTTCAGACCCTTTGGCATTTACCATGTTCCCTGCCTCCTTCTCCCCTGCAGCATCATGAAGAAGGAAAGAGAAGGAAAGGAGAGAGGCTGACGCCTCAAACCCACAAACCTCCTGGCTGGTCAGTGCACACACTGAACTGAGTAGCTGCCAGCAAGGAGTTTGTACATTGTGCATGTTGGGCATCCACAGAGAAGTGCACATTTTGAAAGCACAAAGTGTTTTTACCTCCATGAGTGATCCCTTTGAGATCTCAGTTTCAGACTGTACTTCCTAAATGGGGCACAATCCTCTGGTACTCTGCCTGTCTGTCAGTATAATCTTGTTAACTAGAATAATGCTGCAGGACCTGCTGCTTCACTGTGTGAACTGCCATCCCTATAGTACCAGGGAGATTTGTGATACTAATCAGCAAACTAGAAGATAACTTCTTTACACTCCAGATGCTTGAATGTGGCCCTGACCCTGTAAACATTTAAGCACAAGAGTAACTTTACTCTGGAGAGTCATTGTACAGATTCAGGGCCTTTCATCTGAATCAAATTACTTATCTATGCGGAGTTTGTGGGACTAATCATCTAGTAATATCAAGTAAAAACTATAGCAAAGAATCACTGGGAATGGTGGGCGTCTGGGCGAAGTGAGAGCTGGAAAAGGTGTGAGGTGACTTTACTGACACATGGTGTATTGTATCATATGTGCTTTGCTACACAGATTTTTCTGTTTTGAGCTTTGATGGTGGTTTTTCAAGTGGGTTGTCACTGGAAGATGCCATGGAGAACCTCTGAGAGAAAAACTGACCTGACCACAGAAGACAGACACCTAAAGTCCAAGTAAAAGATTCATCTAAATGCACTTACTGTGATAGCTATGAGACAACAGACATCTAGCTACAAAACCAGAAACCCAGTGATTCAAGTGATGTCAGCTTTCTTATCCAGCCTTTTAGGCCATAGTCTCTGCACAACATTCGTGCCATCCTTCAGCCTTGTAGAATACCTGACACAGTCCAGCTTGCACCAGAGACTATCTGTGCTGAACCATGGGGAGCTAGCAAGAGAAGCCAAATATGTTAGTGTAATTGAGTGAGGCAAGTTTCAAGGTGGGAAACTTCCCAGGGTCCTGAAAATAACATGAAACGGCTTCTGAGGCTATTATACCCTCTGTCTCGGCACTCTGCTTTAAATGACAGGTAACATCTTCAAGACATTTCAAATCTGGCTTAGTTCAGAAAAGTGTGCCCCTGCCTTGGCCAGACAGTGCCAGTAAAGAAATGAGGGGCTGGAAGGAGCTCCATGAATGTTCAGCTCTCGTGCCACACTGCACAGACCTCAGCCCAGTGTGAGACCAGACCCAGAGATTTGCAGGAGAGCTGGTAGCTGACAGATGGGATGCGATCAGACCACGTGCATCACTCCATGTTTCATCAGATCATTTCCCTGCTCACACAGCATCTCCCAGAGCCCCTCCCTGAGCAGCTCTCACCCTGAAATCGGTGTGTTTCTGCAGTTATTTTCCTTCTTCCCTGCAGCCTCTTGCTACTGCAGTTCCCATGTGAGAAAAACTGTGTCTGAGGACGGTCCCTGGGAATGGTCTGAGGGGGCATGAAGACTCAGCTTGGCCAAACAGGACCAACAAGCTTTTGTTTATGCATCTGCTCCTCTGGTCGCCAAAAGCTCATTAAAAACAAGACACAAAGAAGCAGCAGAGGAACCGGACAACCCCCCCTCCCCTCTCCTCCACGACCTGTCACGATTCCCCCATGCTCGCCACCTCCATCAGCGCCTCCCGGGCAGCCTGGCCGACGAGCCCGGCCAGAGCAACTGCGGCCCCAGGAGCAGACAGGCTGCCTTTTGTTTGCCTAATTATTCAAAGAAAAACCTGGAGGGAGATAAGGGCTCGCACGGATTATGTGCTTCCTTGCTCGTGTAGCTGGAAAAGTTTGCAAGTGGTCAGTGTCCCATGCAGAACACATCCGAGATGCGGCAGCCAGGCCAGGTAGCTGTCACACCTCTGCGCCCCATCTGGGGCTGCAAGCGCCTCAGAATCTAATGCAAGGGTGGAAGCTACCTTCAGCTCTGTCTGCACTGCAGATTGCACTGCTGGAACAACCTGCACCCTTGCAGTAATGACTGGAGCCAAGCAGTACGGCTTTGCTGTGGCTTTCATCAGGTATGCTTCACCAGTACACCCATATACCTTGCCAAGGCAGATGTGGAGGTATATTCAAGATGCTGCTACAAGAAGAAAATGAGAAGGCATGCGTTTAATATTGGATGCCATCATTTTTCATATAAACCACATGCAAAAGCAGAAATACATTTAGCATGACACGTACTCCACATACAGACCCCAGGAAACATGCCGGTTTGAGAGTGGCATTACAAAGGACAAAATCTACTGTGCCAGCTAGAAATGAAATTATAACTGTCCCAAGTGAGAATGGGCATGGAAGTAGGAATGAGAAAGCATAAACCCACTCATTTTCGGACTGACTTGCCTAAGGTAGAGGTTTGAATTACCCTGTTTTCAGAGTATGACAAATAATGTTGACACCTTTGCTGGAATCTGTGAGCATGTCACTTGTATTTGGTTATGTCCAGCTATGAACAGGAGATGTGAGTTCAGCCTGTATGGACATCCCCAAAGCGGCTTTGTTCTAGCTTGGCTGGATGCTGATGGTAACAAAACTGGAGGAGCAGGTTCGTAGCTGTCAAGGCCCAAACTAGTCTAACTTGCCTTGGATACATCTCTCCACTCCCAGGCACCTAATTACGGTTGGAGGCATGTGGAATTTTAGGGACACACCTTCGAAAAATTCAATTTCTTTCATTGTTTATTTGCTTGCCCCCATCATGTCCTAAAATGCTGTATAACTGCCTGTGCCAGGACAAGAGAGTCCTATGCACCCTTCATTCAAGGAGCTGTTCATTTTTTTCCCCACCAAGCTGGTTTTCCCCACCAAAGCCTTTGTGGGGGCAAAGGGTTTGTGAGGAATGGAAAAAATGCCTTTGCTATGGCTGAAGTCTCTGGAAATTTCTCTCCCACTTGCAGCAGGAAGCAGCTCTGAAGCATCTCTTTCTGAGCAGGAAGCAGAGGGTAATTCAGTGTCTGGGCCCCTGGACGTGTGGTCAGTCAGGCTAATGGATGGACAACTGGTGACAAGGACAGGTTCTTACACAGAAGAAAGGCATGTGCAATATATTTTTTTTGGAGTGGGCTGAAAGTTGATAGTCTGTGAAAAAAATCTCAATGCCTAGGCTAACAAAACTGCTGGAGAAGGACAGAATATATATATATATATATTTTTTTTTTTTCCCCAATAGCTCACTGGCTCTGCACGATCTCACTGCATTCCCTCTTGTAAAGAGATCTGCATCTCACAAGAGTACCCTCACCTCCACGCTGCTGGCTTGGAAAACAGCATCCTCAGTCACTTTGTCCACACAGCTGCCTTTTTATGTGGTTTCCCTTAATATTCACCAAAGAAGAAGCAGAACAAGGGAGCAAGGATCACACTATTCACAAATAGGGTCCTGGAGGATAGACCTGGATTCTGGTCCTCGCGCCTGCAAATATTTGAGGATTTTGTTCAGCATGGAACAGTGCCATGAGGAAACCTGAAATGCCCATCTGCTATAGCGTGGTGCCTAAGGTTTTCTACTGACTTGATGCCAGGCCTCCTGCAGGTGAATTTCCACTGTGGTAGAAGTCTAATTGCTTGGGAAACAGTCTGCTAAAATAGATGTTATTGGTTTTACATGAAATAAATAAGAATTATGAACATATCTGACAGGGAGCCAGCCTAGCCAACGTATTCTTACAACAGTTGTTGCGTTAGTAGAAGCAACGCACCCCAGCTCCTGGGGGCATTGTGTCCTCCATATGTCATAAGGAACAATCTCCACCTGAAGGTTTTTGGGTCGTTTGCAGCACCTCTCTGTCATGGAGGTGCCTTACTGTCTGCTAAGGAGTTTATCACACTGCAGACTTTCGCTGGTGAGAGCTTTAATAGGATGTCTCTCCTACATCCTACCACTTTTTAAATGAAATACATATATGGACTCAATATCTTAGAGATATTTGACCACTGTCATGTTTGCTTGAAACTGGCAGAAGGGTTAAAAAATTATGAGTCAAGAAGACAGAAAAAATAAACAGACAGGCATAAAATGTGATTAGGTAAGTCCTGTTTCCCTAGGAATCCAGCCTAAAATTTACAGGTCACACCAACTGGAAAAAGTTGCCAGCACTTCATAGAAGTTGAAACTGGAAGCTACTCAAAGGAGAGCAAAGTCTTATCAGAAATTTTGAAAACCCAGCCTACAAGGAAAAGCTGAAAGATTTGAGACTGTTCAATCTAGAAGAAGAGATCAGACAGACAGGTGTGATAACAGCCTTCCAGTGGGGAAAGGCTCGATGTCCCTGATCAATTATCCTCGTAGCCACCAAGGGTAAGAGAGGAAATAATCAGTCTAATTTTCTGGACAGGAGATTTATCTCAGATAATGTGGAACATTTTCTGACTCTCAGGGCAGTTAAGCACTGAATAAAGTTGTCTTGGGAATCTGGGACTGGCATCAATTGAGGTGTTTAAGATTGGGTCTGACAGATCTCTGTCAGGGATGAAATTTAATTCTGGTTTACAATAGAAGCAGGTATTAGATAGTCTTCTCAGGTTTATTCAAGTCCCACATATTCATGATTGATAAGAATACAATTTGTGTTTTCCTGTTCTTTAATAACACAGCCCAAAAATTAAGCACTTCTTTCTTGGCTCAAGTGTAGCACTTCATCCAGCTTACAACACCACCTCAGTATTTTTTTTCAACAGGGAGAACTAATATGCTCAGGCTGAGCTGATACATTTTCCACTTCTATTTTTTTTTTGGAAGGTATCTTGGAGAACGTGGATTTGTTGTCATTTTTTGTGTTCAGCAACTAAACTGAAAGAATCTCACCAACTTCAAACCATTATTCACACAGCCATAGTCCCAGCTAGGAACTCCTGGGAGAGACCTCAGGGCACAAGCTGATAGGGACTTCTGAAGTGTATCAATAGTTGCCAAAGTACAAGCAGTGCTTTATAGTGACAGTTTGAGATGATGTAAATTGACTTTCCCAAATCAGTGTAAATAGCAATTTACAGAGCATGTGTTGATAGCACATGACTCCTTTCTCAATTAATGCTTGCCAGTCCATTTAAACAGCATTTGATGAAACATTCAAGCTGGTTCCTTCCAGGTAAATAATTTTCTTCACAAATATTTTCGTGGCCAGGAGAACTGGATGGTAACTGAAGAATCTTGTGGGACATTATGCAGGGTCTCCACAATGGAGGGACATAAGAACATAAAGAACTGTACGATCCAGGAAATGGCACAGCAAGGGCGAAGGGCTGCTACAGACACACCTGGCTCTCACAGTCCCTCCGAAGAACTATTTTTATCTCAGCACTGAGGGAGCCTTGTTTCGAGCATGGTACAGTCAAAATTTATTTGCACAGCCGACAACTTAAATGTGATTAATCACTTTAAATTTGTAATAAACAAGTTGGTTTTTAACATGCATGTCCCCAAAGCTTTTTCTTACAAATTGTAAAAGTTCACCGCAGATTATTGTCTATTTGCCTGTTAATCTTTTTCTTGTTTTACTTCATGCCCACTTTTATGAGACACTGGCCACCATTTGTCCCGAAGAAAAGAACTGTTCCACTAGTGGCAAGTTCTGCTTCTGTTCAGACTCATCTTCCAGGATACAAATTAATCACGTTTGAAAAGGAACATGTAAAATGTCTCAGCTTATTTGCTGGTCAAATTCGTCTGTTTACAAGGATGCAAATCAACTTTCTGCAGTCTGGGGAAGCAAACTACCTCAGTTTTTGCAACCAGAGTCTTCACCCCAAAACAAGAAACCCTAAACCAGAAATCTGTTTTCTACATATTTTGTATGTATGCCTTTGCGAACAAGCTGAGTGGTTGATTACACTGTTTTCTGGCAAGTCTCATCCAAGCAGAAACACCATAGCAAATATCATACCACCTTCCCGCTGTTTTCTGCTGTGGCTGTAGCTAAATGAATCCTCTGAACATTTAGTAGCTGATGTGTGGCAGTGTGGCTCCCAGAAGAAAAGCATCAACAGGAAAGAAAAGGAAGTGACCAGGCACAGGCTGTATTCCCCACTGGCTTTGTCTCGCCAAAGGTTGTCACCAACCAAAGGTTAAAAAATACATTCCACTCTGTTTTCTGGAGGGGGACGCCCAAACAAGCTGTGCACAAAATCCATAGAATCATCATTAAGGCCAAAAGGAAATGTTAGAACATGTAGTCTGACCTTTGAAAACTGCGGGCAGTACAGGGAGACCACTGGAACACTGTTCTCCATCATTTAAGTGCAAATGCTGTTAGAAGAAGCCTATCTACTAGCAGCTTGAGCCTGACTGAAGTTAGAGCCAGGCAGCAAGTAGTTTGTGAAGGGCTCAGAGCCTCCATGTTATCCAGGAAGATTTTAGGATCATATGTAATAGCAACCTTAGCACTGTGTTGAGATTATTCTAAAAAGACAAACAATAACTGTACGCTCGTATATACGGAGGCTATAATATATACATATACATGTATGTAAATATACAAATATATCTGTACTTTGTGGGAGGTCAGGAATATTTTTAGAATTCTACTAGTATAGCATTTATTAACTACACAGCAAACATAGCTGATAAACATTTTGAAATTATTTCACTTCACTGAATTTCTGTTTTAGTGCTTGCAAGAAATGCATTATCACTCCCATCCTTTCAGTTGTGGGAATAAAAAAGGTGACCCTCCCTATAATACTCACAGCAAGCAACGAGGACACTCCTTTCCTCCTGCCCAGGCTCAGAACGAGCTGTTTAAAGCTAACAAGGCCAAGGAAGGTCTAAGGAAAGCCCAGACCCTTGGGAGGGGCTGGAGGGTTTCCTAGAGACCCATCCTGCAGGCAAGGGAGCAGCCTGGGACAGCACCCAGGTCTGTTCCTTTCCATCCTCGGGATCACATTTTCCAGGCAAGACCTTCCACCATAGACCAGGAAAACTGATATGCAGAAGGCCACATGGTGGAGCGCTGCCAGGGTGTCCTCGGGGGTGTTGCTTTCTCTGCAGAGGTTACGCTTCAGCTGTAGCATTTCCAGCTGAGACTAACAGAGTAAGGCTGGGCGATGGAGAAGAGGCGAGACGGAAATTGTGAGTCCAAGAATTACATGGTGCAAGCTATGCAGGTGCGAAAGTAGACAGCAATGCCAAATATCCAGGCTTAAATTGGTAGGAAGGGCTTTCTCCAGAAGTCACAACTATCGCCTTTAGAAATCAATTATACAAGCAGCCATTTAGGGCAGAAGCCTTATAGGGTTGTCATGGACCTCAGATTATCTGGTTTTGGACTTTTTTCTATAAAATGCCACAGGACAAGAGTCAGCAGGAATTCTCCACAAGCCTGAAATTAGACTCTTTATTGCAGGAAACACTATGCCAGCACTGAAGTGTTGGCACCACATATCTCCTTATTCTTTGACATCTGCTGACTGTTGTGTGCCAAGAAAAAGGTAACTGAGCACTTCAAGGAAGGAAGGCATTGAACTCAGGGTCACTGATACCTGCCAACAAGACTTATTTTATTTTATATGACTTAGAAATATAGGAATATTTATTTTATAAAGGGTTATCACCTAGGCATATAATTGTCGTTTCTATATTCTTTAAAATTGCACTACATTTTTTTTTAACCCGGAAAATGTAGCAACTGGAGTCAGTGAAGAATGAATCTCTCGAACATCCACAGATGTATGAACATTCACTATGTTGAATAATACTCTCTGTCTCTTCATTCGTTCCCCTCTGCCTCATATGTAAAGCCACTCACTTTATTCACACAGTTTAACTGCATTTGTAACCCTCTTGTCAACGTTTCATTCACTAGATTTTTTTTCGTGTGAACCTGTGAAAATATTTTGATTGAACTGGTGCAAAAATATTCCAGGCAAATGCATGGTATGGATGTCAAAACACGCTAGGAGAATAACACATCTACTAACATATAATAACATTATCCAGTTATTAAAGGAAACAAGTGGGAAAGTATAGGTGTATGATTTCTAGCTAGTAGGGGAAAAAAAAATGACAGGTCCCGATTAAAAGCTGTTAAAGGACTTTGCATTCTGCTACTTTTCCTTGGTTCATTTGACCTATTGAGCATGGCCCCAGCGAGCCAGGAGGACAAAGGTAAGTAGGAAGGTTTACCACATTCGCTGGGTGCAGTCAGCGAAAGTCACTTTCTGTATCCTCCAGCCTTCCTCTTGGATGTGCATGTCACCAGGAAAACTGAGTCCGGGCTCACTACTTTCTCTTCCGCCCCTTTAGCTCCACATGTTTCCTGACCCTTGGCTCCTCTGCTGAGAGGACTTGCCACCTGCACACCGGCTCTGCTAACACAACCACATCCTGTACCTTCCTCGAGTCCAGGGTTCACTATTTTAATCGGCCTGGGTGATAGCTGTGTGATGGGAACACATTTAGGTTCAAACCATCCTTGCAATTGGAAAACAAAGCAGTGTTTCTTCACTCTGGTGTGCAGCAGGCACAGCTAAACAGTAGAAAAGGAATCATAGAATAATTTTGGAAGAGACCCTCCAGATCAAGTCCAACCATTAAATTCACACTGTCACTAAACCATGTCCTGAGAGCCTCATCTGTATGTCTTTTAAACACCTCTGGGATGGTGACCCAACCACATCCCTGGGCAGCCTGTTCCAATGCCTGACAACCCTTTCCCTGAAGAAATTTTCCTTTTGACAGTAACCCAAATTCAGTAACCCTTAATTTCTCTGAAGTCAATAATGAATTTGCCTCAGTCTGATGAAGGAAGAAATGCCAAGCAATTCTTCCTCTGAAATATCTTCTAGTTGCAGTATCTGGAGTCCTCACACAGACACTTCCACCAACTAGTAAATAAATGTCACTCTTGAGCTTATATCAGACTTATTTTCTTAAAAAGCAGCAGTCACTGTTATGTGTGAGAAGGGACCTATGCAAAGAAGGACACCGACTTTCATCTATCATTAAGTGTTTGCACTGCCTGCAGAAATCTGTTGTTTTCATAAAAAGAAAAACCAGAACTTAAAAGGTTGTGTTCTCAGAGCAGGAATTCAGTTAGAATTGGTTTGAATACACAGTGAGGTTATTTCCACCGGTAGAGTTAATCTAGATTTCTTCAGTATGAACAGGTCAGATTCAGTTCTTAATGGCTGACTTTCATCAAGCATCTACCTAAAGCCATTACTTTTGTCAGCTGGAGCAGGAACAGAAAGCTCGTTTTCTTACAGGCGAACATCAAAACCCAGTGACAGGTGAGTTTCTGATACAGGAAAATCTGTGTGAAATTTTGGAGATAATACTTGGGGACAGTCTTAACCTGGAAGAGATTTACTTTAGAAGATGACATGGCACAACAGCAGATTGGGCAGCTCCACACTTTGTCTATCCTACAGAATATTTTGTACATTGTCCTCTTCCAGGAGTAGGTGAAACTGCCCCTGTCTTTAGCTCAGTCACTGCCATCTACTTTAGTGGTAGCCATATGGTGCTTTGGAAATGCAGCCTTTAAGCCCCAGAGGAATTGTAATGGACTGCATGAGGAAGAGCTTTCATCTCAGTGTCAGATGCCAGGAAAGGCTCTGCAAAATGAAATTTTATGAAGGCTGGAAATCTCTGGGTTTGTTACGTTAAGTTTAGGGGTAGAAAAATGCTCTAGTTATGAGAGAGGATGGTATGGTGGGAAAACGACACAACATCTGAACACTTAGATTATCTTCTGAACATGTTAGTGAGAAAAATATCTCATGAGTTCTCGCCTTATCGATAAAAGTCTTATAGGCACAGATCATTTTCCATTTATGAAACTCTTCTCAAAATGCCATTTGTCAATCAAGAGGTTGTATTGTCTAAATATTCAGGTTTTTCAAAGGTCCGGCTGGAGTCTGACAGTCATCATGCAATGTCAGCAACCACAGTTTTGAATTAGAAAGGGCGTAAAACCCAAGCTACCCACTTATTTGCTATGTGACTTGACTACTGCATTATATATATAAAATGAGCTACCATGATCAGCCTTTCCTAAAATAAAGGCTGTATAGTCATGTAATGGCCCAGTGAAGCCAGCATAGGAACAGGAGCCACTGTGCCTGGTTTCTGAATCACAGTGGAGGAGAGGGGCATGGAGGTGCTAAAGCCAGCATCGCTCTGGCTGTCGAGGCAACACAACATACAGGTCTGACATCCAGGTACAACAGGGACCTCCAAGCGAATTCAGATGCTAGACTGAGGTGTTTGTTCAGTGGAAATTCTTTTAAATCTCGGTTTCGGGTGGAGGGTCCACATAAATCCTGTTTGAGGTAAGTCCTTTTTGTGCTTCTGGTCCTTTGATGCACAAAGGGTTTAAAGAGCAGCTGTGTATTTATTTTACAATGCATTCAACGTGTATACTTTTGAATGATAAGATGGTTTATCTGTAGTTTGCTTAATCTTTTCCTGTCATTCGTGGAGATTAAGCACCATTTTCACTGTAAACATTCCTTCTGCTCCTCTCATGATTCCCTAAGGATACACCAGTTCAGATATCCCTTCAAATAATGAACAGGCAAGGACTAATAAATATTTCACACATAAAAGGGATCTTGTAGCAAAAGGCTCTGATAGCCCCCTTCATTACAGGGGATATTTCCATTTGATTTTTACTTCTTGAATTCTTTCTTAAAACTCAGAGCCAAACATGGATTTCCAGTGAAAGTGGCAAGCACACCCCGACCTAGATAAAATAAAATGATGGGAAATAAACTGCCAGGAAGCAGAGCCTTTATTTTGAATGCAGAGTCCCACCCCTTTGCACTTCCTATACCATATTTTAAATAAGTGACTGTTCAATATCCCAGCCCGATGTAGATTACAATACATTTCTCCATTATCATCTAAAGCACACTGGGCTTTTAAGACTAAAGATTAAGTAAGGGGAAAGTGAAAACATAAATTATGGTGAAATTTCTGAACTTATCAACTCTGAATAAAGAAAGAAAAATCCAGGAAGACTCATACAAATTTCCTACAACTGGATTCTCATTAAGAGTTGCCAGTCTATTGCATTTTGGAGCTCAATTCGTTTGATGGTGAAACAAGCTGAAATCTTGCTTTTTTTTTCAATGGTTCTGTACATTCCTGATGCTCAGTCTGGGCGGAAATTATGCACAAAGCTCTTTTTTTTCCCAAATTTTGAAGTTATTCCTTCCTTCATTTTGTCTGCTACCCAAGTACTCACTGCAAGAAAAAAAGCATGAGACAAAGCTGTATATGTCTAAACACCTAATTCATTTTTAAGAAGTTTTTTTCAGTACCTTTACTTGGGGGAAATAAGTCCACAGATACCCAAATTTATTTGAATAGTCTCTTGTTTTAAAATAAAAGTGAATGTTTAAGAAAACAGGAAAATGGTGTTTTTTCTTTGAAAGAAGGTCTGATTCACGGGCTAGAAAATCTTATGATTTCTGTCACCTGTTTCTCAGAAGCTGCTGCTTTTGTTGTAGGACATCTCACCAGCTCCTGTGACAGCTTTTAAATCCTTGTGGTTTACAGTCCAACAAAATAAAATATCTCAGAATGAGTGCCTATTTTATGAAAATACTATAAACTGCAATAGTTTGGTAAGGGCAAGAGCCTTCAGGAAAAGAGAAGACTGAACAGATGGGGACCTGGACACCTAAATCCACCATGTCTTACCAGGTAGGTATCCTGCTCCTGAGGTCTTTCCAGAGACCTTCCAGCCGTGTGGTTGTCACATCCAGAAAAACACCCCTAGAGAAAGATGAAGGATCACTCAACACAGAAGTGGTTTTGGAGATTCCCCTTCCACTTTCTTATATGCTGCTGAAACCAGGTCACACTCATCATCCGCTAACAAAAAATAGTCAAAAAACATTCATTGCCAACATGGACACAAGACCTCTGCATTCACTCAGAGGTGTGCTGTTGATGTCATGGCTTGGCCCTTCATCTTCCTTCTGCGTAAAAAGTGTAACTGTGCTCCCTGCCCTGGAAAGGGAACTGCGAATGAGTATGAAATTACATATTTGGCAGCTAAACAGATTTTTGACTGTGTAGCTGTAGAAATAGCCAAATCTGCTAGACAGTCAGGTTTCAAAATCTTGTGATTGAATCATTCACAGTGACAAACATGTACTGACACTAATGGAACAACATTGATTTAGGAATTGTGTTTTACTAGTAGTATTCATCTCAACTGGACACAGATGCTTTCACCTACATCACTCATAAGCAGCATCAGGTTCAAACCCTGATCTTGTGGCTTCACAAGTGGACTGAGATGAAACTGCTTCTGAGAAAGATGGTCCCAGCCTCACCCCTAGCCTCAGCCATGCATCCCTGTGGCTTTTTTAGGGCTAGCATTAGTGCTACAACCCTATAAGAAACACAGCTCCCTCACATCCTCAACACTGATCTCCCCAGTCCTGACTTTAGGACAAATCTGACCACCAGTGGTCCAGCTGATGGCTCAGAAATGGCCTCTGAAAAAGAAACTGAATATTTCACCTATTCCAGCATGATCCAGGCTGCAATGAAAGGTATAAATACCTTCCTACAGACCCAAGCATAAATTGTCATTGCTTCTCTCCACAGCCATAACCACACAGTTAGAGGGAATCGGTCCGTTGAACTCACCTGGCAGAAAACAAACTCACTTCCAATAAAGTTTTCCATCAGATCAGCTCAATGGACCAATGCAACCCATAACCATGCAATTGCTAAAGGGCTGTCAATGTGTGATAAAAACTGAGAAGCAGAGATCACCTTCTTCTTAACAGTGAGCAGTTAGGTCAGCTTTGCTAAATCATATAATTGCACCGTATTGCTGCTGTCTCAAGTGAGTCTAGTGGTTTGTGTTCTCTGCAAAGCTTCCTGTTTTCCAAATAATCGTCTCCAGAACTGGCATAAGCATCAGTGTAACTTGCCTTTGCAGACTGAATCACATTCATGATTCCTTTTTTGTGTTCTCTTTTCCCTTCCTGAGGGCACAGAGTCTGGAAGACTGCTCTGCAAACAGCTTTCACCAACCTTGACTTCATACAAGTTTTGCTTTTCTTTCTCCCTTTTGCAAGCTGTTGATAAAAATAAGTTCATACACCACTAAAAAGCAAAGTCCTGTTCTGATACGATCACATTTCAAGAACATGATTGACTACTACTTACTACTAAGTTTTGACTATTTGCGAGCACCTCGTTAGAGTGACTTGGTTCAGAGTGCCAACAGGCTTTGAAATGAAGAGGAAACCTTTCCAGCAAGCTCTCAGCAAGGTGTGCAAGGAAGGCAGGAGCAGATGGGCAAAGAAACAGCTCTGGGGCTCCTGGCATGTTTGATGGAAATGAAATAACATCAGCAAATTTGTAAAAGCTGACTGAGGCCTTTTCAAAGAAGCACAACAGCTGCAGGGCTGACTTTGAGGCTGTCATCCTGTGCTGTGCGGTGCACTTTGACCACGCTCTCACAAACAGTCCTCCCATTACAGGCAGACTCAGTCACTTCACTGGAGAAAATACTGAGTGACATGATACACTACCACGCCAAAACACACAGGCACTCCACATATAACAGCTAGCGACAAGCAGATCCACAGAAAGAGTAGTAACAATAAGGATGTTCATAACAACTAATAAAAGCAGCAGCACCACAGTGCAGGAAGAAGAGGTGGGAGAGGTCATAAATTAATAGGGTTCATCAACAAAAAACTTTGGTTTTAAATAAGCAACTTTCTTCCCTAAAGAAGAGAATTGAGTTTGGACATCACCTCTAACAAGAGCTGTGCTCTGACCCCATGCAAGTCCGTTTACTCATGGTTCGTTTCAGTTTGGTCTTGCAAGGTCCTGCCCTCACTACTCCTGAAGAGGTTCTGGCATGCATGCTCAGTTTTAGGCATGTATGTGGCTCCTGTGCCTTCCACAAACAGGGAAAGTGTTTTAAGGCTGACATGTGCTATGTTGACATGCACTATGGGACAGCAGCTGGGACACTCAGCTGCAGCACCTCATGAGATTGAGCCTTACATGATTAAAAGCTGAGACTTAACATGTTGTTCTTCTCCTGTGTCTCATTGGACTCACAGAGTTGACACTGGGCTGTGTATCATTTGGGGCAAAAGTGACTTTTCTACTGAGAGCAAGAGTATGTCTTGAGGAGTGATTAATTTTGCTGTGTGCTGCAGCTTCCATTACAGTGTTTTACTTCAAGTGCTGCTTCTTGCCTCAGGGAATATTTTCCCACTCTCCAGTTGTTTATAATAATGAAAAGGCTGGTCTTGATTTGGAAAGAGCAATGTGCACAGATAAGATAAAATTGCTGCTGAGGAACTAAGAGCAGTCCTTTCTTTGCATTACCACTTGCTGAACGTCTGCTCTCTCGTATCCAGCCTCCTCTATCTCACGAGCAAGAAGCAGAGCCCAGCACTGTAGATGCTGCTCAGCCAGTTTCCCAGACATCAGGAAATTAACGTTTTGACAACTTAGCCAAAATAACAAAATAGCTAAAGTTAACAGGATAGCAGCTGTGAGGACTTATTTCTCACATGGGGCTTACCCACAACTGTTGTTGCACACTGAGGTGGAATGACGGGACCCCAAGGTCTTCCTTAATTTTGTGTATTTATTAATAGAAATAGCTTTTGCAGAAGGTGGTAGGCTGACACTCTTGAAGTGTGAAGTCCAAAGCCCTCTGATTTCTAACAGAGAACAGGGCAGCCTTTCTGTGTTCTAACACCAGTATTTTCAGTCATCATACAGGTGACCACATTTGGAAAGGGAAGATTAAGTTCTGCTTGAGTGCTAACTCAGTCCTAAGTCTAAAGGTCTCAGTAAGGGGGTTTTTCTTTGTTGTTGGATTAGGTTTCTTTCCAAAAAGGGGACAAATGGGAAATGGGGATCTCTCCTGCACCAAGCCATGCCCCTGCTGGTTGTTCCACCCCAGCACATTAGGCACGAGCAGAGCAGCCCCTGTTTCCCACCTCCCTGCGGCAGCGTGATGAATGATGAGTTCCTAGGGCTACTGCTCAAAAGAGAGAGACCAGGAAAATCCTGCATCCCTGGGAATCATGAAGGCAAGATAGATGTGCAAGCGTTTTGTTGAAGAGTTGGGACAGTCCCTGCACATCAGGACTATCTACATCAACACAGGATGTCTGGTCTCCCAGACTCAGTCAAAATGGACCAACATGGTCTCTTGCTACAGTAGCCGTCACAGCACGACTTGTGGCCATCTATCCTGCTGGAATGGGAAGCAGATCCATGAATGCACTGCATCACCATGTGTGACCATCATTCCCACAAAGAATGGCTGAACGATGAATCACTGGAGCAGGGAGTTTTGCCCAGGTGTAGGAAGTTCGATTTCTGGAAATTTGTGCAAGTGTTCAGCCTACATCTCTGGAAATAGGAGCCACGGATGGTAGTTAGGGAGAACTCAGCATGTCAAGACTGTGTGAAATAAAATGCAAAATGCTCCAGACTACCTCCCGATGAGCAGGTCTGTGTGTGCTGCCCTCAGAGAGGGCTTCTAGCTAGATTGGAGATGCATCTTCATTCCCAGGCTGGTCGTGCCTACCCCAGGTATTTCTGTACTGGGATTCAGAGCACAGTGTGCTCCTATATTGTTTTATAATGTCCGTCACCAGATGCCTTCCTGAGGTAACCAGTTTTAGAAAGGGGCAAGTTTTCTCTTATACTGAAGGAAGAGAAATGTCGGAGAAAGCTGAAGCTGGTATAAACTGGTATAATTTCTTCAAAGTCACTGAAATCATCTCCATTTGTACTGCATGATGTGGCCTTGCAGGGATAAGAGAAAAAGTTAGCCAGTGGGCAGGTCAATTAAAAGAGCTGACAAGTGGAAGGCAGATTACTTAGCTGTGTATGAGATGGCCTTTTTGTAATAAATTCTCCCAATAATTCTCAAACATTAATGAGAAATAAGGCAACAGTGTCAATAAATATTACCCTTGTCCCTAACTATGCTATAACACAGAGAGAAGGAGAAGCAAATGTTGGTGTTTGCAATGTGAAGCAGGCTCTGGAGAGCTCTGCCATCTACACAGGCTCCTTTTTGCTACAGGACTTTTGCAAAGCAAGAAGCATTTCTGAAAAGTATGGCTTATTCGTTCCAGAAAGTTGGAGAAGTTCTCATTGAGGTTTTGTAAACAGTTGGCATTTCAAATTGATAACCTTGGCTCTTTGAGTGCCTCAGGCCTTAAGCTCTTCATAATGTTGTTGTCCTTAAGACAAACCATACCCCCCTTCAGAACAGGTTGTTGCTTTGATAATTTTCTCTGCCAGCTCCAGAAAAATAAAGTCACATTTCATGCTATGAAAAAAATGGCTGCGGTGTGGTGTGATCCTGCACCAAGAGTAGAAAAAACTCTGGAAAAGGCTATTACAAATAGAGGGCCCTTTCCTTTAGCTTGGTATGAGACTGAAGTCCTGTCTCACACACCTCAAAACTGCTGTGCTTGTCACAACCAGGAGAATGCTTGTCTTGTGCTGGCTGAGGGTGGAGGTGGGGCACAGTGTTTTGGGAGTGCTGGAGAAGGTGAAGAGGCCTCAGGGAGTGGGGAGCACAGCCCTCCCAGAGCCACTGGGGGTTTGGTGCTGAGCAGAGAATTTTCAGGCAGCACCGGGACAGGAGGTGGCCGGGCAGGGGTAGAGGTGCCAGGAGCATGGGGCCAGGCCAGGAACTGAGCCAGGATGCTGAGCATCGCTTTCAGGACAAAGAGGGAAGCACATTTTTTCAGGATCATATAATCCTAGACCAACTTCACTGCTTTTTCTCTTACACATGCTCAAATTAACTTGGGCTTGATTTCTGGGGAACTAATCTCATCCTTAAAGCTAAGCACATGTATAAGTGTTTTTTTGGAGCAGAGACAGCATGCTAAGCCCCTGGCAGGATCACCCACACACTACAAAGAATCTGCAGAAAGTAAATACGGATTTTATACACAAAAGAATTTCTGCAAGAAACCCGATTCTAAGAGCTATATTCATCCAGCCAAGAGCAGAAATTTCTCATGTAACCTACAGCAAATCATCTCAAATCTCCAATATTAATTGCAAACTATTTGCAAATGGTCTGCAGCTAAGTCATCTGCAGAAATCACTCAGCCAAAAATTTATGACAAATACATCTATTTACCAGTCATTTCTCTGGGAAACAAGAGGCTAAGTTCAACAAGTTCTTTCAAACAAATTCATCTAGCTTTGGTTCCGAGCAAAAGTTGTTTGCTGTCATGCTGGGAATGTCAGAGCAGTGCCTGGAGCAGGCACACACAAGATTGGGCAGAACCAGAAGCATGGGCTAGGCCCAAAGGAGATCACCAGAACCTGAGAAAAGATTTAATCATCATCGAAATCACCAAAAACTGAGAAAAGTCATGATAAGAAAGCAAGTCTTGGAGGGATGAAATAAGCTTGGGTTTTCTTACTTTAACTATCCCATCTTTTGTGACACCATTCGGTTGACCTTGACCGAACTAACTGTAGCTATTCTAATTAGGCTCTTACTATAACACATATTCTACTAAAATCCCGCTGAGCAGTGTACAAACACAGGCTTCCCCAAGTTCACCTCGTGTCACTTCTGACAAAACACGACCTACACCGCAGCCCAGAGGTCCTGCTTTCCTTTTCACGCTAGCTGGATCCTTGCTGAGCAGCTCACATGGCCTTGAGATTTGCTTTCTGCGCAAGAGACAGAACAGCACTGTCTCCATCCAGCAGTAACAATCCATATCTGCTCCCACCTCCAGAGAAAGAGGCCTTCAAGATTCAGCATGGGCCCATTAAGCACTTAGCAAGATGATATTCTCCAGGTGTACTCCTCGTAATCTTGCATTAATTTTACTAAGTGAAAGCAACTGATGCTTTCACACTTATGGTGCAGGGCACCTCTAGTAGGGCAACTGGAATCATGTCCTTGAAGCCTGGGATGAGATGATGGCTGATGGGACAACATGAGGAGGAGGGCCAAGGAAGGGTCTGAGTGAACCAGAAAACGGGCATATCCATCTGTCCACAAGACCAGTGTGATAGACGATGGTTGTTTTTCCTGACCATAATTTGAAATGCACCTGTGATACAGCTGCACAAGAGGCTTGGACCGTGGGAGGGTGGACTTTGTTACCAAATAACCTCGCTGCACTTTACTGGCAGTTACTATGTCTTGTTTGACTTGTAGGGTATAATTTCACCGTCTTTCTCAGCAGCCATCTTTAACTTCAGTGGCTGCCAACTGGGGGTGGCCTTGCTTAACATCACGCTATGTAGCACCTGTTTAGTCATCACTTTATTGATACTCACAGGAAAGCACTATTGTTCCTGGGCTTCCTCATCAATAACAGAAGTTGATGAGTTTCTACTTGTTGCAAATTAAAGAAAACACCTCTGAAGAAAGCATTTTTTTCTGATTTTTAACTGTCAGTGTCTTCTGACTATAATCCGTGTGGATTGGTTTGATTTTTTTAACTCACAGCATCCGAAGCAGCAAGAAGAATGCAAGTGAACCTCTTCAGGCAGGGTTACAGTGCACCTTGGAAGAAAAAAAACAACAAAAACAGCACAACCCATGCAATTGTTTGGAGGATCCTTCAGTTTTGCAAGATGCTCAACCCTTCATTGGTGTTTGGAAGAAGAGAGCAAGGTATTTCTCAAAGGGTATTTTCAGTGTCACCAACATATTTATCAGGTTAGTTCACAGGAAAGGAACTTGAACAAAGATAGATCATTTTAATTACTGAGTTGATAAGCACAATAGCTGGCTGATTCAACATAGTATGGGGCACAAATCATTCAGTCCTTTGACAGTACCCTTCTGGTATATTTCATGCATATTGCTGTTCAGCTTGGAAAGGAGAAAGACTGCATCTTCTGTAAATGAGTCAGGAGAAGAGAAGCAAAGGATAGATAGAAAGCTGTTGAGACATCACTCTAAAACTCAAAAAAAAGAAAATCACTGTATTATGTGCGAATCTGAAAAGGCTGGGTAAGAGCAAGCCATTTTTAATAAAGCAAAGTCCCATATGATGTTGTATTTTGATACGAATTTTTCTGCAGGCTGTGTCCTAAATATACAGTAGCCCTCTTTATCTGGCTGACATTGGAGACACGGAATTTAACGAGCTAAACGTGCTCAGATAACAAGAGTTGTGCATGTAAGTGCTGCTCTCTAATAGACATGCCCTTCCCAGAGATAATGAGTGACTTGGATAGAAGACGGGCATACTGTATCGACTTTGAAGATACAATCTTCGTGAGGAAAGTCTGCAAACTGAAACTAAATCGCTTTTCTAATAATTGTAAATCTCCAGGAACATTTCAATAGATAAGCGCAACAGTAACAGCTGAAATCTCTTACCCTCTTTATCGGCTAAAAATGTGATTTACATGAAATCTACATAAAATTACAAGCTCATATGCAAGCGAAAAGAGGCAATAATGTAAAAAATTTTGGGATTGCTTTGGCTATTTTCATTAGTAAAGGCTAGGAGTTCCCTGCAGAAGTGAAGATGTTACTATTGCCCAGGTTAATTGTATTAAGGCATTTAGAGACTCTGGTCTTGGTTCTGACCGTATTTTCCTCTCAGACAGACACACTTGCACCTGTTCAGGCCTGTGCACACCCAGATTAGCACAGGGCAAGCACGGTAAGGTACATACAGTGCAATTTATCTACAAGTCTGCAATAGCCTTTTTCCCCACCAACCGCCAGCCTGGACTCCCAGGCATCCTGTACTGTGGCTGTTTACTGCAAAAAACACAGGGAAGGATGTATCCTGTATGCTTGTCATATGGTGCATGGGCTTTGACCACACTGTACAGGAAATCCTATGCAGTACAAGCAGCCCTGCAACCCTGGCACTAGCTGAAAGGCTTTGGTACTGTGTGTGTAGGGAAGGGGACGGCTGAGCTTGAGCTGCAACCCCGTAAGCTCATACCCTCGGGGAGGCACTGTCCCTGCATCGTTGTGGTCCGGCCATACCAGTGTCCAAGCATCCTTCTCCTGGAGCCAGAAGCTCACTCTGCTGCTCTCATTGACCTGAAATAAGCTAACCATATGCTTAAAATTAGCCCTGGAGCTGGGCCAGACTTCTCAGCACATTATAGGACTGAGCTGTTGACAGATGATCTTAACTCCCGTGCTTGTGAGAAGTTTGTACATACACTCAGCTGAGCTGCAGCACCAAGGTCTTGGCCTCACGCTCTCACTGAAGAGTCCTTAGCACTTTTCGCGAGCATTAAGATGTCAGGCTCATCAGTCAGATCAGATCAGAAGCCCATGCCAGTAAAACTTCCATGCCCTATCCTCCCTGGGTACCTATAAACAGCTG
This sequence comes from Pampusana beccarii, assembly GCA_013399365.1. Classification (NCBI taxonomy): domain Eukaryota; kingdom Metazoa; phylum Chordata; class Aves; order Columbiformes; family Columbidae; genus Pampusana; species Pampusana beccarii. The sequence goes on along the minus strand of VWYH01003089.1, from coordinate 442,872 downwards.
CAGTGAACCACTCTGCCTTCCCCTAACCCCAAGCAGACAGACTTTAAAAGAGTCTGGTATTAATTTGCCTTTAGTACCAAAAAGTGGCTACATGATTGATATTGTTGGCTGCTATTTGTGTTTGCGCACTCTACATTGGTAACATATGGACACGGGTTGGAGAGTACAGCACTGGCATTTGCAAAAAGCGAGGTGCTTATCTGGTGGGATTGTGCCAGGAAGCAAGTATTATAGTTGAATAAAAAAAGTGAAACATGGATAACATTTCATTGCAGTTGGTTGGCAGATTTTTCTGCTGCTATTAATTGGGGAAGAATAATCTTTAGAGGTGAGGAGAGGGAGAGGGAGAGAAGAGAGAGGGAGAGGAGAGGCACTTGCTGGACTTTGCAATATAAGTACAAGCCTGTTGTTTCCTATGGTGTTATGTAGTGTCCATAGAGTTACACACTGGTTAAGAATGTGGAACAAAACAAGGAAGACAAAATGCTTGGCTGCAACAGGACAGCAGCCTTTTGCTTTGCTACCCTTTCAAATCCAGTGATGACACAATGATGTGCCTGGGCAGAACTGCCGCATGAGGCAGCCCCTGGCTGCAGCAAAAAATAAGGCTGTCCAAACGAGCAGTATGGAGGATGTTTCATTTCCTGGGCATTTTCTTATCTGTATCTTACTTGGGTTTTTGATCTATGGATGAGTGGGTCAGGAAGTGGCCTGAAGACACCCCTTTTGCCTCATGCATGGAAATTTTCTAATTATAGGGCTGCATTGACAGTCTCCCACTCCTGTCATGACACTTGGTGTTGTTTATGTCATTTAAACAAAAGAGAGAAAGAACCTGCCTCCCCAAAACAGTGAAATAATGAGGAACAAAATGTACTCTTTTATCTTTTGGTCAAGTGAGGCAAGTCTATTATCTGCCCTAGCCTGTGGCTGGGATCACCGTCTCCCCCAGAGCAGCATTTTACAGGCTGATTAGTGTATAACTTCCTGCAGTAAACTACCAGCAGGGACCAGAACACAGGAGAGGAAAGAGAAATACAGAGACAAGATTTAAGCTCTGGCCTTAGTTTTTATTGCCTACGTTGTTTGTCAATACATATTTAACTGATAATCCATGCATATTATATGTACGTGCACGCACTAAGATGCATGCAAATACAAAATTACTTACAGGGGTCCCAGGAGTCACTGCTGACTTTGCACACAGAATAATGCCAAATTGGGAGGGGTTGAACCATCTGGCTTTGAAAAGAAGCACCCCTGGACTAGGTAGATAAAAATGCTAGACAAGTTTGCAGAGCTATGTGGAGCTGTGGGCTTTAGATCTGAACAGGCCTAGAATCAATGCAGTTGGAAAGAGCTTCTGTTGCACTAAAAAGAAATCAGCTTTTAGTATTTCAACTTCTTGCAAAGTAATTATGCCAGCTTGAATTTGTAAAGGATTTCCTTTAATAATCTTGATATTATTCAATTGGAAATGCCTGTTAAAAGTAACCAACTGTAAAGATACAGCCAGATAAATATATTTGTGGCAACAGGAAGAACCAACTGCTCATTAAGTGTCTAATTCATAGGACAGAACAGTGATACGACAGTAAATTTCTTACACCTCTAAATTACTAATGATCTATTACATATCCTCAAAGAGGCTTTGGAAGGTAACATACAGCTTTAATTCTTTTAAACTGAAAGCATCACCTGTGGTTTGGGGTGATAAAATACATGCCTAGGTGCTGAGTAAGATAATACCTCTGCCTGCATAAATGTCAGGTTGAAGTGAGTGAGGGTATTCTCTGTAAAGTCATGAGGTGCTAGAATTATAATTTGTAGGAGTTTCTAACCCTGTCACTACAGCGAGATGCATGGCTGCATTGTGTAAAGTGGGACAGAGCTTAAAAGTCGTCAGGATCTTTTGGCTTTAACAACTACAAATCTTCAAAAGACTTGAAAATGATATTCAGTGTCAGAGTACAAAGCGTATGAAGTTTGTAAGCGCTATAACAGAAGGACTATCACAATTAAAGATGAGCAAGAAAGTGGCATTATTACCTAAAAATGCTTTCTGAAGGTGTCCCAGCAATGGAAATAAGTGACTTGAAGACTAACTGGGAGCAGCTTGCAGCAAATGTCTCTCTCTGTGAGCTGATGCAAAGCACACTCAAATCAGCTCTGTTTTTGTGCGTGCAGCTTCTGTGGAGGCTTAGCAGGAGGAAGTTTTCTTCACTGAAACCAGATAATCAGCTTTTAGATTCTGGATGTGATTTTGTTCGATGCATTGATCTTGATTTGGAGATACACTTCAAATGAGCCTTTGTAATAGAAGTCAAGGAGCCCAGAACCCTGCTGCCTTTTATTTATTTATTATTAGCATCATTACGCACTTTATTTGCTCAGATGTAAATATTTATTCCAGGTAAATGGGATAACTTTGGAGAACCACAGTGATGATGCTGTATACATTGACTGTGTGCATCGTGCAACTCTGATTTACTCCAGATGTTTCTATATCATCTTTGCAGACACTGCCACAAAAATGAATTGCACTAGTCTCCAACCCAATGGCGAGTTAACATGACTGTCGTTATCCAGCTGAAGCCAGTGGGTCACCAGGAATGTAGAGAAGACAGCCTGGGTGCAGACCTTGGATCAGCTCCCTGAGCTCCCAGCTCCCTGGGAGGTGCTGAGGGGTTCTGCCTTGCAGAATGGAGACAAATGAAAAATTAGCAGCAAGACAGTGGGAAAGATAAAACTGCCCAAAGTTTCTCCCTCACCCTCTCTATGAGCTTTAACATCCACTGATCTTGAACTAAGTCAGACACACAAATCTTCCACACATCCAGACAGGAATTATAGACCATGCAATCAGCTGTTGTGAGGAAGAGAAGTTGTCTCAGAGAAGATGTTACAGCTGTTTGCACAAGGAAGAGCTGTTGCAGATATCGCAGCTCTGGCAGGTAACTGGACTGAACACTCCCTTCATGTTCATTATCATTTGGCCCCAATCTTAAAATACCATTGGTATTTTTTTATAAAGGACAAGTCCAGTACTTTTTTTAAGCTCACCATTTTTACCAGTAGGCTTTCCTGATGGAGAAAATTATCTAGGCACCCTGACTATTGCCAGCACCACACTCAGGGTACGTGTGTACTTCCAAGCAAGGTCTGACATAGACAAAGCAAATTGAGCTCTAAAATGCTGCCAAGGCAGAGTATTGACCTTCCTCACCACAGGATTGTGCTCTGTCCCTGTGGCAGCTCCAAAATGGGGCAAGCGACTCCTGTTCACTGCAGAGGCATAGATAGGCATCAGCAGCTCCTGCAGAGCAGACCATGATTGGCCTTTACTCATTTCTTCAACCAGAAAGAGCAGGTACAAGAACAGTTTTCTCAACTTCTTTTTCTTTTAATTTCCCCAGAAGCAGGGCAAGTTATCTTGGGCAGGCTGGGGCACCAGGAGCATTCAGGATCCTTAATATATGTCAGTTCAGAAGATGATAAAAGCCCAATTTGATCAGGGCAGAAGAGAATGGAGGAACTGTGGGGAAAGGATCACCTGTGGAGATCACAGGTCGAAGGTGAAATCCAGCCCAACAGAGACTCATGGATCACAATGAATGGAAAAGAACAAACACTACACTTTTATTCGCTCTCACATACAAAACAGAAGAGGGAAAAATGAAAAAAAATTAGACACATCAGTTTTAAAACATGAACATTTTGTTTAAAAACACAATACGACATGAATTTGTTAAGCTGCACCTGCTTGCTTGGGTTTTGGGGAGCTTTTTGTTTGTTTTGGTTGTTGTTGTTTTTTCTTCCGATGGACTGAGGAAATGATTGGTGGTTTGACAAGAACAATGGGGACTTTCAGAAAATAAGAAAAACCTACACCACTCGCCAACCCAGCACTTGCTAATGGAGGGGAGTAGGAGAAAGCATCTGCAAGAAAACTGGTCTAAAGACATTAAGAAAATGTATGTGATCTTATGAAAAGATACTTTGCAACAAGGTGTTTAACAAGGTGCCCAATAAAAAAGTTCCTTATTACCTCCTCATTCTGCATAGAGCCAGTAAAAGGCTTACTGGTTCTTCGGGATGCATCCCTGATCTATCTGCCTTCTTTACAGAAAATACTCACGTGTAATACTAAATGTGAAATTTTATCAGCTTCATAATAGAGGGGTGGGTCCCTTTTTAACATGGTAAGTAGAAGAGAATTGCTTAGATGAGGTTATACTTGAAAAAGTGCCTTCACTTGCAAAGTATCTGGGAATGAAAAAAGACAGTTGAGAATGAGGCTTTTCTTACCTAGCTGCTCCTAAAACAATGGGGTGGTGGCAGAGCAAGAAAGGTTAATTTCAATTCACGTGTTCACAGCACAAAGCCTCTGTGTGTGTTAACTCTGCCTCAGATTTAAGCATTTAAGCCCTATCACGGCACTGGGTGAGAGAAGACAAGATAAGCAGGAAGCTTTTCTGAGTTGGACTCATTCATAACGGATCTGGCAAAATGAAGAGTCTATAGCATATAATTCTGTATCTTTTTGGCACATGAAAAAGGTCAGTGCTCACTGTGATAATGTGAGGTGGATGGTGAACATCAGCTTTCCAGGGTTGGGAATTCAAGCTCTTCACTTGCACCCACGTAGAGTGACTCCTTTTTTGCCAAGTAATTCTGCAGAGAGCTATGACTCAAACTTTGTGTTTACCCAGCAGGCACATAGACTTTTGTCCTGGAAAGTGCAGAGGAAACAGGCTTTTCTCACACGGCTTTGTTCTGTCTTCAACCCCAGCCAGCGGCTGGTCCCAAACTCAAGGACCACAGCACAACATGGAATTAACTTTACTCAGGGATTTTTGTTGTTGTTGTTTGGGGTTTTTTTGGTTTTTTTTGTTTTTTTGTAGCTTCCTCATGTTCCCTAACCATTTCCCACAGGGACAACATTTCCCATTGAACAGGGAATTTATATTTAAAAACGCCTAATGACATGTCTTGCTCAGGGGAAACATTCTTGTGTCTGAAGTCTGGCCAGCTATACTCTGCAGCTCATTAAATGAAGGCTTTCTGCCATTTTTCTTTGGGGAACATTTTACTGACGTAACTGGCTGGTTCAATACATGCTGTGGAGCTCAAAAAATATCTCTCTTTTTTTTTTTTTCATGGCCACTAGGTGTCAGAGCACGGTGATGTGGGAATATCCCATGAGGACCATGGAGCCCACTGCAGCAGCTGAGGCTGAGCCAGGCTTCTCTGCTCAGCAGAGGGACTAGAAACATTGGGAGTTCTACATGATGAATAACAACAACGAGGAGAGCGTAAAAATAAAGAGAGGTCTTGTATCCTGCTTCACATGCTGGTTGCTACCTCATAAGGCTCCATGGGGAGGGTGTTTGCCTGCCAGCATTTTGCACCTTGCTGCCTATGGTAGAAAACATACAGCCCAACATATAGTTTGATGGCAAATCCACATTTAGAAACGCCTATTTTTTTTCTACCAAGGTGCTTTCATTGGCAACCACCAAGGTTGCTGTTAAGTGCCATTGGTTGCTTAACAATACAGTTTCATCTCTGTGTCATAATCATTTTGGATTAGAAACTGACAATGTTTTCTCAAGAAAATGCTCCTGTCTCCATTGGGATTTCTGTTCTTTTGCATTTTATGTTAACTGGACTTATGTGTGGATATGATGATGGGAAGTGTGCAGGATCCTTCCCTTTTAGCCCAAGATTAATTTAAGTCCAGCAGGAAGAGTTTAACTATGGAATAGTCTATATTTAGAATATTTTCCTTTTGTGTACAGCTGAGTGTATTTCCAGATCCCTTCAGTGTCCATTATGCTGTGGACAAATACAAAACATATCCCACCTTGAAAGTCATTCCAAAGGCAGAAGGAAGGCAAGAAAAGAGTAATTGCCTCCAGTGATTGCAAAACTTAGGAAGAAGTCTCTTCCTTCCTCTGAATGAAAACATACCTTGTTTCACAGCACAGCTGTTGATCTACTTTCAATATTTTGTTGTTAGTGTTAAAACTAGGCCATAGAAGCATAGAAACATTGAATAACTTAAGTTAGAAGAGACCTCTGGAGATCATCTAGTCCCCTGCTCCAAGCAGGGTCAGCTTCTACGTTAGATCTACCATAAAGGTTAGATCGGGTTGCTCAGGACCTTGTCTAGTCCAGTTTTTAATATATTTGAGAACAGAGATTTTATGGCCTTTCTGGTGAACTTATTGCCTTGTTAGCCACATAGTGACAAATTGAAAAATTACTTAAACTAAGCATAACAAAGCAGCACTGATTTAAATACAAGTAAACCATTCAGTCCTATATGGAAATAAGAGGTTTTTATCTCCTCAAGAATGTATTAATGCCAAAAGCCTCAAATGGGAAATTTAGCTTTGTCAGTAGCACACAGCTATAACATTTAGAATTTGTAAAAAAGGTTAATTCAGCACATACTCATGTTTCTGTTCTCCTTGAGTGCTCTTTCTTTCAATCCAGCCAAATACTTGCAGAGAATGAACTTTACAGTCTCAGTGGTAAAGTTTTAAAGACCAAAGCATATTAACAAATCTTTCTCTCCACTTTAAAAGATCTTTAGAATGTTATATTCCAGAAAAATAAAACAGTTCAATTTTTGCTTAACTGAAATTAGTTTTATATTAACTTCTGATTTTTATTCTAGTCCTTGTGGTTGTAGTTTTACAGATTGATTTTCCTTTGTATTTATTGTACACTATTTCTCAGTGCTGTGACGGATAATAAAAACTAGACTTGCTTGTGCAACAAACAGTAAGACATGTTAGAATAAGTGTAATCTTTAGACTTACTTATTTCAGACTTCCACAAGCTCTTCAAAATCAGTCCACTATAGAGTAAGATGGTCAAACTGCATCAAAGTTATGAACATGTGAAAACGGTAAAAACGTAATCACACGCTGATCTTTAGATGGGACATAAGTGGTCTCATTTAGAAACTCAAGCAATTTTGGAGATGACATAAAAGATGAGGTCACATCCACCTCAAGGTGACCTCATTGAGAGGTTAAATGTCATCTTTCACACAATCTTGCCATTTAACCAGTGCTCTATTACCATTTTTGAGCTACTTGCATGATCCTAGCACTTTGGTTTTCACATACCATTCCACAAGTTTGATCCTCAGGCTGCTCACACTGTTCTGGAGATTTCTGGAAAAGAATTAGTTCTTTGCAAGAAGTTGTGAAGCATGGTACAGCTGAACAGGGTCACAGAATCTGATCTCCATTGCTAAGGACAAAATAAACTGTCATTACTAGCTGCAAAGAAAATAAGCTCTTCTATAAGCAGAGCAGATCCCAAGTCTACCAATTCACAAATATAAAAACGATGCCTTAGGAAGGAAAAGTGCCATGAAAAGCAATTGAACTATCCTTACATAGAAAAAATCGTTACGTAACAGACACAGGTTGAAGACTGTTGATGGACTAGTAGCACTACACACAAGGTCCATTTTGACTTATTTCTAAGGTTCAAGATTGCAGAAGGAAACACCTGACAGGCACAGATGTATGCGTTATATGGGACACTGGCAACCCCAGGCAATCGCATGTTGGCTGCAGCTGCCAGTCGTGAATGCCCAGCTCCGTGCTTTGTGCTTGGTGTGATGTGCACTGCTGGACGGAGAAAGAGTTGATCTTAGCATTACTGCAATTATGTCAGAAAGCACACATGCTAATTAAATACAAACTTAACGGGCGTAGTTAATAAGACACTGAACAATGTCTGAAAATTTGCACAGATAACAAGAAGTTCAGGCTGAGTAAGCAACTGAACTACTGCTTCTAATGTGATAGTGCGTAAAGGGTCCAAGCAGGGATTAAATCCTTCATCAGCTAGGTACTGTACAAACAACAGAAAGACAATCCCTCTCCTGAGTTCACCACCTTGAGCACTGCCAATAACAGTATCCTTTACAGCTGAGACTTGGCCACGTTTGCTGTGGTAATAAACAGGGAAGCAGTATTTGGTATTAGCTGAATTTTGCAAGAAATCTGGAAGCTGACGCTTAATAGAAAACTACTGGCAAGCAAAATGCAGAGGAACAGCTTATAATTTAGAATCCAGCTATCACTTAAAAAGACCAAAAATCGTATTATGTTGTGGTATGACCAACTGATGGTTCAAGGAGAACAGGTTCTGCAAAAAAAGAGCACAGAATGGCACACAGCACAGCATTTAAGTAATTCAAAATCGGAGACAGGGGCTTATTTCAGAATGAAGATAGTACAATTAATTATCTCTTCTGTTAAACCCTTAGATATTATTGCAGAAAGGTGTGAGAAGGAAAGGAAAAATCAAAAAGTCTTTTTCGGGAGATACCTGCCCGTGCAGCGGGTGAGGCAAGAAGAAGCCCATTGAGCACCCAGCCCTGAGAGCATGGCAGGGGGATCTTGTTCCTTGCTCACTCCTTGCTCACTGCCTGCTCACTCCTTGCTCAGCCCTACCTCACTCCTCACCCCACTGACTCCCCAGGCATGGCAGGACTGTCCTGTCTCCTCAGGTCATGGCCCCTCTGCCTGAACTAGACCTGCTTGGGGCATCTCCCAGACAAAAGTCACTGCACGTACGGCCCGTACGTGTTGTAAGTGATGTCACATCTTGAGTGAAAAGACCCAGTGGTGGAATAAAACTAGAGAATGAAAATTCAAATAAATGGCAATACATTTGCTCAATTTTCCTATCACCCTGCTTCTTCTGCTGCATCTACTTTTTCTCATTTTAAAGATGCAACTGGACAGATCTCAAGGTCAATATTGCTGACCCCCAAACTAGCTTTTCCTTTGGATCCATGCAAGTTACGTTGCTTGGATCTCCAGTGCTCTCACCACAGACTGTTAGGGTCATCCTTGCCATTGAACACCCAGCTCCACGCTCTGCATGTATTACGGTATTCACTGCCAGATGGAGACAGAGATAGTTTGCATTACTGCAATCAAGTCATAAAGCAAATTCCACTGTAGGAGAGCTTGTGTACTGGCATTTAAGTTCAATCAGAAGAAGGACATGAGGGATCTCTCTCTTAATCCCAGTAAAAAATGTATTCAATGCCCCATGAAATCAAAGCATTTGAGGTGCATCTTTATCATAAACAGTAGATTTGTTAATTCCTTTAGTTCTGCACTAAATCCACTGTTCCAGCTGTCACCATTTAATATTTTTAGAAAATATTTTATGGAATACAAGTACACGAATACGGTCAGACAGAGCATTACCCTCTAGCGCCACAAAACCCTTCAGCTAACGTAAAGCAAAGGAAGTCCATCAAGCAGAGAATCTGCCTTGTAGCTTAGATGTTCAGGCTGCATCTGCAGACGATGTGGGGGTGATTATGTTACAGAAGTACCGTGTGAAAAACAGTCAGAAGCGTCACAAGCAGTCTGGAGAGTGATTTTTACACTTATCAGCTTAATGACAAGCGAAGGCCATCAGATGCACTCTAAAAATTCCTCCCTGCTATTTGCAGGTCCCCGCAGCGTGCTGTAGACACGCGCCGAAGACACGCCGCATCGTGAAATCCTGCCGTTCTCGGAAGGTGGAATCAATTAGCATGTAAGATGTATACTTAGGGAGAAAAAGCCTTGCTGTGAACACCCGACAAGAGAGGTATCAGCTGGGCTGTTTGCTCACATGGAGCCTGTTAGTTACACAAACACAGGGAAAGAAGATAGTGTTACAGGTGAAATCCTGCAGTTCTCCTAATGAAAGTGAATTTGTTTCCCTTCCTGTTTTTCCTGCTTACCCCTACTATTTGATTGGTGTTAGACTTTGGCATGTATACTGGTTAAATGCCAGTTTTCTCCCTCCCATTTGGCATTTTCTCTCTCTCTCACTGATTTTAACTCAAATAAATTGCGAAAGAAATATTTTTTCTCTTCCTGGGAGCAGCACTCAAGGAAGCTGGTTTTGATGCATGTGAGGGCTGTTTTGAGAAACAACTAGGGAAAAGAAACGCTGGAGAGTCAGATCAAAAATGGCAATTTGTGAAAGAAAAGCATGCTTTTTCAATTTGCATTTTTCAATGATCTTTGACCTTCCCATTTACATTTATCTTCTTGGATTTAAGAAGGAAGGAGTGTTACCAATACTGAAAAAGTCAAGCTTTTCAAACAAAGCCCCAAGAATATTAACCTCTGGGGAGGGATGACTTGCTTCAGTCAGGAAAAGCATAACCTGTACAGTGAACATTCCTCTTAATGCCAAGCCAAGGAATGACATTCTTTTCTCTACCAGAGGATCTTGTGATGAACAAATATTAATTCCTTCTGTCTGATTTGGTGACACCCCTAAGCCCTACTCAATCTGTGCAAATGCTGAGACACAAAGTCAGTGCTAAATTCCTTGTTGTATTCAGAAGAATGAAGTCCAGAGGCAAGCGGAGATAATCTTGGCCTTAATGTGGAACAGTGGTATTCCAGTTCTTCAGACTGCCATCCTCACTTCCTAAAACTCAGGAGCTGACAGTCAATACACTGGGAGCAATCCTTGTCCTGGTATCCTGCTGGCAAGTGGCACAGGTGCTGAGTGGAGGTGGTGTATGGCAAGAGCTGAAACAGAGTCACTTCAGTGAGGAAAGACTCTTCTGAGATCTTGGCAACAAATCTTAGATCAAATTTTCAGATCATAGCTTCTTTTCAAAAGATTTATAACTTGAAATGAATGTGCAGATTTTTTCAGGATCGATACGCGTTTGACATTTAATTATTTATTAAGTTAGGAGCAATGTGCTTTCCAAACAAAACTCACCACTTTAAGATTGGAAAGCAGAATATTCCTGCTTCTCAGCCTTGAAAATAACAAAACTGTTTCTAGCCACGCCATTTTTCAAAAACTTCCCTGAAGCGGACCAACAGCACGAGCAATATCAATTCAAAGGGCTGACATCTGCAACAAGAAACAGCAAGTAACTTTAACAATAGTGAGTAGTACCAAGCAAATAAAACTGCATTGCTCTAACTTGTAAAAGTCCCGGAGCACATATGATGGAGAATCCTGAAATGCTTCTCTCACTGCAGAAATACAAAAACTAGTATTTTGCTAACAATTTTTTTTTTTTCTGTAAAACTACACAAAGCCTGCCATAATTTGAAAACTCCAAAGGATTTTTTTTCTTTAGAGTTATCAACATAAATGACATGGACCTTAGTATCAGTGCATTTAAGCTTCAGTCTTTAAGGCAGCAAGGGGGAAGAAAAAGGTCTCTTGAACAGAAATCAAGAATTGAAAATTCCAATGCAAAAGATCAATACATCGAAGAACACATGGAACAGGGAATTTATAAGAAAACCTCTTTTTATCCCTTCAGCTCCATAATACATGGATATGCTGAGACATGGGTAAAATCAAACTGAAGATGAGGGGCATAAGAACCGCTCTCTTTTACACAGGGTAAATGCACAAAATATTTAGGTTCTTGAAGGAACAAGATGGGTTAAAAACAGAAACCACCTCTTGAAATATGGGTTACCTGTGAGAACTGGGGTTGAGCTGCACAGCTACAGAGTCTGACTGAGACCTGAAAATGGAAAAGGAAAATACTAAGATTTTTTTTTTCTGCCTTGTTTTGTCTGAGGCAGTGGGAGTGGGCTGCTTATGTCTAGATGGGTATCTAAAAGAAGTGATAGAAAGGAGAGACTGAGCAAAACCATCACAGCTCAGACCAACAGTTTGGGTCAGAAGAGGTATTGCTAACAGTCTGGGCATATTGCTTCTCAGAGGAACACCCTCTGTGAATCTGAAAACTGTTATTGAAAGAATTCTCTGCAAGCAACCAAAGCGCAAGTCCCTGCAGTAAATACAATTTGAACTAATTACGCTACTATAAACATATTTGCCTCTGCTGGCAGATCATAGGTTTTAGAAAGTTTGGAAGAAAGACTTCCCCTTCCTCCCAGAACTTTGAAGCTATATTGTCCACTTGATGAAAATATGAAAATATGAGCTACGTTCTTCATTTGACAATGCAAGAGGAAAAATAAAGGAAATGAAAAAAAATAATATCAACTCAGCACCATCATTGCAGAACATTTTGGTATGTTTTATTGTTTCCTCTTAACTACTCCCCTTCCTTCTTATCTTATGCATGGGCCCATCTACAGTAATGTTTTAAATTAAAAGCTTTTTAGTGAGCCAACTGCACCTTTCTCTAGGGAGTTCCCACTGAAATTCCTGATAACACCGAACAATGGAATCTTTTTTTTTTCAAAAAGTTACAGAGCATAATGAAAATGACATAAATTATAATTTAGAAATTTCATCCCTTTGAATATGTTTTTCCTTCATTATTCATAGCATTTTTTTCTAGAAAAACAAGTCATGGTAGGTCTTTCTGCAAAGTATATCAATTAGCAATAGAGGTGGGCTCCCTAACATTCAGTATTTCTATTTTGAATTGCTCTTTACAAAACAAGCACTAAGGGAGCTGAGTGGCTCAGGAGCCAAGGTTTTCTGAATCTGTACAACAACCAATTAAAACCATAGCAGACAGATTAAGTTGGTGCAGGCTTGACTCAGTGTCCATAAATTGCATTTAGTACCTCTCAAGATGCTCTGGGGCATCTCACTGGTCTCCTCCAGGAAGGGATAAGTCTCTTGAAGACCATCTGCTGAAGCTGCCCACCCATGGAGTACCCCAAGGAATTTCAAACAGCACCTTATACCTGAGCATAGGAAACTCAGTCAAGCCTTCAGTGTCCACATTAAAAGAATTATATTATGCAGACAAAGCCACAGAGAAAGAATATGTTTTAATCTGGAGCCTAATATTTAAGACCTGAAAAATGTTAGACTTTATAATTACAAATATAGAAGATTAAACAGATGTGGAAGCTGGTGCCAAAATACAATGGAAATAGTCCTCCTATTTGTAAGTGTGGATTTATGGACATTTGGAAATGTATGTCAATAACAAACTGACCTCCAAAATATAAATCCTGAGCCTCATCCATTAAATTTCTTCATTTAGGTAGATAAGAGATGGAGGGGTGTAGCAGCTCCAACCCTTTCCTAACCTGCCCTCCAAGCTGCACCATGTGTCAAGGGTGCAAGTTGAAGCCCAAGGGAGACAAAAGGGAAATCTACTGGGATCAAAGGACTCTGCATGACAGACCTCCACTTGGTGGAAAAGATGGAGCCATTGCCATGTTCTAGCTTATTTTGGTGCCTAACTTACCCGCATGGTGGTAAAATCAGCTCACATACTTACTTCACTTAAATTGTATGTATGAAGAAGGAGGGCCTGGCTTAGTCGTCTGGAAGTAAACTCATAAATACAGTATGAAGGCTGTGGCAGGAGCAATGTGCCTCTGACAAACCCCAGAAGCAGATCTCACGCAGCGGACCGGACCTCTCACCTGTACGGGGGGAGTACACCTGGCCAAAGGGGAGTCTGCTCAGGCCAGGTTTGGTGTCCACCCCTCTGCCAGGTGCCCCCAGTAGGGGAAGCACCAGATGGGGGAAGGGGACCCAGCCTCGAAAGGTAGCTGTGGGCTGTGCTTGCCCCAGCTGCTCTTTGAGGCAGATGGATGGCTGCAAATCCCAGTCAGACACAGGCAAACAGGCTTCTTCAGACTGGGGGAGACACGGACACCAGTTTGAGGGGGTTCCCTGGCAATTTGATTATTGCAGAAAGGAGGACAGGCCCAAAAGCATGGGTGTGAGTTGCTAACACTATGCTTAGAATTTCTGGCTTCAGTAGAGAGATTAGCCAGTGCAAGAAAGCAGGATCAGTGTGGGATTTAGGCAGACCAAATCCTATCCCAGGTTTTACGCTATTTTGATTTCTTTAGTCTCCTGCCAGGCCAATATACAGATCTGCAGGAATCCCTCTTCTTCCAACTCCACATATGCTCACAAATGCCAAAATTAACAAATCGAGATTGCTTTTAATTCCAGATGAGCACATCTGAATTGCTCCATCTTATGATAATATTTTGCATCTTATTCAGAAGAAATGCTTGCATACTTAACTAAGCAAAGCATTTCAAAATCAATTTCTAGCTCATGTCTCTTTTCCTGAATGCAAGATTATGCATGAGTTCTCCTGCTCTCTCCCCAGTCAGTGCTGTCTGGTGCAAGAGGGAATTAAGGAATTGCACTAGAATAGTGTCAGGCAATGGAAGAAAGTGACTGCAGGTCACTGATGGGTGAGACATGGGCATCACAGCACTGCCAGGACTGGCACCTTTCCAGTCCCTTCTAGAAGAAGCACCATGGGCACTGGTAGAGGTGTGGTGGTGAAAGCCAGGGTGCCCAGGGGGACTGAGCACCTCGCTCTGGGCATGGGGACTAGTGATCCCATCAAGTCGTAGGGCCCCCCGTCCTTCACAGACTGCAGTCCCAGGGGCTCAGCCACAGCTGCACAGGAAGACGGCAGGTTAGGGGTTATTGCACATGCAGAGCCTGTGCTCAAGGATAGTTTCCTAGCCACTGCACTCCACTTTATTGTTTTTTAGTGTTTCTTCACCAATGCCGATCTATTTTTCAAAGGCAGGTGCAGCGTGGCTGGGTGTCCCTAGGGGTAACACAGGATGGTTCTTGACGAAGCCCAGACCTGACCTGCACCAGCTCTAAGTCATTTCAGACAGATCTGAGAGGAAGACACAGCAGTAATTCAAGAGGTTTGAGTTCTGGGTTGTGGAGTCCACTGAGTCTGTAAAACCATCCTTGGAACATTCCGTTTAAACCGTCCCCTGCCCACCCCAACCTTCCCTCTCCAACCATTGTAAAGGAATAGCAAAGCTGAAACAGCAGAGTTTCTTAAAAATAGTTCCCTTTTATAGGGAACTATGGGAAATACTGGGCGAATCATCAAACGATGAAGACCTAAATCCCTAAGAGCTTATACATATGCATTAAAAAGAGTAGTTTGAATGTCAAAATAAATAAATATAAAGCTGATTTTACACTACAGGATTATGCTTGGGAGGGAAGGTTTTCCTCCTGTCTTACACAACCAAACTTCAAAAGAAAAATCCCTGTGAAACGCTACTGGGTTTCTGCAGTAGTACAAATGACTCGGTTGGTCAGGACAAAGCTTTTTTCTGTTTGACAGAAAAGCTCTATTTGGAATATTTGGAAGCAATTTCTGCTCTCAGTTTGCGAAGTGCAAATCAGGACAGTTTGTAACAACACAGAGCGATTGAGATGCTGGGAACTATTTACATAAGTAAGGTAAGCAGGATTTGACCCAGCCCCGTGAGCCCTGCAGATAGCATTGTCCTGTCAATTTTCACTCCCTACAGCAATGAAGCTAGATAAATGGCTTCCTGCCATATGGCATCACCTTTTTACAAGGGATCATGTAGACGTTGCCACTGGCCTCTAAACGCTTTGGAGGGAAGATCCCTCTTTGCTTCGCAATGTTAATTCCAAAACATTTTCCAAATCTGCTGTGTAGCATGAGTTCTCTGCTGAAATACATAAAGATGCCCTAGGTTAGCGTACCAGGAAAAAGAAGACTCGTGTGTGCCAACTGTAGGGTTCAGTATCTCCAGCTCTCCCCCCTTGGCACGATGGAGCTCTGCATGTGATCTGTGTGATCACTCGGGGTCGTTAGTGCTTCTTTTCGCTGGGAAAGGTTCTGTACAGAAGTATTTTGAACCATTTGAGGTCACTTCAGTGAGCGCAGATACCAGCCTGAGTTTTGAACAGCATGTTTCTTCACAGGGCTTAGACCACCAAATGAACAAAGTTTAATAGCAGAACTTAGCCTGTTAGTCAAAGATCTTCCTCAGTATTTCTCAGTCTGTGCTTTATCCATAGATGCTCCCTCTCATCCTCTACTGCCCCTCAACTATAGACCAGCCAGCTGTGGTGTGTTTCATGATCATGTTACACCAAAGAAGGTCAGAGAAAATAAACGGTATTATTCAAACTTTACTCAAGAAAAGAGCAAATCTCTAAGGACAGCACTCCTCCCCTTTTATTTATGAAATTAAACTCTAGAGTTTCACTCCTCAGGGAGGGATTGCTTTATATTCTCACTATACGCAAAATTTACCCTGCCAAGAAGCAGCTGATAAACTCAAATCTCTCCTCACAGCGTGAGCTTCTTAATGCCTCTGCCTCATTTGTTCATCAGCACTTTATGAGAAAATAAACAAAAACACTGTCTGTTTGCCCGTTGTCATCAAGGGCATCTGAACGCTTCCTGCCGGGAGAGGTGGTTGCACCACCCTTGGAGCAGAGGCGATCACATCTTTTTTCTGCCTCTGCATTTACAATGGCCGATCTACAAAGCCGGAATCCCAGGGAGCTTAATCAAAAGCCAGAAGACACCGCAGGGTACATGTTATTGTCTAATAAGAGTAAGCAGTGCATGTTGTTAGCACCAGCATCAGGCTAGCGTCAGCATTTCTGCGTACTTGGGCATCCCTTGGAGGAATCCTGCTGCTTTTCTGGGGCAGGAATTTTTACAGATGGAAAAACCAAGCTATCACAATCATACTACGACTTTTAACAAGGTAAAAGCTAAAAATAGATCCTCAGTGTCCCCCTCTAATAACAGTTTTCTCTCTCTCATCACTTTGGAAAGAATATTTACACTTTTTTCAGTTCAGCCTATCAGCTGCTACAGTGAACCAGTGCAACGCTGCCCCAAAACATCCCTGTCGTGGTAGAAGAGGAGGATCACAGTCGTGTTTAGGTTAAAACCCATAGATTTCATCACAAGCGCACTAGCCAATGTTTTAATGTATTTTTAAAGTGCAGTTCTGTGAGAGGCTCAGTGCAGCTCCTACCATCTATCTCTCAAACTACACAGCAGCATATGCACAATTTCTGTATGATTAGTGTGGTGGACTTCTTCCCCAAGTGCCTTCTTTCCTGCTTTTTTGCTGTCTCTGGCAACTTTTTTGCCATCATTCCCCCTCAAATCAGTATTTCTTTCCCCCATACTTGGTCCATTCTAGCAATTTAGTTTCTTCCTTGTGTTTAGCTTCTTAATGGGGTAGATGTGGGTTATTTAACCCCACTTCTAACCCAAGATGTACTCAAGTGCCTGAGAAGCAAGGGTCAGTGGGTGTGCAGCTGAGGTGCGTCGGTCATACATGCTTTGCTCACCCAGTGTCTCTCTAAAGGGATGGAGGGAGAAGGTTTGTAAGAAAGATGGGTAATAGCACTCATCTGACTCCATCTTTCATGTAAGGGGTAGCGTGGAAAAGGCACTGGGGAGGGGATTCACAGTCCACAGGGGAGCTCAAGTGCCCCGGGACAGAGAGGAAACAAAGAACTGCTTCCACTGCTGCCCACTGTACCCTAAACATGAGAGAAGGAAGGTACACGTGTGACTGTAAGGGCTGTAATCAGGGAAAATACTCTGCTAAGTCGTGTTTATACCACTCATAGGCAAAGGGAGACCTAAAGATCTCTGCATCTTCCCTTTGCATCAACAAACTGGTTAACAAGGGCAAGGGGGGATGAAGCACGAGAGGCCTGGGCAGACCTATAACAATGTTGTCATTCATGGCAGCTGGGTGCCGAGATGTGAGTTCAGTAAATGTGCAGTCCCATCACACTGACACCACGGAGCTCCTTCTCCACAGCCACAGTGGGGGAAGACATACCTCCAGCCCATGCATCGGCCTACACCGTCATACCTATATGTTGCATATACATGCAGTAAGCAGGTGAAGGTGTGACAGTCTTGCAGAACTGGCAGGAAATCTGATGTGGACAGCACTCTTCCCAGCACAAGTACCCCCTGTAGAGAAGGTCTTTTTATTTGAAGACAATTCTAAAAGGACTTTTTAAAGGATTTTACAGTCTACTTCAGTAGCGAACTGAGATTCCTAGGTGGGTTTCAAATCTCTCTCTTTAAAAGTGCTGATAGTTTGGTACCAAGTATTTTTCACATGAGATTTTTGCATTTTAACATTACCAAAAAATCTTCGAACTTTAAAATTCCTCCTGCTATCACCTACTAGCAGCACATTTGTATAACTATACATAGAGACACATATACACACAAACATATAGCTATAAACATAAAAAGAGGACTAAGAAAACTAACAAAAGCCAGGCACAGCCGAGCAGTTCTCACTGACTTGGTTTCTTGTACTGCCAGAGACCATTTTAAAAGGCAAAATCTCACCAGATATTGGGGAGGGAGGGAAGGGAAGGAAATTCATGACAGATTGTGCTGTGAATTCCTAAGCCTGGAGTTTTGTTTGTGATTTATCATTGCTAAGCCTTATCAACCACTGATTGAGTCTTTCCTCTCTCAGTCCTCAAGGGTGTCAGTCTCTGGTCTCCCGCGGTTCCCTCCCGGCCGACCAGCTTCTCTAAATGCTAATCAGATGATACGGACCCTTCTGTGATCTTGTGAAGGGCTCTATCAGCAGTTTGGTAGAAACACCATAATGTAAAAATGATACTCCCTTGTCATCCCTGAGAGGTGTCTGCCAGGAAGCAGGGTAGAAGCACAACATCAAATGGCTTGTGTATTGTCAGCTCCTACAGTTCTCCCTGTGATGTGTCGAAGTGTGGACAAATACTCACCTGACATGTCCTGTTACAGAACTGGGGCTTTTGCAAAGAAAAGAGATGTTTCATAACTCATGAATTTTGTTTGCATGTTTGCTAAACTGAATTAAATTCATCTGAAAGCTATGCTGTTTCTAGACAGGATAAATGTGCGCCCAAGATCCAGGCAACTTTATTTTTCTCGTGGAAGATATTGTAAGCATCTACAGGCAACAGGACCAGCAGTTTCCCAACACATAAGCAAGCAAGGAAACAGTGCTGCTACCAACACAGCTTCGCATCCAAACAGATACTCCTCAGTGCAAGCTGCCAAGTTAAGGGCAGAAGAGGAATTTTGCTTCTCCTCTTGAGAGGCAAAGCTCCTTATGATGGGAATCTGGCTGGCACAAGAGGTGTAAATGTGATCCTTCCATCACCAGCTGCTGTCCAAGCGGTCCCTGGAACAGAGGATGGCCAGAGGCTGCCTTGGGAGCTCTGTGTCTGCCCAGTGCCTCTATTGTGTTGCATCCACCAACAGTTGCCTCTGTGGTATGTTGTGGACAGACAGTCTGGGCACTGCCTGGGACACAGATTCTCCAAGGACCTCTTGCACTTTTCAGGTGCTCCTTTGAGCTCAGAGGGTTGCGGCTTTCGGTCATGGACAAGTGCTCTGGCCATACCAATACAGTTCCCATTGCACCAATATCCAAAATAATAATATATCAGATAACCCAAATGTCGGGCACTGCCTGCCCTTCCATTTCAGATGCCCTTCCCTACTCTGCAGAGTGCCCAGCTCCAGTAGAGGGGTGGGCGGCCTGCTCCTCTGCAGCCTCAGAGAAGGGTCTGGATTGCCTTCTGGGGGCAACTGGGTTTCTGGGGTAGTCCAGGGAGAGAGGAAGGTACATTTTCAGGAGGACTGCGTCTCCCTCCAGAAACCTGCAAGAGGCTTCTTCACACAGTTCACCCAAGGAGCTGCAGGGGAAATGCCTCTCCAGCTGTGCAACACCATTCTACTGTCCAAATACAAAAATGATTCGACAGGTAAATTCCTTTTAGGTATTAACAATCAGGTTAAAGCTAAATTGGTTTGTTTCTTTGCATATGCCAAAAAGTTTCAACCTGGCGTCAGTCAAAAATCACAGAATCACAGAATGTTAGGGATTGGAAGGGACCTCGAAAAGTCATCCAGTCCAATCCCCCCACCGGAGCAGGAACACCCAGATGAGGTTACACAGGAAGGTGTCCAGGCGGGTTTTGAATGTCTCCAGAGAAGGAGACTCCACAACCTCCCTGGGCAGCCTGTTCCAGTGTTCCGTCACCCTCACTGTGAAGGAGTTTCCTTTTATTGATTTTATTTATTGATTTATTTCTTAGTTTAATTTATTGATTTCAGTTTGTTCAGCTAGCAAACAAAACCTATCCCACCCTACACCCAAACACACCGTGACAGCCTTTGTTTGAGGAAAAAAAGCAGTCACCTGAGTGACTATGTGCCAGAAATCTCCACCAACCAAGTCTGCTAAATTTAAGCTATCCAAAGAGATTGTGTTCTAAAATTACTAAGAAAATGTGGTTTAGGGGCACAGAATCAGCCCTTAACCCCAAGCCATAAGGAACTCATTTACCAGTGCAGGTATCCAGCAATAGGCTGCCCTTGAAGCATCTCGCTAGCGAATTGATGGTAGCTGTGGACTCCAGGTGAGAAATACCACCAGGAAATTCAGGAGCAACACAGTGGCACCAAGCTACCCACAGTCATCATGCATGACTGTAGTGGGGTGGTTTTAACTCACTCCAGGGCTGCTTTGATTCATTAGTGGCAAAGCAGTTTCAGATATTCATTACCGTTGGCACTGCAGGGCCAAGTTCAGTTCCCCAAGCTTTATCCAGAAGTGTAGGAGACTATGGAGATACAACCTGATATGTTTATCTTTGCGAAGCACGCTCTCTGCCTCAGTCGTGTGCCAGATGTAGCCACAGCTGCAGGAAGTTGTTTATCTGCCCTCATGACCTTGCAGAAGTGTCGAGCGATGGTAAAATCATGTTTTTATTGAGCATCTCATGTCTCCAACTAGAAACACTTCACCATCAGCTAAAACGTATTTTAAATTCTATAAGGAAACCAAGTACTGATATTGTAGAGCTCTGTAATCCAATTATATTCTTTACTGTGTGCTCACTGTAAGAATTTATTTTGGGGAGCTCACTTGGAAATGTTCTCCTCGGTGAAAATAATAGACTGAACACCTGCGGTAGCTACCGTTACTGCTGCCCTTTCTAAATCTCATAAGTCTGTGTATTTATTGCTCTTTACATCTCATTTTATAGAAACTTAGTCTATCGCATTAGATGTACTGTGACATTATTCTGGCACATAAGAAAGATCCTAGCTAGCCTTTGACTGCATTTTCCAAGACTCCTGGGGTACAGAGACACTCAGCGCCCCTGCGATTTCTCTAAGAGTTGGACACTGAATTCTCCCATGTCCCTCTGAAAATTTTAGTCCTTAGAGTTCTCCAAAGGAAAAGGGATACTCTGTGTCAGATAATTCTGTCGAAATAAATTTGCAGCTGCAAATGACAGAGCAAGAGCATTTTTCAGTAGAGCTAGATGCTAATATACATTGACTGATCAACACTGTGGTGTAAGTGATAGTCCTGAGCATGGGAGAAAAAGGATTAAGCAAAATACAAGTGGTATGTATCCATCAACCTTATCACTCAGGAGGAAAAAAAAAACAGCGTCATTAGCTAAGTTTCCAAAATAGCCCAGTTTCCTGCTTGAAAGTCAATCCTTCAGAAACAGGTTAAGCCTTCATTTTGTTATGACATGCTGGTAAAGTCACAAGGGTGCCTTTGGTCTTTTTCTGTCAACATTAACGTGCTAAGTGAAAATCATTGTTCCAATAGAAAATACTTGGTTAGCTTACAATACATTATAATTATCAACATTTCTTTTTAGTTGAACAGCAGTCGTATCACAGAAAGATCTTGTTTACCAAAAAAAAAAAAAAAAAAGCTAGTAAAATAATTTGGTAATGCTTTGTTTTCATTTTTTTCTTCTGCTTCTAATCACTTTGTTTCAGCAGAATTAACATAGAAATTTTAGTCATTGTTTTTCTTTTGCATTTTTAGAGTAAGCAATACAATTAATAATAATCTAGTCACTTGAATATTAAGTCTTCCAAATAACATTGAAATCAATGCACATTTATTATGCCTGCTGGTGCTGTATTCAATTAGCTGCTTCTGTCTTAGCTGGTAACTTCCAGACATTAGCAGTAGCTATGTTTAGACACATTTACTATGTGCTCATGACAAAACCACAGAGCCATAGATATTTTAAAGCTTGGAGTAGATCCCCATAAAGATGAGGTTGCTCTTGAAGGTTTGCACTGACTGGAGGTCAAATTTGAGAATTATATAATTCTTCACAGCAATCCCATTTGTTGGAGCCCAGAGATAATCTGTTTACATTTGGATTCAGACATGATTTTGTTTTAAGTTAATTTAGTATTCTTAAAAGGGTCAGGAGCAAATACCTTATTTAGCCACAGGGAAATGAGGACTTGGGCAGGAGCAGCATAAATCCCCCACCTGTTCCCATTGAGGTGCCTCATTCATTTTTCTGAGAGGCATCCTGTTGGGGCTGAATGGATAGGTCTGTCTCTATAGTCGTTTTGGCCTTGGAACATCTAACTAGCCTTTGGAAAAGGTGCCTGCTAAGAACAGCCATGGTGTAGATACCTGTGGTGTGAGACTCAAAAATTCCTTTCACAGGGGACACCAGGTAACCATTAAAGGTCAATAATTCTCACTTACCAGTGATCTGAGGACAGACTAAACCTACAATCAGGTTCCTCATCCAAGGTCTTCTAGTTCCCAAGTGGAAAGCAAACCCTTATTTATCTGGGTAATCAAATGACTGAATTACATAGACTTAGACCATTCATTTTTTTCAAAAATGTTAGCTTGAGTCTATGTCTTACACGAAGCTTTACTTCCTAAAATTTCCTTTTCCAAAGGCAAAAGAGCTCCACTCCAGGCAAAGACACCCTCAATAAAAACCTAAAAGTGGACAGAGGACATAATCCAGTTATTTGTGAACACAGTAGAAACCCACCGACTTCACAAAATTATCCTCATACATTTTTAGCGACGTATGATGTTGACATGCAAAATTCTTGAGGTTTCGATTCAACTATCAGACAACTCAGTGGAACAAATGGATACACTGTTTTATTCAAACTAAACTGTGTTCAGGTATTAACAGGGTAGTGGTTGATAATCATCTAAATATTAACTCCTATTGCAATAGGATTGCTTGCACAATTCTTCGTCTATCTGGTGTGGACAAAATGGCTGCCAGAACGTGAAATTCATTCTGGTACTTGCAATCAAAGAACAACCCTGCTCAATTGTAGAATATTCAAAAAACAGCCACAAAGAAAGCATGTCTTTCACAGACAGACAGAAGTAGTGGTTCTCGTTTAAATTAACAACTAAGAACAGGGATGATTTGACTGGGGCTGCATGCACTTGTGTTGAACCTACAGGGTGGATTTTTAAATCTATAGTAGATCAAAGTATAATAAGTCCACAGAGTGAGAAGCTGAAATCCAGATTCACAAGTTCAGATTAGAAACAAAGTCCAAGATCTTTGCCTGTCAGGACAACTAATCACTGGAAAAATTTACCAAAGGCTGTGGGAATTCTCCACTGCCGAAAACCTGTAAGATGAGAGTAAATGACCTTTTATTTCCTAAAAGATGTTCTAGTCAAGCTTTCATGGAAGTATCACATCTTTGCTGGGGAGCAAGGGGGTCTGTAGGCTCACAATGGCTTTAGAGTCCATGGCACTGTCAAAACTGAAGTCACAAAGACTCACTTTGATTAGAATTATTTAAAATACCATATAAGGAAAAAGTGAAAACATAAATTCTCTTTTCTCAATTAAATATCATGGAAGTGTACACATTCACATGAAACATTGGAGTGAAGCCGTAAAAGTGCTCTTAAACGCACGATTGGGAAATTTTGGCCCGCTCTAGGCTGAAAATACAGCTTAAGCACTCTGTGCTTGCTGTTCCTTTTTCTGTACAAACCTTCAGCTGAGAGCAATGCAAATTGTGATGTTACAAGAAACTTAGTACTGGAATCTATAAGCAATTTCAACTCAGGCATGAAACCATAGAGGTGATATATTATATGCAGCATCACTAATATTCAACAGCTTCTTTAAACACGAGCATTTTAAAAAATTAGTGTTCTGATTTTTTTGTTGTTTGGTTTCATCAAGAAACCATTTAAAATTTGAACAAACCCTTTTAGGTCTCCTCCTGAGATTCGTCTTCTTACGTCTCTATGGTCTATATTTCTTTTGTTCACACCATAAATCTAGGTTCCAAGCCAGATATTTGTAATAAGCCTATAAAGAAAACAGAAAGAGGCGTGGTAAGTTTATCAGCTTGAACCACACATTTAAGTTTCTGGTGTACATAAAAATTCCAGACTTAAGTCTCTTGACTCTCCCTTCTAAAACATTTCCTGCATGGATCAGAAAAAAAAAAAAAAAAAAAAAAAAAAAAAAAAAAAAAAAAAAAAAAAAAAAAAAAAAAAAAAAAATATAAAAAAAAAAAAAAAAAAAAAAAAAAATAAAAAACAAAAAAAAAAAAAAAAAAAAAAAAAAAAAAAAAAAAAAAAAAAAAAAAAAAAAAAAGACAGGGAGAGGAAAAGAGAGAGAAAGAGGGAGATTTTTGCACAGGAAAGGCACAAAATACTTTTAAAAGTACAAAATGTTTTTTTAGAAGCTAGTATAGCAGGATTTGCTGGATCCTCAGCAATGCCACGTTCAGACTAGCCCCACTGTCCTCCCATGCCAGTCAGGCTAGCTGCAGGTCCCACCAAACACTTTTGGTTTCCAAAGCAGAAAGAATGGACGTAAGTAAGCAGCAGGCACGTTTCTTGCTCAGATTTATGCCTGTTCTTCATTTCCAGCGAGAAATGAAAAAAGAAGCCCCTTCTGTTTCTCTGGGGGCGTACAGGGGTTTGGGTACAGAGCAGACTGGAGTGAGGTGAGGCGCAAGGAGCCGGCCCTGCCGTGCCAGCACTCGGCGCTGCTGGTGGGCAGCACGGCGGGATAGCGCCCTGTCAGTCCCACAAACAGGAATCCAAAACCCCAGGGTGGAAAAATTAGCACTACACAGAAACTCCTTTGTTTTTCCTCCCTGGCATCTCAAAAATCCCGTATCATAACAGCTTAGTACTAGTCACAGAAAGGCCTGAGGAAGCAACAGAGAGCTACGTGGAGTTATTTTCATTTCCTCCTTAGTAGTCTCTTCTAATACATCAGACCACTTTCCAGGTCTCTCTAGATGTAAGTGGAAACAAATGCCACAAGCAGATAAAAGGAAGGAACCGAGCAGAGAAAAACATCCACTATCACAGCGTTTTTAGGTGTGACGAACACTGAAGCCGCCTCTCCAGCACGGACATCACTCAGGCACGGGTCACTGGAAACTAAACTCCCCTTTTCCTGAAGTCCTCCAACAAGTTGGAAGCCATTGATTCCATCAGGAGGTGAATTGGGCAGGACAGCAGGCTAAACTGTCTGGATTGGAGTGAAATGAAAATCTGGAAGGTAGACGCATGTTTCCTCAGCCAGGTGGATTTGCAGAGGAGCTCATTGAGCAGGTTGGGAGTTGAATTTAACCAAAGGGGTGGCCTTGGTAGGAAAAGCTGAATCTGAAGTTTTCCGCCAGACTTTGTGATTACTGAGAACTGATAGGCAGAGGAGATACTGTTAAAACTGATTTTTCCGGAGGTGGGGGGAAGCAAGTGCCATCGACCTCCAGACACCAGGTCAGGCAGGGGCTGAGGGCAAGCAGTGGGACTCGGTGTGAGTGTTGCACAGACCGTCCCACCAAAATGCAGGAGGGATGGGCAGCAGGCTGGCCACTCGATGGGGCTTCACAGTTCTTATATACACTGCTCACGACAGCCAGGCTTCTGACTATCATGTTAAGAAATACGAGGAAGGAAGGTCCTGAGCTTAACTCTATCCCTGTTCAGCAAATTCACTTAAGCTTGGGTTTAATCCTTTGCTGAATAGGGAGAAGCTCCTGAAATAAGACCTAAGTCAGCCACAAGATAACAGAATTTGAAGGATCAGGGAGAGTCACTCTCACCCAGTTAGAGCTGAGATGTGCCACAGTCCACCCCCTTGGCCAACAGCATCCGTGTACCTCGCCAGGCCAAGCCACCAGGCACAGACCCATTGTATGTGACACCCTGGGCTTCTGTCCCTGTGACCCTGCCAGGGAGAGCAGGAGAGGGGGCCACTTACACCCTTCTGAAATGGTGTAAATGACTGGCAGTGCAGAAGTCTTCATCACTTATTGCCCTGTGCCCTGCCTACCCTGAGCGCTGGCTCTGACAAGTCAGTCTAGAAGGTTTAGTGATCCTACCTTGGCTGTATTTCCTCTCTCATCTATGGGCTGTGTGGCTGGAAAGAAAAACCTAGATTGTTTACATACTGGTCCAAACAGCTGTCATTTTCATCTCCTCTGTTTTTTGTTTTTGTTTTTCTTTTAACTACTTGAGAACTGGAGTGATTCCAGCAGGAACAGTATTCTGTGTGTAAAGCACAGCAGAGCCATGGGTAGAGCAGAGCCAGCTCATTGCTCTGTGCTCCTGCCACGAAGGGCAGAGGCACATGCAAGCAACACATCCCTATTGCTTTGATAGTCATTTTGTTGCTCTCATTCCAAGGGTTTTAAAGCTTTTAAAGCCAGGGTAAAACTTCATTAAAATAATAGCCAGGAAATCAGCGGTTTGGAGAGGGCAGCCCACATCTTGTCTGAGGTAACAGTGCCAGCCCCGTGTGACCTCAGCTTTGTTTTGAGTCTGGACAATAAGAATATTTATTAAGTGCTGCCTCAACTGCTGAATGGCACACAATGAATCTGGCAAGTAAGTCGTGACATTAGCCAAAGCTGCTTGCAGTTTCTGAACACAAGGGCTGAGATTATTTATCATCAGAGACCCCACACGCCTCAATCATATCTACCCGCTCATAACCGTTTATTTTTCTAGCCTCTAGTTCAGAGAGCAACATCGCAGCTTATGTCACTGCAAATCCATAGGTAAGGCACTACAAGTAATTAACTTGCAGATGACCTTTTGTTTGCTCTTACCACTTCCAGATTTTTTTTTTTTTTAATTATTTTGCCCAGCCATGCATACAGACACGAATGAAGTGGGTACTGGCATCCTCGCCTGGCTGTATCACAAGAAGCCCTCCTGCCTTCTCACATGTCCAACAAACCAAGAAGACTGTTTCCACTGGGAGACGATGCAGCGTATCTTTAGAAGCACTTTAAAAGCAATGCCAACCCCCAGTTCCCCTGGTTTGGTTGCTGCCATTTTAAGAGATTTGCCTCGTAATTCTGTGCCCCCAACTCAGGAGCTAATCCTGCACCATCACACATATGACAGACCTGGTAGATATGGAAAGCTCAGCCCTCCTACCTAAAAATCACCAGGTATTTATCACTGATTAGTAGCATCTGAACATGCTTGCAGCAGGCGGTGCTCTGCAGGCACTGTTTCTGTCTTGACTGTAGTCAATATTTATCACAATTTTACCAGGTTTTGTAGTGTTAACACTCTAATAAATATTTGTTGAGAAAATTACTAATATAACACTTTCCTGATAAATACTTACTAGAGATTTTTCTGTCAAGAAACACACTGGGGAAAAAAAATTCCTTTAGAAAACTGTTACTACAAAAAGTCAATTACAAAAGCAAACCAAGTTAAAACTAATCAAACAGCTGGCAAAAAGGAGTATACAAAATTAAACATATGCTAGCAAAGGAATAAGTACAAAGTAAGTGTTTGCCAGAATAAAAGAAGATGTGTGAGCTAAATGGGAGCTGACTCTGTTCTCACTCCCTGTTTCCTTAAGAACAAGACTGGGATTTGTAACTAAAAGCTACAGATAAAATTAATACCATTTAAATAAAATCACGTTCTCTTGCAGAAAGACACCTTCATTCGGAAATACTGCAAAGCCAGCACAAGTTTCCAGCATTTCCAACCCGCACATCGGACTGAAAGCTTGAGCTTAGACATGTTTAGGATCAGGTCCTGCTGAGATAACTCAGCAGTTTGAGGCACGAACCATATCCTATTAGCACAGACCTTACACACTGTCTATGCTACCCCCTTTTTGCCCTTCATAACAATGTGTGAATGCTGGTATTAATAAGAAAACAAAGATGTTAAATAATCTTTCAGATATTGCACTGTGTTGATCAGGAAGACTTAATTTGCCAGAATTATATTTATACAATAAGGATAAATGAAATAAATGAATATTCATAAACGCTTTCATTTCCCCTGTGATGTGTTTAAGTTTAGCAAGACAAATGATTTTCTACAGCTGTTTTTACAGCTGTTAACTGCACTTAGTAGTTGAAAATCTGAATTTCTTTCTAGTCACAGGTCATGGACAGTAAGGGTTCATTGAGTCGCCACATCTTTCCCAAGGCAGGATCACCAGTGAGTATGTGCAGATACATGAATGAAGACCGTGTCTTCATGTTATGGTACAATTCTGCAAAATGCACAGAACACATGGAAAAAAATACATATCTGCATTCTGGAAGACGGCAATAGCCTGGCATTTTCAAATCTAGTGTTTGCCTTCTTGGAGCAGGCAGTGTCATCTCTAGAACACAGGTAATTTCTTTAACATCCCACACCAAGGGAGAGGTACTTACTCTGGATGATGCTCATCTGAGAAGGTGCTTCCGCTGGTCAGTACCAGCATTCCTACAGCCCACAATAAATGTGGTGTTCTTCCAATATCCTGGTATGGGATTTCACGTATACACTGGGTATCTAAAATCAACTTAGTTGCATTCACAATTCTCTATGTTTATAAAATTGCAATACAAAATGGGGACTCTCTTCTTTCCAAATGGGGCCATATGGATATTTGACATGTGACCAGATCCACAGTCACATCTTGAACCTACCTCTACCTGGGAACACCAAAGCATGAGGACTTCTTTTTTTTTTCCTTTTCTTTCTCCATGGCAGATGAAATCTTAGAGTCAGAACACAGTTTCTACAAAATAAAGAGCCAATTCATAGCCAAGATTATTCTACAACACATTTTAGAAAAAAAAAAAAATAACGGTAGTTTTCGGTCCTTGCTGTCGTGAATGACTCCTTTGGATAACAAGCAGTAGAAGAGCAATTGCCCCAAGTTTCTCCAAACTGTGTAAGTTGAATAAGCTGCCAGACACGTTGCAGCTTGGCTGCTTTGGAGTTTGGCCACAAACAGACCATGCTTTCAGGATGGCCCTCTGAATGTAAAGCAACCTCAAAATGAAAAGGAGCCACAGAGTGGTCCGCAAGATGCAGCCTAGGCAATGTGTTTCTCTACAGATAGTTTTGAAGCAACTTTTGTACTCCTGGAACAATCTTTATAGCCCCAGAGAATAGCAGCTACATCCCAAACTCCATTCTGTTTCCCAGGTGATTCTTGTAAGACAGGTAGGAGCATTCAGATATTTTCCATTCGTTGTTCCAGAGGGCTTAGGAAAGGGCAGCTAATGCCATCCATTTCCACGGAGTTCATAAAGCAGTGTATAGAAGGTCTTTGCTTCCTTGAGGAAATTTTGACCCTTCCCAATTGTGAGTTATAAACGTTTCTATTGCTTTTCTCATTGCCTGCCAAGTTTACTTAGAGCTTTCCCTCTTCAGCTGATAGCCCTGTTAAAACTAACTTCCTTCCATGGCTTTTATCAGCATTGGTCTTTTGCCTCTGGCAGGCAGTTGGTGCCCCTGAACTCTCAGCTCTTGTATTTGAGTCTAAAAGTTTTAACAGGAACTTCAGGGGAAAGCCTTTACTTCTGAACCCATGCCTGAATGAGGTATCTATTCCAGGAAAACCATGATCATTTTGCATGCGAATAGGTTTTGGCATATTTCTAAAACAACATAAAACAGTATGTAAAAGACAGAGCAGAGATGGCTGAGTATGAGGATTTTGGTACAGAGTCAGACAATTATTTGCTACTGTTAAAGGTCTGAATTCTACTTCTGCCAAGCCCTGGGGTTATATCATGGACTGGTGCCCTTTGACAAAGACACTACTAGTGATTTATCCCTAGGAATTTTAAGTCATCTTCCCTGCTCTCATGGTAACCACAACTTACCTATAACCTTAAGTAAAGGTGTATTTATTTCTTATGATGTTATTCTGCAAATTAAAATGATTGAAGTGATAATTATGAACTCCACATAGTTTTCTCTGTTATAAACTTCCTTAGATAATGATAGGGGTTTTTTTAAATCCAAATGCAGGTTCATATAGCAAACAACACCATGCCCAGATTTAGTCTTCACAGGACGTGATCAGCCTGGGATCAATACTGTAACATACAAGCTGTAACAAAGCTGCTTTTATTCCCAGGGTGAAGCTCCAGACTGTCTCAGATTCCAGGTTAACTATGTTGTCATGATACTTGATAGCTGTGATCAGTGAAAATTCAGCGAACAATATAGCTGAATAGTGAATAAATCATATATCTAATTATCATGGCTCTAAGAGATATAGAAATCACACCCTGAAGTATACAGATTCACATGTATGAATTATGCATTAAGAACTACGCAAACATAACAGTGTTTATCCCAGGAGTACAGCACCGATCCTGCACGGGAGCTTTTGTCTTATCAGAGAGTGATTCCTGCTTTCTGTCAGCTAGTGGAAACACTTGCGTTTTCTAATTTGAAAGCCAAGGGCACGTAGTGATCTTTGAATGGTGGGAAGTGCATTTCAGTGCAAGCTTCTCATATCTCTAAGCACTTGGGGGCTTTTTGTGCTCTGTGATTTATGGTTTCTTGGCCCCAGTATCTTGGAATTATCTTCCAATGATTAAAACCAGTAGAGCACAGGCTAGTATTTTTACCTTCAAAATGTAGCAATCTATTTGCTTTCTCCATTTATTTTCCCACAAATCATGGAAGTGTGTGACTTTACTCCATTATGCTAATTAGCTGAATCAAAGAATCCTTTACAAATTAAAGTTCCTAGATCCACTGGTACCAACCAACTTAATTAACATAGAGTATTGTGTCCCGTAGCTGAATATCTAGATTTTATGGTCCTCACCCATATTGGCTTTAAGCATTTTCATAAAGGTCTGAAGGAGAGTGGCCTGATTTGTACTTCCAAAGTTGCCCTTATCCTAAATTCACGTTGAATCCTGTCTTACAGAGATCACCAGGGTACCTGCCTGTAGTTATTTTACTCACAAAGCTTTTTGGGCTTAGTTAGCCAATTAAAATATTCCTTGGAAAAAAATCTGAACAAATCAACAAGCAACAAGTACCAGAGTAACTGAATAATTTTCATATTCTCCCTAATAAATTTAAAAAATAAACCAAAATCACCACATAAAATCAGTGGGTAAGTCTATTAAGTCCAGTCTTGCTGTGAAATCTGCTCTGGGCTGGCCATTAAGCGATGCTGAGTTTTGTCCCTCATGCAGATGAAGTCCCTTGAATAATGTGATGGTCTAGGTTGGAAGTCTCTGAAGCAGAATTTTGCTCTCACACCCCTACAGGCATTTCACAAAGCGCTGTGAGACATTATGGTCCACAGTGGCCCACATGAGTCTAACTTTGTGGTACATAAATCTGAGCTCTCGTCTGTTCATTCCAGCATTTTCTATAGGGTAAAGCCAAGCTTTGGCTCTCCTTCCCACCTTTGGCACTGCACCTTTTCAGGCTCTCTCTCCATTCTCCTGGGTGAACAAGTTTTGTTACAAGTGATGTCTCACAACAACCTACAAATGGTCCTGGCGGGTCTGCTTTAACAGGCAGGAAACACAAAGCGGTTACATTTCCAGATAACTCTCTCACTTGGCCCAGGCCCTTGTGGAAAAGTGCTTTTTTTAATCTCGGTGAAAGCCTCTGCATGACACTCATCAAACCAACTCTAGATCCAGGAGGATAAATAATTTATACTCAT
Organism: Pampusana beccarii; assembly: GCA_013399365.1. Classification (NCBI taxonomy): domain Eukaryota; kingdom Metazoa; phylum Chordata; class Aves; order Columbiformes; family Columbidae; genus Pampusana; species Pampusana beccarii. The sequence goes on along the minus strand of VWYH01003089.1, from coordinate 411,318 downwards.
TTTTATTCTGGATCCTTTAAGATTGTCTTTCCACCAAGAGGATCTTCACCAGGGCAGACAATTCAACTCAACAGCTGAGACATCTGCGTTTAGGAAGAAAAATCCTGGCACTGAGGAGATACCCAGCTCTATCAGTTATACTAGGAGCCACATAACTAGTTTCAGGCAGTTAGTTTTTAGGTGGTAAAGTGAGATAAGCTGAACTCCACTCATTAAGATGGGATAAGTGTCACACATTTGCCATGAAAAGCTAACACGCAATCACAAACATTTATACTTGTAAAATTGCAAACCCTACAAACGTTGTCAGTATATCGGCTGTTAGGAATTGCTAACACCAGGTAGGATTGCGAGGTGAGAGCCCCGCAGCGCTTGCTCTCAGGATGCTCTCAGGATGCTCGAAAGATGCTCGGACGATGCTCGGAGGATACTGGGGAACTCCCGGGCTTTCCCGGGCAGCTGAAGCCCAGCGCAGGGCGGGCGGGTTTCGAGGGAACCACAGAGTACTGGTGCCACCTAGAGGGAACTATTCGCCTAGAAAGTGGGAAAATCCTCACCAGACACGGGTTATACAATGTGCCACAGATGTACGGCACCGCGGAAAAAAATCCTGGAGAGAAGGGCTATTGCGGCTGTGCAAAACCTATACACAGAGAAGTAGCAGAGTATAGCTTACATCTTGTCCTCAACTTTCAAATATAAATATAGCTGGTATATTTAAGACAACCAACTGCCGATTCCTATCTCCTTCAAACCGTTTCCCAGCCTCACAGCTGTATTCATTCCCTTCTTCCTCCAATTATCTGAACTCTGAGGAAATAGCTGTCAAGCTGACCACATCTGGAGGTTGGATCCCGCTTCCCTGTGCTGCTGTAGGACCAGCTGTGTCTGGAGCCAGCTGGCAGGGGGGTGTCTTGGGTGTTCAGGAAACACCAACTGCACGGCCAAGAAAACGTGGAGGATGCAACTTCACAGCCCTCTGCTGATCACCAGCTTTCCCAAATGTCCCACCTAGCATCCTCCAAAACATTTCTGAATGACCCACCCAGCATCTACCCATATAACTTAAAACTGGTCGGCATTATAGCAGGAACAGAACTAGCACCCATATGCGAAGGAAGGATTGGTGCAAAAATATGTCACCTTTCTTCCACCATTGAATCTGCCACCTACAAATTATGGTTCACTGTGATAACCACAGCGATTATGATATCTCATGGGGACACTGTGAGACTTGAGGGGAAGCTGCTGATGGGTGGACTCTGCAGCGTTTTCATAGCATGTTGAAGCAATTTTTGAGCAAGTGTTCACCAAAACATCGTGGACCACAGTGCTTTCCTCACCCTTAAGCTGCTGCATATGGTCCCTGCTGTGGGCTGGTCTGTGGGCATGGCATTTGTGCTGTGGCTCTTTCTTGCCCCACAGGAAGCTCCACATGGTAGCAGTGCTGGAGCCAAGGACTAAGACAGATACTAAGTGGTCAGCTCTGTCTGTTACAGCTTTACTTCTCCCCAGACACAATTTCTCTCCCCACCTATGTACCCTGGAAGAGTGCAGAGCAAGACTTGGCTTGTGGCTACTACATCCCTCTTGCTTGGCTTTTCTGCTGCTAACATTGCAGTCAATGCAATGCAGACAGTGACAGAGAGTGCCAAGGAGAAACAATGCCTTGATCCTACCATGCACCACAGACCTGCACGTATGGGCTTCCTGTCCTGCATTCCTTAAAGAAAGGTGAATTGATGGAGGAGTGTTTGATACTAAACATCTGCCACTGCACTGATCTCCATGAAAGCTGTACCTCCAAGGTTCTGGGTTAGTTAAATTTTTGAGATGACTGAAGTGCCAGAAAGTTGGGTACCTGTCACCCCAAAGGAAAACATGGCACAATGCACTGGTGTCTCTAGGTACTTGTGAATGTCCTGCCAGGGTCCTGCTGTTGTTCATCAGGGGGGTGTGGGGTGGGAGGGGTGGGGGGGTGCGTCCCTCCCCGCTTTGCTCTGGCCGCCACCTGCGGGCAATGAGCGCAGCTACCGGGATTCCCGCACCCGCGGCGCTGAGCGAGGCGGCGGTGGGCGGGCCCGAGCCGGGGGCGGGGCCATGCCGGCGGTGCTGGGAGCCGCCTGGGCCCTGCTGGCCGCCGGCTTCTTGTCGGCGCTGCTGCTGCTGCGGTGGGTTCCGGCGCGGCCGCCCGGCGGCGGCTTTGGCGTCGTCTGCTGCCTCTTCCAGGATCTCATCCGCTACGGGAAGACGAAGCGCGGCTGCGGGCAGCGCCCGGGCTGGCTGCGCCTCCTCCAGGTGCCCAAGAGGTGAGGGGGCGGTGCTCCGTTACCCGCCGCCATGTCTGCGGGTCGGGTGCCGCACGCGTTCTGCCGCGGCAGCGCGGGCTGACTGCGCGTTTCACTTCGGTCGGCTACAGATGTAGGAAATAAACAGCGTATGCAAATAGCGTTGCGTATCTCTGTGGGGTTGGGCTCAGTTTGCTTTTGGAAGTTTTATTGTGTTTTTACAGGTGGGGAACTGAGGAGCACAGAGACTGCGAGTCCGTGTGTTCCGAATAGGAACAGAAGCCTGATCCCTTGAATCCCAGTCGCATGCAGTAGCTGCAAATCAACCCTTCCTGCAAGACTGAGGACAGGGACCTGGGTATATGGGCTCCCGAGTGTGACTGTGACTATGCAAATATACTGCCGGTTTACTGTCTGTAACCGATTCGCAGTCGTCATCTTCTTCCTTCAAGGTTTCTTCATAAAATAGAACAGCGTTTTATTGTAACTGGCTGGACACTGTGTGAACAGTCTGTAGTAAGACAAAAGAACTGCTGCATTACCCAAATACGCCTTTTAATAGATATTTAATAGGATGGAAGTGGGGAAGAGAAAAACCTACAGCTTTCTATATGTTACCGGGATCTCATAGTTTTTGATCAGCTGAGATTTGTGACTAGAACTAGCCTTTGACATGAACACAACAGGATCTTGCAAGGCTAGCAAGACAGGACTGGGAGGCTACTTAACCGTAAATCTTATATAGCCCTAATGTAATGATCTTGTTATCGCTGACACATTTTGCATATATAGCTTTCAAGACAAATATTTTAAAAAGTTTTGTGATGCAGCATATTATTCATGCAAAGGCTATAATGTAGTATCTTGGTTATCAGGCTTCTGGTCACAGAAAATTTCTAGGGATATGTTTAAATTCTGCAATATCCTCAGTGAAAATAAGTCATCATAAAAGCTGTGTCTTTAATTGCAGCGCATTGCCAAGTGTCACATTCTTGAGGTAGGTTCTCCTTTGAGTTGACCTTTAACCAACGGAAGTTTCCCAGCACATAGGGAAGATGGTGTCTGAAAAAAGCGACTTTTTCAAGGAATTGTTCTCAAGCTCTTGACATCTACAACATGATTCTATTACTCGAGTAGTGAATGTGTAACCCTGATAGCTGAAGGAATAGGGAAGATCCTGAAGGTAGCTGTTGAGGCATTTTCTATTTCCGTTAATCTGTGTCTTGTTTCCAAACAAGCATTGCATTTTCACTAGCCTGAGCTTGGTTTTAGCTTTGCCATTCCATCTGGTCAGATGTTACAAATTATTTTGGGTTGGTTTGGCAAATACTGAACATTCCAGTCCTTGAGGAATGACACGTACTTACTGCAGTGCTGGATCGCTCTGTAGGTCAGATATATCCCCAGTGTAACTGAGGTTGCTGAAAGCTCGCAGGGCTTGTTTGTGTGCTGGTAGCAACAAGCAACGCATGTGGAGAAGGTTCTCTGGGGAATGATGAGACAGAAGTCTACCAAGTAACAAGACAGCAAGGAAAGAGCTTGAAACTTGGAGGTGGCCATGAGTTTTTGTCAGTATACAAGTTATATTTGTCTTCTAAGCAGAAAATGAGAGAGTGGGGCTAAATTTTACTTCTGCTGTTGCAAAGCATACAAATCATGTTGCGGTCTGTGCTTGGTTGGAGAAGGAACTGAGGAGGAGTGGTTGTCTGAAAGGGCTGCCAACTGCTAATGGGCAAAGCGCTCTGGAGTGTGCAGGGATGCTCGTTACCTGTGTGCTTCTTACTTGGCCTCTGCTGTTGAGAGATACCCAGGCTGCTTTGGGAGGGGTCACTTTATTTATTTAGTTTCACTAGGCAAGTGTGTTGTACCCCCAGACTCCAAAAGAAAAGTTGCGTGTTCAAGAGAAATGTAGTCAGTTCTCTGACTATAGTTATAGCTCAGTTTTGTACTAATAGTTAACTTGTCAAGACAAGGCCATCAGCATCTTAGTGTGGTATGTATTTCATCTCTTTGCAGGTGTTTCCCGAGATCCTGATTTTTATTCATAGCCAGAAGGACTTACAGTTTTAAAAAGAAATACTAGCTGGATATCATAGAACAGCCTGGAAATACCCGGAAAATTATTTCAGATGTTCTTCCAATAGCGTGAATTATAAAGAAAAAGTTGTGTGCGTTATTATAGTTGTAAGCATTGAGCAATACCTTGCAATGTGCTGTTTACACTTTCTCCTCTTTAGTGCAGCTGTGGTAAGTAAGGTAAGCTAAGTGAGGCGTTGTTCCAGACATCAGAAGAAGCTGTTTAGGTTATTCCCCAGTGGTACCACTGGAGTCCAGAGTTCTCTGCTCATTGATGTGGGGACCAAAGGGGAATGTACTCACCATGAGGCAAGCATGTTCTACAGCTACATTTCCAACTAAGGAATGTTGAGAACATTAATGAAGACCCTTCTTGTTCCTACAGGTGGTTTACTCACTTTTATGTGGTTTCTGTGCTCTGGAATGGCTTTCTGCTGATCCGGCTTTGCCAAGCTGAGTTCCTTGGAGAGTCGCTCCCGTCATGGATTCAGCACGTGCACCATGCTCTTGGCAGAGATTCTCAGAGCGAGGACACAGGCAAGTATTCCAACTATTATGAAGCAGCTGTTTAAATACAGAAAGCTGCACTACCGCGCTGTGCTGATTTTGTATTTTTTGAGTGCTACTTCATTAGCTGCTCTTAAACTAGGCTCCAAGTGACTTTCCTGGAATACCAAGTCCCTTTGTCATTATTAGAGATAGAAATAATTCTAATTTATGGATAAGATGGCTTTCAGCAGTCCTTTCAGTAGAAGGGTCAATTAGCACCTTCTAGAAGTAATCTTGCTGTGGTCAGCAGTGCCTCAGATGTATAAATATTTTTCCCAGTGCTCGGTTAATTTAAAATGAGGGTAAGATTTTTGCAGTGGAGAGAGGAAAAAATAGCCTTTTCGAAGCCCTGTCAGGGTTAAATTGTTCCTATCTGTCTCAAAGTTGCTAATTTTTATGTGCAAGCAGATAGTGAGCACTTTTCTGCACTCCTGGTTCTCCTGCTGCTTTGGCTGCATAGCTGTCGAAGACTTGCAGAATGTCTCTGGACCAGTGTGTTTTCCAGTGGCGTCATCCATATCGTGCAGTATTGCTTTGGAATTGTTTACTACATTGCTGTCGGCTCAACAGTGCTTTGTCAAGTGCCTGCTAATGTCAGGAATGGTAAGTGCTTGCTTAGTTATTACCGAAGACTCTTTTTGCTCCCATTTGTTTCCATCATGGCATACGGTTCACGCGGTTTCATAGAGGGCTGCTTGTGTTAGAAGGGTGTTAACCGATGAAGCATAAAAATACTTTCTGGCATATTTCCAAGTAACTGCATTTCAGTAGATCATATAATCAACAAGCATTATACATACACACAGACACTGACCCATGCTTTCATGTTAGCCACCACTGCTATTTCCTGAAAGACATCCAACATAGATACTTTAAGGATCATTACTGATCAGTTTTGCTTGGAGATACATATGCTTTATGAGGGAGAGTAATAGGTACCAGTTCCCAAATGCCACTGTGCAACTTCAGTTCTTAAACTGGAGGGGTTTCTTTTGTTTGTTTTAAGCTTTGATGTAAGATGAATCTGCAAGGCTGTCTTGGCCACCTCCTTTGTTTTCCATTGAGAACTCACCACTTGCTCTGCCTTGCATCAGTCAGCCTCTTCCCTCTCTCAGTACTGTAATATCTCCATTAACACAGCAGAAATTTTAATTGTATGACCTGTTTCTGCCAACACATTCCACTGAGTCTCACAACTGAGCTGCTGTTCCCCGGCACAGATGAATCGTGAGCTGGTTGTAGCACTTCTCCCATTACTGATATTTGTAAGGTGGTCATTGCCAAGGATGTGACTTTAGTGAAGTTTTTAACCATTTCCAATCACATCAGCTCTAGTTTAATCCAGTGATTTTTTTTGAAAGAACCTTCAGATTTCCTGTGTGTAGATAAAGACTTTCTCTTTCTGGACCTGTTTTCTTCTTTTCACATCTTGTAGATTCTCAGACATGATGTATTGGCTTGTCCATTGGAACTTATCCTTAATATAGTTAAAACTTTTTTGAAGGCCCAAATGTATGTATATATATCATTCACTGCAAACAAGACAAACAGCTGTGTACTTACATGTTGAACTGAGCCATGACATCATGTTTAATTAGGATGGTAATTTTAAGTTGTGTTGAACATTGAGGTCTTAGACTATCAATTCTGTACCAGTTTTACGTTGTAGTGTACCTCAAGCTTCTGGATTAAAAACTAGATATTTTTAGTGGTTGAAGGAAATGAACTGCCAGCTGAGCACTTAAATGATACAGGATTTAAAAGCATCTTTCAGAGGATTAGAGACCCACTACTAGAATTTTTTAAGATAGTAACATTAAAAAAATTTATATAATATTTTGAGATGATGCTTGGGAAGGTATTTCCTGGCCATATATTAATGAAATGTATTTCATTCAGGAAAAGAGCTTTCTGTGCAGATCTCCTGGTATCACATCGTAGGAGTTGTGATGTACATTTGGGCCTCTCTTCACCAACACAGATGTCTTGTGATTCTAGCTAATCTTAGAAAAAGTAAATCGGGTAAGAGCTTTCATTTCTGCCAACACTTTACTTAGGTAATTTTTTCCTAGTTGTTTCAACAGACTTCTGTAGCTTCTAATACGTTAAACCATGTGCGTTTTTCAGTTCCTGTAGTGGGGTGTTCTCTGTTAAGACTTTCAGTAGATTAAATGAGGCTGTTAAGAAAAGGGATCGTATGGCTGAGTGGTACGTTTTTCTTTGTGTCTGTATATATAGTTTTATAGAACTAAAACTGAAGGTCTGGCTTCTGATATCCTAAGGACAGACTAAGGCTTAGGACTTGCGCCACTCTGCGAGGACCTTCCGTCCGTCTCCGTGTGGGCTTAAAACAGGTTTTCTTGCTCTGCATTTGTGCCAACAGCCAGAGGTGGCATCTTTATTTCTTCAAGAAGTGCAAAGCTGCCAGATCAGATAGAGGTGAATGAGATGATAATTTTAATGAGCGTGTTGTTCTGTAATTGTGAGTAGAAAAGTTTAATGCATGTTGTTCTCAACTAATTTATTTCCATTTGTTCGCAGGGAAGGTCATAAGTCTGAACCACAGTGTACCTTTTGGAGACTGGTTTGAGAGTGTTTCTTGCCCTCATTATTTTGCAGAACTCCTGATATATGTATCTATGGCCATCACGCTTGGATTTCACAACGTGACGTGGTGGTGCGTAGTGATGTATGTTCTTTTTAACCAGGCACTGGCTGCTGTTTTGTGTCATGAGTTCTATCAGAAAAAATTCAGCTCCTACCCAAAGCATCGAAAAGCATTAATACCATTTATTTTTTAGAGTATTTCTTCTAAAGTATGTTTAATGCAAACTGGGAAATGTTCTCTGTAAGGAAATAAAAGAGATACGTTTTACTAAAGCCAAGGTAAAATTGCACATTTTATCTCATTCCATCTTAAAAGCTCATCATTTTAATGATGATCTCATCCATGTTACCAATTTACATGGGGAAATGTAAGGTCTCTGCTTATTGTACAAGCTAAAAAAAAGGCTTGTTGAGGATCTTAAAGTGAGGATATGCTAATTGGCTCTTTTCTGTTTTATAATTGTATCTTATGCACAAAATACTTGTTGTGCAGCAAGCCAAAATACATATACATGAAAACTCCATAGTGAAAGGAGGGTGCAGAGAATCATTTGAACTACTGTATGACTCGTTTAATATTTAAGTGTATTTTTTTTTCCTAGTCTCTTTTCTTTGAATCATTTCCGAAGGAGGCAAATTGTGTATTGTCTTTCTGTGCTTCCCTGTTGATAATTAAAACCAGCCACTGCTTTATGACTGCAAGCACAAAAACCGGTGGAGAAAGCTGCGGTGGAGGAATGACTCATGCTCAGCAGCGGAGATAAACAGACCGGTTCTCTGCATTATCTCTTCTGCACCAAAGTCAGTATTCATTGATGGAAACTCCTCGTTTATCCCTAAACTGGGAAAATCATGGAAGGTTCTGTGTTTAGAGACACAGTAGAAGAGAGCTTGCAGAAAATTAATCTTCTCGGTTACGGTTCTGCCACCTGTCTTGCAGGTTTTTGGAGTCCCTCGTGTGTCAGAGGGGTCAGTTCCGCAGGGTGACTGTAACCATGGCCACGCTGGCTTTTAAACAGCCCGTGAGAGCAGATGTAATGAACTGCCGAGGCAGAGGACACACGGAGACCAGCACCTGGCAAGCGTTCCAAAGACATTCCTTACTGGGGGGGATGATGTCACTCAGCACAGGGGTTTTTTGCACTTAACCATTGAGTATTTTGGTCCTTCTCATGATGCAGGGGTGAATGATCAGTTTGTGTGATGTAACGTATGGACGCTGGTGTTTCAGCGTGTTTTCTGCTTACATGTGTATATTATTTTGTATACGAGAAGAATTTTTTTAATGATCCAATTAAAATTTATGATTTCTCTAATTAAAACGATTTATTACACCTCCTATTTTTGTGTAATCTTCCAAAGCCGAGCTACGTCTTTGCAAAACACGAGGGATCTGAAGGGAATGTTGTGCTCCCCTCGGGTCTCGCAGCCCTTGCACTTAACCATTGAGTATTTTGGTCCTTCTCATGATGCAGGGGTGAATGATCAGTTTGTGTGATGTAGGATATGGACGCTGGTGTTTCAGCGTGTTTTCTGCTTACATGTGTATACTATTTTGTATATGAGAGGAATTTTTTTAATGATTTATCCAATTAAAATTTATGATTTCTCTAATTAAAATGGTTTATTACACCTCCTATTTTTGTGTAATCTTCCAAAACCGAGCTACGTATTTGCAAAACACGATGGATCTGAAGGAAACGTTGGTCTCCCGTCGGCTCTCGCAGCCCTCGCACTTAACCATTGAGTATTTTGGTCCTTCTCGTGATGCAGGGGTGAATGATGAGTTTGCGTGATGTAGCGCATGGACGCTGGTGTTTCAGCATGTTTTCTGCTTACATGTGTATATTATTTTGTATACGAGAATAATTTTTTTTTTTTTTTATCCAATTAAAATTTATGATTTCTCTATTTAAAACGGCTTATTACACCTTCTATTTTTGTGTAATCTTCCAAAACCGAGCTACGCATTTGCAGAACACGAGCGATCCGAAGGAAACGTTGGTCTCCCCTCGGCTCTCGCAGCCCTGCCTCAGTGGGCACCTCGGTACCCCAGTTTCCCGCGGCACCTCAGCCCCGGGCCGGCTCGGGCCCGTTCCGACGGGGCGGGGCGGAGGGCGGGACGAGCCGCTCGTCAGCGGCGGCTGCAGCCAATGGGGGCGGTGCGGCCCCGCCCCCCCGGCGCNTCGGCCGCCATGGGCTCGCCGTCGTCCGCGCCGCCGCTCCCGCGGGCCGCCGCGCTGCTGCTGGCGGCTTCGCTGCTGCTGACGGCCCCGGCGGGGCTACGCGCCGCTCCGGAGGAAGAACCCGGTAGGAAGAAGGAGCCGCCGCCACCGCCGGCGGCGCAGGGAGCCGAACCGCGGGCTGAGGTGAGGTGAGGCGGGGCCGGGCCGCGCCGGCTGCCCGCTAAATCCCCCCCGCCCTCAGCCGGGCCGGCGGGGCGGGCCCGGCCTGCAGGATGCCTCGCCTTTCGGAGGCCATCGGATTGATGAATCCTCCTCTTCTAGCAGAAAAAGGGCCACCGTGTAGCTTTCCCTTTTTCTGCTAAAAGAGGAGAGTTTGGGTCCATTACGAAAAACGCGCTAATGTTTTTTTTTTCCACCAGATAAATATTTTTGTGCCCCACTTTCCTGCATGCTGAGGGCCGAACCGACCTCTCCAGGTCTTCCTCACAGAAGCAGATGGAAGCAGGCTTTGTTGCGACTCAGAACCTGCCAGCTTTCCTCAGTGTTTAAGATTAGTTTCTTCACGTTAAAACTTCTAAAATGGGGTTTTTGGTTAAGGGCTTCTGGTGCTGGGCGCGCACGCAGAGGGATGAGAAAATTACTAACATATGGCTTGATGTAGCATGTCAAGCATGCCAAGCTTTAAATATCGAAAACCCCAAAAATTTACAGTACAGGTGAAGGAACTCTGGGAACCCACTGTGTATCATAGAGCATGGAAACTTTTAAATATCAGACCTAAAAACTTACACCGCTGCTAAAAGTGGAATGCTGGGAAGTTGCCGTGTTAAAACACGTTGCGATCTGTCTCTGCTGGTAGATGGGCTGAGACAAGTTTTCTCAGCCATCTCGGGTCAAACGTGAACATGGACTTCCTTGTTTTGGATCTTGCTTTTGACTGTAGACATCTTAGTTTCTGCAAAAGTAAACACTTCAGTGAGTGAGGTCTGGAGTGTGTTGGTGTGGTTTGACCGCTGGCAAGTCTTAAAGCCGGTTTTCAACAAGCATTGAGCATGCACAAAGAAACCTGATGAAAACTTTAGTAAAATTTTAATGCAGCTGAAATGCAAAGGTTCTGCAAGGGAAGAAAGTGATTCTGACAATTTTCGGAAGGACTTTGTATTTCTCCTAAGTTACCCTAGTTGCCCAGTTTTTGTTCAAAGAGTTAAATTCTTAAACCTCCTATCAGAAAATTGGTTGTTTGGTCAAGGTCATAAAGTAAATACCAGGATTGTAAAGGCAGCAATGTTAGAGCTGAACTAAAGCAGCTTTCCCCACGTTTTGTTGTAGTACTGGTTCTCATGTTCAGGTAATAGCGTGTGCAGCGAAGTGCTGTTTTAATAGTCGGTGCACGATCTGATCTTCTTGCTGAGTGCCTAACTAGCAATTTGAAGTAGGTGGCAGCCAGTAACTGGTTAATGATCATTAATGCTGCGTGAGAGGTATATACTTAAAATGTCGCACCACGCAGTATGATATGACAGGAGAAATACAAGGCTCAGTACTTCTGCAAACTTAACTATTCAAGCCTAATAACTAGTGGGTTTTTTGTTGTTTTTCCCCCCACCTCTTACAGAAGGGGTCCTCGCCAGTTGCTCCAGTTCACGTTGTCAATGAAGAGTCACCTGACAAGACTAATTTGGGCTTTATTCATGCATTTGTGGCTGCTATATCGGTCATCATCGTATCAGAACTGGGGGATAAGACCTTCTTCATTGCAGCCATCATGGCAATGAGGTACAACCGTTTGACTGTACTGGCTGGTGCTATGCTTGCCTTGGGACTGATGACATGTTTATCAGGTTAGTGCTCTTTTACTTTCGTATCTTAAAATGTGCTGAGTACGTATTTATCAATAAATGTTAATTGAAATTAAAATGAAGGTGGTAGGTATATGCAGTGTTCTGTTTTGAGGAGAGTGTGAAGGTTTTCCTGGAGATCATGGCTCAGATGAGGTGTTTGCACTCTGTAGAACTAGATATGAGTTTAAGGAAGAGGAATCAGATTGGGAGCCAAAGCACTTCCTTTGATTTTTGGCCCACTAGTTTCCTTTTTATTTTTAGTTCCTGTTAAATTAGCATGCCTAAAGGGAATGTGGGAGTGACTGCTCTTTTTCTTCCTAAGGCAAAAGTTTCTTACTATGATGACAAATTTCTCTCGTCTGACTTGTATCCCTGTATGTGTAGCTGTTTGAGTTTGTGCTGGGAGCTGCATAAGTATACGATGACGTTCTGCCGCGATCCTTTGGGATAGGTAGTACTGACAGAGCCAAGAGCTGGGGGGAAGTGAGGTGTCAGGTGGCACTTGGAGAACCTGTAGCCGTGGGTGCTTACGTAGCTGTGATCGTGAAATGGAGCAGCCTTCACATGTATCAGATGCAGCATAAATTTAGTTGTATGTGTGCTCATTTCTAACCGTGCCTATTTCAGAAACTGTTTAAGTAGTGTTTGTTGGTTTATATACGCTAGAGACGGACAATTAACTGGCTTTAGGCTTCTCAGCCAGCATTTCTGTCAATGGTTCTTGGGTGTGTAACAACTACTATATACACTGCTGCAATAATTATTGCAGTCTTGGAGCAGCTGCTGCTTGCACTGTGTGTAGTGATAGCATTATATGAGTTTCTTCTGTTACTCACTTAATATAACAGTCTTTGACGACACTTCCACTTCTGCATTTCTTGCTTCATTTGATGTTATTAAACACCACAGGTAATTCTGAAAATCTTGTGATCTCTTTTCTCCTGCCCATCATGATTCTTCACTTTTTCTATTTGAAGTCTTTCTTCAAATCTTTCTTGATGCTTTTTCATAAAAGCTTTCTTTTCTGCTTTATCTCCCAGTCAAGAGATTCTTCCTTTTCACAGATGAGACCTTTTTTCCCTCCTTTTTTTTTTTCTTTTTTTCTTTTTTCTTCTCCCCTCTCTCCACTGCCCCTGTTTTTTATACAAGCTGTGTCTGGAAGTTCCTGGGGGTTTTGCCCACCTAGATTTCATGAAAACATGGTCACTTAAATTCACTAGCTCCAAGTAATCACTTCTTGGCGGGGGGGAGGTTTGCAAGCTGTGCTTGACAAAATACATTGTGATTATTTCATTATGTCCACGCTTGTATATGCAAGTAATGCTAAAAAAATATATTTTTGTGTAGTTTCTTGCAGTGCTTTACTTTAATATTTTCCGTCTTTAAAAAGAAGTTTAAGTCCTGGTTTATTTAGCTGAGCAACTAAAACTGTTATTAATGTATGTATGTGCCATGTTTACTAGCAGTACAGCCTGATTAATTTTGGTCTCCTAGTCTTATTTTTGGTAGTGGCAGTATGGATTAATTTCCAGATTATGTAGTAACTTCCGAGTGTGACTTGTGTGCAAGAGAACACACATGGTAATGTGCCTCCTTTTAGCCAATTGCACGTGGAATAAAACAACAGACACAGTTTTGCGTGTGTGGTCCAGGCAGCCTTGCATGTTAGGTGTGGAGTTCTAATTTCCTCTTATTTATACAGGCCTTTTTTTTCCAAAAATGTTAACTGGTTTGCCTTTGTGAAGAAGTAAGTACTTTGTCGTGGATATGTGTTAATTCTCATTTGAGAACTAGTTTTGGCTTAGTTTGACAGCCTTTGATACCTGTAAAAGTAGATGCACCATGGAGGTAGCTTTTTGGTCTTTGAGTGGGATCAGTACTTTTAAATTAAAGGAAAATCAGTTATGTTGTGTGTTTGTGGGGAGTGTGGGAAGACAGGGAATAGTAACATGCAGGTATTTGCACTTGGCAAAAGAAGACAGGCATGGATTCGCGCAGCTAGATGATTTGTGGTATGTCTAGTAGATTGAACTTGTAGAAAATACTTTTTGAACTTTATCTGATAAAGGAAATGGTTGGAAAGAGATGCTATCCAACATGTAGCCATGCATAGAAATGGAATTAACTGGTATTCGCTGTGACTCATCTAAGGTGATTACAGATGGTAGTTTCAAAGGCATGCTTGGAGAAAGGCAGGACTTTCATAATTCTTGATGGGAAAGAGAATGTTGCTTGGGCTGGCTCTTGGGAATAGCAGCACATCAACTTTGCCTGGTGTGCCTCATCTGCGTGTTATGGGCTTTAGTCTCTGACATGACCCGTAATGGTTGGAGTTTCCAGAGTGTTGTTATCTTGAGATTAAAAAAATATATAATCTAACAAAACCCACAATATTTGTTTTCCAGTGGCTATTTGAATTGCAGATTTTGCTAGCAAGCATGTCTTAGATGTGGGAAAAATAATTATGATCCTCTTGCTTATTTTTTAAATGATACATTTGTTTTCTTTTCAGTTTTATTTGGCTATGCCACCACAGTTATTCCTCGTGTGTACACATACTATGTGTCAACGGCACTGTTTGCGATTTTTGGCATCCGAATGCTTCGGGAAGGCTTGAAAATGAGTCCAGATGAGGGTCAGGAAGAACTGGAGGAAGTTCAAGCAGAAATTAAAAAAAAAGATGAAGAAGTAAGTCGTAAACTTTCTGTGAATTAAAGCTGATGAAATAGTTACAGCCGTGAAGCTGCAGAACAGCACTGTCGTTTGGTGTTCAGTTGTGTCTGACTGATAATCTGACACAGAAAACGTGGTAAATGGGACAGAAGTGGCCCCTAGAGACTGTTTGAACAGGTGATTCCAGTTCTGTGGCAAGCCTGGTTTCTCAAGAGAAGAAGGACTTTCTCCATAGAGTCGTTTGAGTGGTTGTTTGTTTGTTTATTAGTTTTTCGAATGCATTACTAGCAGAGAAGACCTCAACAGTTTATTTTTGCCTCTACTTTTTTTTTTTTTTTGAGGTCAGGCAGATTGATTAATGCTGAGGTCTGTAGTATTGCAGCAAAGTTCTCTGTTCTAATAACTTTCTAAATATATTGGTCCACTTCTAAGGAATAGTGTGGACTATTAATCTTATTTCTCATAAGATTTTTTTTTTCTCATTAATTTTATCAAATGTCAGTTTGAGAGCCACTGCTTGGGAAAAGGGGGATCCCTGCTTTAAAAATGGGAGGAAATATGTGGTTAAAAAACACCTGTCATTTCTACTGAAACTGTTGTGTAAGTGCAAGCAATAAAAGATGGACAATAACTGGCAGTTAGGGGTGATTACAGCCTGTATATATACACACACCTATATGTGTATGCATATGTGTAGCTAGTTTTTTAAAATGGTGTCTAATATAAATAATACATTGATAATGCTGCAGTCAGTGGCTAATAGCATTCCAGATGCTAAATGGCTAGCTTACAGTTTAAGTATTTAATTTGCGTTGTTTAAATGACATTTCTAATTTTTTTCCCTTGTCCTCCACAGCTCCAGAGAACTAAACTGTTAAATGGGCCAGGAGATGTGGAATCAGGGCCAGGCACCACTATACCTCAGAAGAAGTGGCTGCATTTTATTTCTCCGATCTTTGTTCAAGCTTTTACTTTAACGTTTTTAGCAGAATGGGGCGATCGTTCCCAATTAACAACCATAGTCTTGGCTGCCAGAGAGGTGAGTGTTGCAGAGCGCCCGCTGCTCTTTGCCCTCATTGGGTTGCCCACAGGGAAGCGGGAGAGACAAAATACTGTCACAGGAGGTGTCAGATTCACACCTGCTGCCTTGCTGTGCCTCAGTGTTAGAGCTGAAAATAAATGCACTGAAGCTCTGTGTAGTATTAAAACTATTGTTACGCGATTGGGAATTTCTGGAAATAGTTGTTTTATATCATGCAGCTGAATACAATTGTTTTTTGTTACAGTGTTGAGAGATCTTGCAGAACAGATATTTCTTTTGATCCTTGTGGTCATACAGTTTTAACAGAGTAGCTTTAAAAAGAGAACTTCAGGCTAGCGAACTTAATGCTGTTAAAAAGATAGCTCTTTTTAAAAATTTAAGTGAATATGGTAAGATGTATAGAACTAAAACTCTAAACTGCTGTGTAGTAATACCGTAAATGAAATTACATTCAGCGTGGTGATTGGAATGTATGTAACTGTATTATGTTTAAAGGAAAATTAAGGTTTATAGTCAGCCTTTTAGTAAACATAAGTAACTTGCCTGGGCTTTTTCATGCCTTGAGATAATTTATATTTTTTTCCCTAGGACTCATGCTTCAGCGCACTTTCTGACCTTCCCTAGGGACAAATCAGGGCTGTGTAGTGAAGGAGGCTGTAATCTGTAGGAATCTCTTGTCTCTGTTACAGTGTCAGGAAGCTGCTTAGAGCTAACAAGGCAGGGAGCAACAGGACAAGGGGATGATCTCATTGTTCAGGCAGCTACATGCCATCTCGGAAAATGAGGAATCATTCCTGCCTCTGCCAAAGTTTTCATGTGGTGCTAGGCAAGTTGCTTAAACCCGTCTTTTCACGGGTGGTTGCTGACTTCTGGTTTGCATTTTCTGAGTGTCCCGTTGGGAAATGTCCATCAGACCCTGCGATCCGATCTCTAAGTGCTGAGCATTGCAACTAAAGACTGTGGAATGTTGTGGCTTTAGCGTATTAAGTGTTTGTGTAAGTGCTACCAAAGCAAATACTGTAAAAGGGGAATTGAAGGTATCTTGATCTTGACTTTCAAAATCAGTGAATGGTTATGATCTAGATCTTTTTTTCATTTTGTCTGTGGGACTGTTTTATACCTCTTTCATAATATATTCAGATGGATCCTTGTCTGTGAAGTACTAAGATATATAGCAGGAGCATTGCAGAAATGCTCATGAGGAAAGAAACTATATGGAGATTTGAGCGGTGGGGTAAGTCAGCTGTGACCATACGTTCTTCAGTGAAAAGAAAACAAAATACTACATGGCTGTTCATTAAGCAAGTAGTGTCCGTCCTGTCACAACAAACAGGACTCCTTTGGAGGAAAAAATGGGTGATAATTTGGCTGTCTCAGTGCATGCATGAGGAGAAGGAGTTAAGGCTGTCTTTGAGAACCTAGTCCTGACAGCAGTCCTTAAGAACTTGATTTTACACATTAACGGTTTACTGCGTATAAGAATTGTTCATCTATTCAAGGAAACAGAAAATTCTGTAGAGTCCTACTAGACTGGCTTTGTGTCAGCTGCTGCATCTGAGCACTTCTGCTCCTGGAGAGACCAGGCTGAGGGAAACTCATTACTTCTTACCTTCCAGGAACAGCCCTAGCGAGTGGAGTGGGGGAGTGGGGGGTGAGATCCACCCTCTGCCAGTGGGGCTGTACAGGTAACTGCTGACCACAGGGAAATGAAGATTGCCAGGTCCTGATCCTGGAGGCAGGCATGTTCTGCTGGCACAGCCCTGCTTTCTGCCTGCACTTTTTAGTGCTTTCCTGCCTGTCCTCTGCTTGGTGCTCACCACCTTTTCACACTGGATTGTGGTTTTGGTTCCTTTGGCCAGGAGGAGCAGCCAGGACATCCAGTACGCAGCAGTTAGGTCTGGTGACATTCAGTCAGGTGGGCTGACCGTAACGTTTTCAGACTTTGCTTCCTTCTTTCACTATTGCAGAAACCATTAAAACAGAAGTTTCCAGAGAGGTGTGCTAGGAGGTATATCACTGTGTAACTCAGAAATGCTGGAGGGGGATACCAGGTTAAACTGTCTTTTCTTTATACTGTATCATTTCCTAGACAGTTCGCTGTTTACCTGTTAGAGATTTCATGCATTCCTCATGTGACAGCAGGAGCCTTTTTTTTTTTTTTTCCTCTCAGAGCTAAAGTCTCACTTAGAGATGTACAGGGAACTCAACTCCACTTTCCCTTGTTCATTTTTGTGCAGCAAACAGGCATGCTCCTACCTTGCCTTCAACGTCAGTCATCAAAACATTCTTTTCTGTTTCTAATGCTGAAGTCTTCTGTTTAGTGAGGTGTTTGATACATGTGCTGCCCTTAACTCTGTAATTTGTAAGTAGATCTGAGAAACCTCTTTATGTGGCAGACTTGTTCACTTATTGAGAGTAGGCTGCTTGTTATGCAATCATGTGAAAGCTGTCATTGACCATCAATTTTGAAAAGCTTATTATCCTCTGGACTTAAATTCTTTCATACTTCCTTCTTCAGATGATTTGGGGGCAGAGTGTAGAGGACAAGCTTGTGAAGCTGAACAAAAGAGTCAGAATGTTTTAGCTGCTGCAAGTTTTTTTTATTTGCAGTTCATGGATTTATTTTTCTCTTTCTTTATAATTAGGTTGGTGTTCTTCCAGCTGATGCATATTGTGTTTCTCAACAGCTGCCACCTTCCCTTTAGAGGTTGCTTAATTGTTTAAGTACAGCAGAGCGATTTCTGGATCTATATTTAACCACTTGAAGATGCTTCTTGGTTGAAACATGCCATATGCTCCTGCATTAGTCAGATTTAGATGTAAGTCTGTCTCGCTGGCTGAAGTACGCTGTTACTGGTCGTTAAGGCAGTGATGGATAGCAGAGCAGAGCAAACACCAGGGAGTATCCTCCTTGCTTGACAGAGTGCAACCAGGGAATTGAGGGATTGCTCCTTTGTGGCAGGAGGTTGTTGAAGGACTAGTGGGGTTTGGGCTGTGCTGATGCTTCCCTTCTGTGTTTTTTTTCCTCAGGACCCCTATGGTGTGGCGGTAGGAGGAACAGTGGGACATTGCCTGTGCACTGGTTTAGCAGTTATTGGAGGGAGAATGATAGCACAAAAAATTTCTGTTAGGACTGGTAAGTGAAAACTCATTCCAACCAAAAAAAAAATGCATTAATGCCAGTAGTGCCTGTGGTGTGAATGACTGCATGTTTGTGAACAGTGACCCTGTGCTGTTCCCCAGGCTGTCCCCCTCCTGCCAGGCAGTCCCAGCGTGTGCTGCCACTCTGCACCGGCTGCTTCTAGGGGCTCTGGCCTTAATTGAACTTAACGGTTTACTGGCTCTGATTTAAAGAATCAAAGTGAGTATTGGAGCTCCAGGTTTAAAGATGGACATGGGTGAAGCAGGTTTTGCTTCACTATTAGCTAGCTTATAGGAGACCAGAAGCAGGAAATAGAGTAATTTGAATAGTCAGTATGTATTGTTCAGCAGTGGGATAATAAAAATTCTGTCATAATTCCAAGTGCAGACTTTTAAGTAGGCAAGAGAACTGCATACCTGTGAGTTATGCCATCCATATAAAAGCTTCAAAGGCTACTCTTATGTGGCATGATTTTTTTTAATTGGGTTTTTTGTTTTCCCTTGTATTAGGTTGCAGCTTGCTTCAGCTGTCACTCCTGTGATGCAGAGAGATTTCTTGTTCCCAGGAAGGCTTCAGTGAAGCTGTTCTCAGAATATTTTTTGTTTGCATTCGGAATATTTGTTCTGTAGTTGCAGAGGTTGTAAAAAAAACACTGCAGAAAGTGAAGTGTGCATTCTGTCTTGTTTGTTTGCCAAGGAAATTGGTGACGAAATACTAAACTAACAATGATTTAATATGTTCCCAATAAGCTCAACGTGGATCTTTGGCTGCAGGAATAGCCTTATTAGGTTAGACCAAAGATCCGTCTAGGCCATCAGTTTGTTTAGAGAAGAGCAGGAAGAAAGTATAGAGTGGTGCTTTCCCAAATACTGTCCCAGCTTCTGGCTGATTGTGGCCGTTGCAAGCAGCTAATATGTTTTTGATACTGTCTGTTTCAATGTAGTTACCTAAACTGTGCAAAAAAAATGCTTATTAGTATGTCGCTCTTAACAGATGGCTTGCTTCAGCATGAGAATATTGTATCTTATTGTTTTCCATACAGCCAAGTATTCATCAGCAGGTGCCAACCTCAGTTTTATATCAGTTAAAGTAAGAAGAGTGAAACAAAGCTTCCTTCTAAGGAGCAGAATATGTTATTGTAGATGCAGTTAAACAATGGGGTGGCATATGGGTATCCTGCCACTGAGCTAGAAACAATGTCCACTGTTTGCAGCATAAATTTTAAAGTAAGGTTATTTGGGAATTAGACATTTTTAAAAAATCTGTCATGTGTTATGGAAAATATTTACATTGCAGTATCTAATTTCTTTTTGGTTTGTGTTTTCTTTTCAGTGACAATCATAGGAGGCATTGTCTTCTTAGCATTTGCGTTTTCTGCACTATTTATAAGTCCAGATTCTGGTTTTTAAATTTTTTCATCACTGCAAAAGAGCAAGGATCGGAAGCATCCAGCAGCTGTCCTTGTGCATTTTTGTATATAATGTACAGAATTACAGTTAAGCACTGAAGATGAGACACTGAACTTTTTATAGCAAATGATTCATGGGACTGACACATGTATGGACAGCTTCTGCAGCGGAGATCTGCTCACTGTCTCGTTTGTTTATTCCATGGTGCTGCTCCCTTGGTGGGATTTGCATGGTTTTCCTGCTTGCTGGACCTGGCTCAGCTGAGTTTTGAGGACCTACTCTCATGAATATTGAGGCTTCCTCTCTTCTTCCTCTGTTACACATGGCCACCTTTCCTATTCCTTCAAGACCTGATTGTTAAGGCTTCTCAAAGCAGACAGTGTCTTGTTCCGTGTTGCTCAGCGGGAGGTGTTCAGGAGGAAGCTGCTGGCTCCCACCTCCCAGGACTTCGGTTCCAGGTGTGCCTGAGGCTGGATAATCAAAGCAACAAGAACCCTGGGAGCAGTTCCTATACCATTGAGTGGCTGAGCCACCGACAGAGAATTTTATAAACTTTATTTGGAGGGAAAACTTAATCAGGGATTTTTATCAGGAAATCGGTGTGTGGTGATTAACAGCCTACCGCGTTCAATATGCAATCTTATCTGGAGCTAATATTATTTGACTTTTTTTCTTTTTTGAATTTTGAAACATTAAAGTATAAGGAAAGTAATAAAATGGTCCAACCTAACAATGTTCCATTCCCAGGACTGAACAGTAATAGAATTCTTAGATTTAAATGTATTCTTATTTTTCTTTTTAGGAATAGAAATGTAATCTGGAAGTGTATTAATAAAATATAGTGTCTTTGAGTTTTTTTCAGTATTGTTTTTGATGGTTCCCCTAATTCTAGCCACAAAGGTTTACCTAGTGATTATGTGCTTCAGGTGAGGAAAGTTTACTGAATTTATGTTGGACACTGTTATAAATGCCAGTTATAGAGACTTCGAAAATGTTGACCACTGAAGACATTTGGGGTTGCAGAAGTATGCTTTTCTCTGCTCTTGAGTGATGACTTGGATTCTGATTTGGTGGTTGGTTTTTTTTCTGGTTGGTTTGTTGTGGTTTTGTGTTTTTCGTGGGGTTTTTTGCTGTGGTTTGTTTGTTTGCTTTCTCTTTTGAACCAAACATCTTAGTCAAAACCTGCAGCGTCTTCTTCCCCACAGCCTGGAAACACACTCTGTCCGTGCTGTGCTTCGGCTCCCGTATGGAGGGGATTGGTAGTACAGGTCATGTTAAAGCAGAGCAGCAACAGAGAAGCCGAAACAGGGAAGAGCATAAACTCACAACTGTTTACTGGACAGCTGCTTGTTGTATTGATCAGCAGTGGTGCTGCTGGGCAACAGTACCTCTGTACACATGTGGCCCAGGTGAAGTAACTGTGGTGCCACAGTTCATCCTACTGAAAACTCTCGCTCAATATCCAAAAAGCCAAATCAATTGGCCGTATTCTAATATAGAAGCTTTCCAGACTTTATATGGTGCTTCAGTAGCTGCTACTAATTGCAGAGATTTCATGTTGTCAAGTGCCTGTTGGAATTTTTCACAATTTAAAGAATCTAGTTGGGATGTAACCAAAGCCCGTTGAAGGTGAGGGAGGACTCCACTGATATATTTTTAGCAGGAGTGTGTCTGCTGTGCTGTCTGTAGCACAAGTGCTGGCCTCCCACAGCATCTCGGAGCACTCGCACCCCGGCCGTCTCTTGCCTGTTGGCGGGCTCAGGGGCTGGGATTTTAGCAGCTTTCGTTGTATTTCTTTCTTGTATTTCTGGTGCATTGCCTTTGGAGAGGTGCGTGGCACTGGGGTGTTTTGAAATAACCTGGATACTTGAGATTATCGGTATTATCTTAAGGAGTGTGTGTGCATACACACAATAATCTCAAATATCCTGGTTATTTCAAAACACACCACATATATATATATATATATATATATATTAAAAAAGAAGTGTCTTACCCTTTAGGGTGAGTTTGCATCAAAAACTTGCAGTTTTTGTTAAATCCTTTCCCTTGCCCATGCTTCCCCTAAAGTAGTGGGTCCTAGTGGAAGAGGTAGGCCTGTTGTTGGTAAGATGAAGTGAGATTGCTTGCTAGAGCTAAAAGACATTCTGGGAGAGTGTGGGCTGGGTCCCTGGCCCCTGGGCTGGAGCCCTGGAGGGTGAGAAGATGGGGACAGAAGCTGCAGAGCCTCGTGGTGCCCTCTGAAGGCAGAGGGTGCGGGGCTGAGAGCTGGTGTTTGGTGCTTGAGATGCTGGTGCATGTGAGCAGTAATTCATTGCCTGCCCCTCCTTCCCCCACCCTGTGCCCAAAGTGGAAGTTACTGATCTCTTCGTAAAATAAACTCTTGTCTCTCTGCTTCTCCTTATGCCAAGAGATAAAGTGTGAACTGTGGGGCACGTCTTTGTGACTGAATGAGCAGTGGAGTCAGCTCGTGTGTTCCACCTCAACTTCTTCTTTCAACGTCCTCAAATGTGTCTTAACAACGGAGCTGGGGATATGGGAACAGGTTATTTTGTCTTTTCAGCAGCTGCCTGTAGCACTGGCTTCCTCTCTTTTGAGGTGCTGGCCTGACAAGGTCTTTACCAGCTTGCCAGGAGCGTTACGCCTGTGTATTAAGCACAAAGGCTCAAGCATGGTCAGGGAGAGGAAGAAGTTGTAATGTTTATAGAGGTGCCCAAGCCATTAAATTGTAGCCAAGCACTTGCGGAGGGTGGATGGGAAAAGTGGATTTACTGAGACAACATACAAGTCAGCCTCCTTTCAGATGCGTAGATGTCTTCAGTCATTCGCTGTAAAATTATCTGGGTTGATTTAGTTTTGCTGTGTAAACAAGAACAACACAGAGCAGCAAAGAAAAATAGAAGGGATAGTCAGAAGTGCCAGGTATGGGTCTGACTTAGTGCTTTTGGCCACATCAGGTTGCTCATGTGGAAGAAACACAACCACGTGCAGTTCAGCTCTGCAGTGGCTGTTTGAGCTGCTCTCAGGTTATGTTGGAGGAGCATCTGCAGGGCTGGGAATTGCAAAATCTCGATGTTCAGGATGGCAGCGCAGGCTTGATGCTTTACTAGTGGGTCCATGTGTCCCACGTGGCTGTGTAAATGCTTCAGTCATGAGGCACTAAGTGTAGCCACTCCAGATGGTGATACTCTTGGGGCAGGAGCTGGTTGGTACATCAGCCACCCAAGGCCTGGATTTTCAGCAACAAAATATAGAAAGAGGTTAAATAATAGTGCTCTTTCCCTTTGAACGGAGGTAAGTTTGGGGTTTGCCTCGCATTGTGGAATATGAAAGAAACACTTTAAGTAACTATCTGAAGTTTTAGTTGCCACAGTCCTATGCAGTTTCTTGTTCTTTTGTAGCTGGAGAATGTGAAATACAGTGAGTGTTTATGTGTTGAAGGGAAGGCGCTGCAAATGGCTTCAGCTGCAACATGGGGAACAGGCAAACATCCAAGCGGTTCCCTGGCCGTCCTGCAGCAATCCTGCTGGGGTGAGATGCAGCAGAGTTCGGTCGCTGCCAAAGGAACCGCCACAGCAGCGTGGAACGCGGGAGTTCACATCTCTGACTGCGTGTGCATGCAGCAGAGGGGTAGAAGTGCACAGTGCCTGGAACCGCTCGGGGCCGGGCAACGGGAACAAAATGGAGATGGTGAGGGTCCCTTCTACTGGGGTGAAAAAAAAGATCTCACATCACCTGAGAAAGACCTTGTGCTTGTTATTTTCAGAGGTGCCTGTTTCCAATGCTTAGGTAAAGCCTGTCTCGTTCCATCCTATCTGCCAAAGTGCGGTAAGCAAAGATTAAGGTAAACTTTTAATCTTGGGTCTTGCCAGGATGAAGATTTCAAAGGAAAGCACGTGAACCAGAGCAGAGGTGCAGCTCCCCAGCCAGCCTGCTCCTCCGGGGCAACGCGGACAGGAACGTGTGCGCCAGGTTAGTCAGATACCGAGTCTGGAAAAGCGGAAGTCGGTGCCGGGCTCTGCAGCTCCAGCCCTGGGCAGGCTGTGCGGTGGCTGCAACGCTGCCACAGCCACCTGTGCGCTTGTGCAATGGGGCGGTGGCTGAGCCTGCCTACCTGTTAGTCCCGGCTTTTGCATATTAAAATAAAGCTCTTGAGTGAAGAGAATCAGGCGGTTTCATCCTAATATGATCCAAGTTATCCTCGATTTCCAGGGACATGGAAATCGTGATGGCACTCGCTGTACTGACACGGCATTTTTCCACTGATGTCCTCATACAGCCCCTGGAGTCAGCACCCCTGGCAAATTACAGCCAGGGCATTTGCTAATGTAGATACCGGTGACTTTTAACCGGTAACATTTTCAGTCTGTATGTGGCATGTGCTGTAGATGTGTATTTCTTCTGGATGATTTACATTTACTTCCCAAACGAAAATATAGGTGAAAATAAAAGACTGTGTGCTACAACAAAGGCAAGTAAGAGGGTGGAAATTTTTGTTATTTTACCCTTGAACAGCTGAAATCTTATGGAATTTATTAATATATCACTAATGCCTGAGTCTCAGAAGTGCAACTAACCTTTGGATTGCTAATCTTTACAAGGACTTAACAGCTCCACTCTCACATAAGCACCGTTTTTGTCTCTTTGCACGACAGCAAAATGCCATTAAACAGCATTGCTTCAGGTGGGGCAGCAATTGGAATTACAGCTCCTCTTCTTGATAAGCTCATGGAAAAATATATTGATATTTCCAAAGTTCAGTTTTAAGAAAACTGATAATCTGGCTTGCTACATGCCATCCATCTTACTGCTGGTGGGTGGTAACAGCATTATTACTGTAGCACTTCTGTAGCGAATTCTGACTCCTGGGGCACAAGGGGTTTACGGCATCTAGAAGTCACATCCAGCTACTGAATCCCCAAACGATCAGTATCTTCACAAGGGCATCTGGTGGGATATTACAGAAAGAAATGAACTGCAGGCTCCAAAATTGGCTGAGCGTATTTATCGTTTTCTCCGGGTATTCGGCTTCAATTACAGGATTTCCTTGACCATTTAATTAATTTCAAGTTATTAATGTTCACACTTGGCTCAGTGCAAAAGGCTGAGGGAAAGGGTCAGACCCCCCCAACCCGTCACTGTGCTCTCAGGTGGATGCGAGTCTGCGTGTCCCTTCCCAGTGGCACCGCTGATATCTCAGATCATCTCTACTGCTTTAAGAATATTATTGCTCAGCAGTTCCCCAGCAGAAGAATCACCCAGGAGGGGAGGTGAAGGGATTAAGGGTGCTTTGCTGTGCCAGAAAGTGAGGGCAGGGCTGTGCTGGACCAGCTCTCCTTGCCCCACCAGCTGGGGAGAACAGGGACTGCACCCACCAAGATACAAAAGCAGATAAGAAGTTGTGCACATTCAAACAAGCGCTGTGTGAGTGAACTCCGAGGCAGTAACGAAGATACACAAATCAAAGGTCTCTAGGCTTTAGAGTGGGGCATCAATTTATAAAGAGATACAGAGAGAAGGCAAGAAAAAAAAAATACAGTTTGCATTTTTACTGAAATCTCACAAGTCATTTGTCTGGGTAGGGGGAGAAGGTAAAATCGACACC
Organism: Pampusana beccarii; assembly: GCA_013399365.1. Classification (NCBI taxonomy): domain Eukaryota; kingdom Metazoa; phylum Chordata; class Aves; order Columbiformes; family Columbidae; genus Pampusana; species Pampusana beccarii. The sequence goes on along the minus strand of VWYH01003089.1, from coordinate 385,900 downwards.
AAGCAACTTGTCACAAGTGGGTTCTGTGGGTCGGGGAGAAAGTGCCTTTGTTACAGTCATGGGAAGGGCGAGAGCGCTTCACTGTGAAACTTGGATAAAACTGACATCAAGCAACTGAAAGAAAAAAAAAACCTCTAGAACCTCAGAAGCTACAAAAAGCAAAATTTTAAATGAGTTACATTTATTCAGTTAAAAAATTGACAGTTAGTAATGGTCACATGAACACCAGGGAACTGTATCTACATTTCCTGACGTCAATATGAGCGGCACTAGGGTTTTTCTGTTTGTTTTCTTTTACTTATACAAATCTAATGCCAGTTAAAAAAATACAAAACAAAACTGAAAGCCAAGACACTGTGAAATCAACACTGCTTAAAAACTCAAAATTCAATCTGACATATTTGAAAATAAATAATTTTTACCTTTCTTGTTAAAAAAAGACAACTCACCAACTGCTTTCAAAGCAGGAACATCTTTACGACCATTCCCAGAAGCGTTTCATAAATAGTTACCCACTGATTGTCTATTAATGCAGCATCTCTCAGTCTCAGCTGGGGTCTCTGTATTAGGCCATATACAGTATTTTGTTCAGACACAGTGTTTTGTTTTGTGTTGGTACCCCTTCCCCCCCCCATTTTTATTTAGGTACAATTTCTTTGAATATAGCACATCATGCTGGCAAAAATCATGCAGATGACATAGCATGAAGCATAGCAGAGCTTAAAATCACCTGTTTAAAAAAAAAAAAGACAAGGAATGTAGTGTTACAAATCAGGATAATGAAAAAGCAACTATCCAGTCTCACGGACAACCAAGACAATTTCAAATGTTCTCTCACATTTGTCTCATCCACTAGGATTTGTTTAAATGTCTTTTAAAATCCAAATTCACTTAATTCTCTTCAACCTTTTCCACCAGGGATAAGTAAAAAAATAAAAGGTTAATTATTAAAACTAGTCTCTTTTCCCTTTTAATCAAAATAACCATTTCCAGCCCTCTGACTGTACATCTAATTTTAATAATGATTTCAAATAGAGAAACTTATGAATCTGACATGTTTGACACCAGCTCCTGATGCCACAACATTTAGAACACTCATAACAATACCTGGGTTAAATCTGTGAAAATATAAACGGCTCTTGAATCAACTTCCAACATTTGAAAAAGGCCACATCTTTAAACCTCCAGAACATTCTCACACAAATTATAATCCTAAGGGACACTTAGAATTATTGAGCAGGCAAATGAGCCTCCAGATGATTCTCTCTCATAGGCAACTGTGCAACTTAGAAAGTCTCCTTCCAAAGACACCGCCATCCCTGGCCACACAAAACACAAAGCCAACTGCTTTTAGTAGCCTTCTTAATCTTGCACTTTGAGCCTCAAAGGATCACCATATTAAGGAGACATTTTCCAGAAACATCTCTCTTGACAGTTTTGTGCATGTTATTCCTCGACGCCCCCCCCTTTTTAATAGTTTCACTGACTAAAGAAATAAGCTGTTTTTCAAATAGTCTTTTCAGTAAAGTGCTTGGTATTACTCAAAAAAAAAAAAAAAAAAAAGAGAAAGTGCTATTTGAATCTTAAGATAATTTCTTTTCCTGTGGAAAAACTGCCTGATATAACTTTCTTTATTTTTACATAAAGCTGAAATGAAACCTACCTCTTGTAAGGATACCGTGTTACTAATTTTGGTGTTTGGCAGTAGGCAAGATGCCCACAGAGGTGGTGACACACTGGAACCATAGTACAGAAGGTAAACTCTCTAGGTGAAATGGAAGGCATATGGAGAGCTCCTACTAGAATCCTTTCATATTTATATACAAATATAATATATATTAAATAGAATATAAAAATAGCTCTATTCTCTTTCTCTGAAGTTATCCTAGAAGCTTTTCTTCAAATCCTCACCCATCGCAGGCAAACAATGTCTGTCTCCTAAACTCCATCCTCTTTTCCACTCCATAATGTACCAGCAGCCCATTTCTTTATAAATACAATCGTCTCCTACCAGGCTCCTTAACGTTCCACGACATTTACGCTCCAGAACCTGCAGCATCACAGCATCCCTTATCATGCTCTTTACTAGGATGTTGCAAGTAAGTCTACGACTATAGTAAACGAGTCGGGCAGAAGCAAAAGGCTGATGAAGAAAGAGGCAATAGCCTGGTCCTCTTCCCACTGAAAATCAAGGACAGTTTAGCAATTGATTCAGCAAGAGGGGAAGCTGCAGACCCTTAAAAAATACGGTTTTTAGTCATGAGCTGTGAAACAAAGCATCTGCACCCTTGCACAGAATCTGGACCAAGTTCTACACGCTCGCTTTGCTAAACAGTTTGCCTGATTCGTGGCAGGCATTTTTCAAATGCGTGCTGTATTTTTCCAGCTTCTTTGAATTTCCCCGTCTCCTACACTTTCTCTACTAGCTGGCAGTTCCGTAATTGAATGACCTCTCTCTGAGGTTACAAAAAGCTTCTTGATCAAAGTGTACATTTCTATCGATGTCTTTCAGCAGCCACGCTACTGCCCGCATCTCATTTCTCTGTCACCTAGTTTAGCCTTGTTAGCACAGAGCCAGAGCAGCACACCCGAGTGTTTGGGAAGGGGGACATGGGAAGAGAAGTTTAAACGAAGCTTTATATAAAAAGCTGCCTCATTAAGCGTCTGGCTGGTATCTCTATTTTCTGCAATTCTGAGTATAATAGCTTAACATACCTATTTTACCACTACTGACTAGTTCTAACAGCACTGTTAAAGCTCTCCCAGTTTTCTTTTGTAGTGCTATATTATTGTAATTGGTTAAAAAAAAAAAAAAGTCTAACCTATTTTCCATTAAGCAGAAGTACTGGCAGCACAGACCTCCAGTCAACGCAGCTTAATTTAGAAACAGGTGGAATGGCGTGGTAGGGACGGTAGAGCAAGGCAGGATTTCTTTACATGGAACTTTACAGAAACAGGCTTCTGACCATTATTCCAGCCCAGAGAAAGCCAGAAATCCCTTTAAGAAAGGGAGAGTGTTCCTTGCTATGTTTGGTATCGGCATCTGTTCCTTGCTCCAGGTTGCAAGAACCCTCTTGGAGCAGCAAGCGATCCGCTTCTCTTTGGTACTGTGCTTCTCACACTCTCCTTCCTTGTCACTACTGCGCTTTTTGGTGCCAAACTCTTGCTTTGTAACTGGGGAAAAACAAAGATCTAATGGTGGGACACGTGCAGAGGCAAAGGCAAGCCTCAAAACACAACCAACTCTGTCAAATGCTTGGCTAAACTGGTTTGGTTCACACAGTAATACAATCAAACTGCTTCATAGTACAAAATAGTCCATCACCATTTGGTTACATTCATTCTACTCCTCCTCAGTATTCAAGATTAATCCAGCTTTCTCTCCCTAGTACTAATTTTAACTGCTTTTACTGGTTCTGTTTTTAATCATCAGATCTATCAGCATTTCTTCATTTTCCTCTGAAGTTCTTCTTTCCACAAACTAGTACCATAAAAACCTACTGAACATTTACTTGAAATAGCACATCATGCCTGTTGGAGTTTTTTATTTTCTTTATAAAGTAAAGTTGCCTTCTGAAGTCTTAGTTCAGTGATATCTGTAAATCAATAGCCTGATAGTGTTAAACGCAATCATGATCTCCCCCAAGACACACCTGAAACGCTATGAAAATGATTTTAAAAAACCAACCAAACAAACCAACCACAAAAAAACCCTGCAAAACAACCAAACACTAAAACAAAAAAAATCAGCTTACTATTCCCTCCTCCTGCAAAAGGGGTAATCTATACTTGTAGATATTTTGATTTTCTAAGAGTATTACCTTCAAGGTCTGAGATTTTAGAGGCTCCTCTGTTTCTGGCTAGTGTTTGAGGGGAGAGTACCACTCAAAAATGCTCATGGTCTCAAATCAGACCATTGTTAAAATCAACACGATACAGAAATATCTACGAAGCAGATACACAAGTTTGGTTGACAATGTACTAAGACTTCAAAATTGAAAATGGTTACAGATTCAAGACATTGTAATTCAAGATGTTTAACATTATCACCTGAATTAAAATCAAGGCACTATGGGTTTTGTTGTTGTTAAAATGACCCTGAATTAGTTCTGACTAATTTTTGAAGGAGAATAAAAAGATTCCAACATATTTTAACAAGTTACAATTCTCACCACAGAGAAAGTGGTTAAAAAGTGCCCAAAAGGTTATTAAATGTAAATATATTTTTGTGCAAATTACTCCTATAACTGAAACATTCTTGAAAATCACTGTCATTTTTTTTTTAAACCTTTTACATAAATATTTCCAACTATGAACTATATCAAAAGATAGCTTTGGGGAATAAAATTCCTAACCATCCACAAGAAAGCAGTGCAAATTCCTGTTTTTCAAATAAAACAATGAATTAATTATGAAATGATGGATGATATCCACGAATTTGAACCCTGATGCACGATCACCAGTTCAAACAGCTTCATCAATAATTTAACCTTGAGAAGTCAACTAACCAACACACTACACCTCACTGAACAAACCCTGACATCACAGACAAAGCACAAACAAGAGACTTGTGCCCACATTAAGGGTGAAAATAATGATGCATCATGTTGTAAACAAAAGGGTAGAACAGAGGAAAACGTTAGTCTGAGTATGGCGTGAGAATTTAGGGAAACATAGTCAAACCTACAAATAACAGATTACATTTTCATGCATCATATAAAATATTTTGCTCTTTCTCCTTTTATGCAGACATATACACAATATTTTACAGCATCTGTACAACAGAGAACTGGATTTCACACAACATTTTCAAAATATTTACTGTCCCATAATCATCTGAAAAAAATTAGATGGTTTTTGGACTATATTCCTGGCATTTTTTTTCTGCTAATTCAAACAATTGCTCCATGTCCATTTTAACACTTTAAAAATGTACAGGATTGATAAAAATACCGATATTTTCAGCATCCCTCTCATTTCAGTCACATTTTGAGATTTCACCTGGACAAATCAACGCATGGTAGCAAATTCTTTAGAACACAGAAACTGGGGCAACTATCAAAGTTGGCCATGTCCCCGTCACCATAATCTTGTGGCTTTTCTTAACAGATTCCAGAAGTTAGAAGTAGATCTCAACACCGTGGTGTCAGAAAGCCTTGGTACTGCTACCTCGGTAGCCTCAGTGCAACTCTTTGCGGAGCAGCCTCCTCCTGATAGCTGGCTTCAACAAGAGGCCGAGCCCCCATTATTGTGGCTGAACTTTGGAAGGATCAGGCATCTTGTCAGTTCTGTGTCGCGAAAGTTGCTGCTGCTGCTGAGACTGATGCTGCTGGTGGTGCGACTGAGTAAAAGTGCTTTGCTGTAGTGGGAAAGCAGCAGAGAGGATGAGCTGAGCTGACTGATTTCCGTGAAGTAACCTGGATGTCTAAAACATGCAAATAGGAAAAGATTAATTTTCCTGCTGCTCTGAGAAACACAGGCCTAGATGCTTTTTAACTTTTCACAAGGGTTCAATCAAAATAGGCTTCCAATTTGGCCATTTAAGCTGAGCAAACAATGCAAAGATTAGTTCATACCAATGAAGTTAATTAGAGCATCAGACCAATTAATAAAGCAGCCGTAACTGATCTTCGTAATTTCCCATGACAATGGGTAGGAACACACGGCAATTTGTCTCAATTTCAAGCCACAAGAGCATAACGGGGCATAAGGATTCTATTTGAACAAGTGCAGGTGGCTGTCACTGCCGCCAAATTAAAAACCAGTGTACAACTTGGCGCAGTTCACACATATCCCCCACAGCCAAAACGAACCGCCAAAGAAACAGCCCCATTTGCAGACCCAAACATCCCCTTTGAAGGGGATTAATTACTATTGGAAACAATACTTAGGTTTAATATTAATTTTCATGGAACCAAAAGGTGATGGTTACTGAAGAAAAGCAATGAAGGATGGGTACAAATGGACGCCTCAATTCAGAAAACACGTTCTGCAGCAGAAGGTAAACTCCATCACCTGCTGCACCCGCAGCATCAGACTGTGCGAAACCCCAGTGCACAGAGGCAGCAAAAGTACTGTTCCTCTTCTCCACTTTCAATGAGCATTTTCTTCACTTCAAATTCCAGTGCTTAAATAGTTTGTATTAAAAATACTAAGCTTCTGCCTAGAAAGAAATTCTAGGACAGGAACAGAGCTTTGGAGATATTTCTCTTTCACAAGTCATCTGTTCTTCACCAGAATTAAGTCAAAATTGTACAAACTTTTTAATTTAGAAACAGAGCTACAGACACTAGCAACCTGCTAAACAGTACTGTTGTTACAGCATCTGTCTGAGTTGCCAGTGAACACATTCAAATCTGCACTCTGGTTTAATTCAGTTCAAAAGTCTCCACTACATAAATGAGTGCTGAAATTCAAATCAATAGGTATTTTTCAGTTCTCTTTTTGAGAGGCCACTTGCAGGCAAAAAGCCTTTGCCTGATGCATGACTGAAATTGGTATGCTTCTTTTTCAACAAGTCACTATTTTCTATCAATGATCTAATGAAAGAAAATTTTACTCAGCCCTAAATAGAACTGTAACCATTCCTTGTGCATATAAATGTAGGTTAAGCCTCCAACTACTTACTGCATTTGTATATATTCCACCTACGCACAGGGTCGCTCATTTAGTGCAAGCGGGAGATCACACATAGTAAGAAGGAAGAAATACTTGCAAAATAAGGATATTTAATTATGTATACTGTGAAACAGTTTTAAAAAAAAAAAATTACATTCCCAGTGTGGATAAAGAATTTTAAGAATATGGATGAACTTTATTGTAATAGCTCCGTGGACTTTATCTTTCTTTAGAGAAGGCAACGTGAGGGGCCAAATTAAGACTTTTCAACCCACGCCTTCCTGAAGGCTGTTCCTCTCTAGTGTTCCAGCCACCACTACATCTTCCCCCACAGCATCACCCACTGGGCGAGCTACGTGCCAGCCATTAACCGGAATCAACAAATGGCAGCAGATTACCCCATCAATTCTTTCTACCTTCTGGTTATTTTCTTTTCAAGATTTCCTATCTCTAAACCCCTTGGGTTTTGCCTTCCTTCTCTTTTGATCCAATCTCCTTTCTCTGCTAAACCAAGGTTTTTCACAACTCCCTGCTTACAAGGTTACTTGCTGCTCAGCCTCCCCTGTAGCCTGGACAGATGTTCGTGCCTCATGTCTTGCTTTGGGCTGTGTGCTGCTTTCCAGACCAACCAACCCTGTCTGATACCATCTCTCATAGCTTCTTGCATTAATATGTGAATGCAAAGAAAATACAGGCTGCTGTAATGGGAAACATCTGTTTCTTCATCCTATGCTCAACCAAAAGCAGCAGTTCAAAGGGAAGAGGATATAAAATAGAACAAAGCACAGAGTTAAACTGCAGGAAAGACCACCTCTCCTTTAAGTAGCAATATTTTAGAGAAAGGCTACAGAATAAACTTATCTCATGCATCAGCCTTGTTCGTAGGTTACTATTTTTATCCCTCAGTTTTCAAATAAAGCACCCCTAGGACAAGCCACAAAGGCTGAAAGTGTCAGGACTTGGAAAAATTGGTCGAGAACGCTGCATTACCTGTAGGAACTGCTGAGGGTGCTGGGTCAGCTGCGGCTGAGCCGGTTGCTGAGCTGTGGTGAGCTGCTGCTGATGGTCTGGCTGACTTGGCTGCTGCTGCTGCTGCTGTTGTGTTACTGACAAAGTCTGTGGCTGCTGCTGTTGGGCAGCAAAAGTGGGATAAGCTGTCACCACCTGTCCCATAAACATAGTACTTGGTACCATTACTGCTCCACATGCTACCGGGGCCGTGACAAGTTTTGTTACAAGTTGCTGACCTTGAGAAAATCTGTTAATGGAAAAAGACATTTGGAGACTTTTTAGGAAAAAAAAAAAAAAAAAAAAAATCAAACACAAAGAGAAATTGAGAAAAAAAAAAAATCAAGCACCAAGTGCACTTGAGAAACACACGTCAGTTTCATACTTTGCTATAACAACACGGGTTTTGACACCTTAGCTTGGACAAAGTTTAGTTTGTATAGTTAAAATAGTCAATCACGTGAATTTTTTAATGCTACTTTAGCTCCTTTTGTATATGATGCAGCTATGTATAAGCGAACCATCTGAATATTGGTCTTGAAGATTTACCTGATTTGCCTGTCCTGTGTAAAAGTGGTTACTGCAGCAGCATTCTGGTTATTGTTCTGTGGTAAGCTGGAAGGAACCTGGACCACATTTCCTGTTGTTGGCTGAGAAATCACCATAGTGTTATACAAAGGTGCTGGGACCGTGTTCTGCGACTGACTGACAAGAGAAGACTGTTGATTGTGTCCACTTAGTACATTTTGTTGATTATGCTGAAAAGAAGAAATATTTTCTGAGATAGTAATTTGAAAATAGCCAGGTACTACAGTTGCCCTCCTCGTTGTCATTGCCCATAGTTTACAACTGCTAATGTTTTTCTATTAAAAATGAATTCTTAATTTAAAGTACACAAGGATTTCTACTGACTGAGGACTTGGAGGGGGGGATTGGCCCTTGGACATCTGAAAATCTCTTAGATTAACCTCTTATCCTCTTCAGGTTAATTTTTCAGTTACTTGTATACTGTCTCTTCAGGATGCTATTTTTTACTCCTTTAGCATCTCCATGCCACACTTCAGACTTTAATGTGCACACCACATCAATCAATTTATTACATGAATTACATTTGGAACTAGTTCACTGCTGAGATGGTAACACTGTCCACCGTTAGTCTGCCTCTTCACAAATCTCAAAAACAGAGCACGGGATTTGGATAAAATTACAGAGGAGGGTGACCACAGAGACTGGAGATACAAGGAGCCTCCACGCACAACATGGTCAAACCCATTAGAAGTGTTCAGCTTGAAGAACAGGCTTCTATGGAGATACATGTGACAGAGGACTTTGAAGTGACACGTGACTGAGAAGATGAAAAGTGAATAGCTGCTCAATGTGTTTCCAGTATATGAGCTGGGTGGCAAGTTCAAAAAACAATCATATTTCACAGAAAGTAAAGCTGTAGAACTAACTACAAGATACGGTGGATTTCAAAAGTTTACATGGAATCAAAAGAAACTGAATAAACTCATAGAAGAAAAAGACTATTACATTACAGATGTCATATACATCTGGCATCTGACTGACATTACTGAAGAGTACAAAAGTCAACTGCAGGAGCACCAACATATGCTTGTCCTGTTCCAATGATTTTCTAGTTATTTGCTGTCTGGACACTGCGTTTCAAGCTCACCTAATACAAATTTCATGTTATGTGTTCTGTCAACAGAAAATTCACAGACATTCAACATAAGGCAAGCTAAATGTTCTCTTGACACTGGTCTTTCAAAAAAGCTACTTATTATTTACATGCCTAAGTCTTAAAACAAGATCTGAAATTGCATTATCAAGAACATATATGCATTTCAATTACAAAGCGTGGAACATGAAGAAATAGAGATGACTCAACGGACATTGTTAAGAAAAAAATTTGGGAGGGAGATGTTAGGGAAGCTATTGTCGTGTTTCAGCTATGATTTTGAGCAAATTATCCAGCCAAATAAATAAGACCATTTTACCTGTGTTGCAGTACTCTGCAAAGGCTGTTGCTGTATCATGTGTGGAGTACTTATATGGCCCGTGTTCATGCCACTTTGAGTCTGATTAGTCTGAACAACTTGACCTTGCATGTTTATTGGCGTAAGCTGCTGAACATTTGAAGAATTTCCAGAAGCGAGCTGCACAGAACCAAAGTTGAGTCCAGAAGTTGATTGCTGCAAGAACATCTTAAAAAAAATCCACCTGTTAGCTTTTAAGGAAAATCTTAATTGTTCAACATCTTTTAAAGAAACTAAACTTAATTATTTTAAATCAATGTAAGATAAAGGTTCATCTTAGTTATTAGAGGTATTGAAACAGCCTTGCAACCACCAAGAGCAAGAGACCAAATTCCCACATAGGGTTAGTACTCAGACTCTACTGTAACTGATAAGAATCAGAATGCTGATTCCCAGAGCCTTAAATATTAAGGTTTAATATTTGTTCTTATAGAAAAAGTACCATTTAGAGACTAACTTGTAATGTAGTCTACAACTGTCTAAAGACAAAATGTATTCGAGATCACATTTCTATTTGTAGGATCTCTAGCAGTTAAACTGGTTCAAATGAAGAAAATCTCAGAATCAGTAGATCCAGGCATAACACCAAGAACATAATCTTCCTTGGCAATCAAGTCATCATAATGATTATATTGAACTTTCACACTTCGTTGTAATAAGCTGAATTCAGCATGAAAAATGCTTGAGTCTTTACAAAAAGTGAGGCCCAAGACTGCAATGAGACAGAGTAATAAGGTAGAATGTGGATATTTTTCCCCAGTTTCCACAGTCCTGAATAAAGCCCACAGTGCACGGGAAGAGAACTCTGAATTTCTCCTCTTGAGGCATCTATAAGGCAGTCTGCTGCTGGCAGGCTTATACTAGACACAATAAAACACTGAAAATGGCACATACCAGAAACTCCCACTCTTCAACAGAATCTAACCAACATATTCAATACTTCCAGGAAGTATTTTTTCTACTCTTCCTTCACAATCTACACTGAAAATATTTAGATTATTTCCTTAAGGTGTATTTTAGTTTTCACAGAATCATAGAACAGTTTGGGTTGGAATGGACCTTCAAAGGCCATCTGCTGCAACCCCCCTGCAACGAGCAGCGACATCTTCAAACAGAACAGGTTGCTCAGAGCCCCATCCAGCCTGGCCTTGAATGTCTCCAGGGATGGGGGATCTACCACCCCTGTGGGCAACGTGCCAGTAATTTACCACCCTCATTGTAAAAAATGTCTTCCTCATGTCTAGTCTGAATCTCCCCTCCTTCAGTTTAAAACCCCTTGTCCTGCCATAACCCGCTCTTCTAAGAAGTCTGTCCCCAACTTTCTTATAGGCTCCTTTTAAGTACTGAAAGGCCACAATAAGGTCTCCCCAGAGCCTTCTCCAGGCTGAAGAACCCCATGTCTCTCAGCCTGTAGTTTTGGGTGGTGTGAGGTTTTTTTGGCCTGTGTGTGGTTTTTTGCTTATTTGGGTTTTTATTTCATTTTTAACTAGAAAAACCCAATAGAGTAATGCTTTTCTTCCCAATGTAACTGCTGAAAAGAGAATAACAAAATTATAAAAAAAATACTGGTTAAAATACAGGAATCAGATAGTCAGCTGCTAGACCGAGTATAATGCATCCTCTAGACTTGTCTTTCTGGCTCAGTAACCTCTTCAGTATGCCATGCAAAGTAGGGTGTGTAGCAGGACCACAGCCAGATAGGGCAGTCTAAGAAAGAAAAGGTCTGAATTTTACATCCTTGAGCTAAAAGGGGAACTAAATGCTTATCTTGCACATTTTAGATGAATATTCTAATGGCTACAAAACTATGCAAGAAGTAATAACCACTGCATCCTTTCACATTCAGCTTTAGGCATAAGCTGGCTTGAGCCACTCAACATAGAAAAGACACACTGTGGCACTTCCAGGTACATTCAGAAGCAAAATGGCAGGTACCGCAGCGAACAGCATCTTCAGGTGCTATGAATTTTAGGCACATTAAGTCCAGATGGCAGCTGACAGGGTGTAGGGAGGATGACCTTGTGGAATTAACTGCCCAAGTCTCTTTTTAGATCCCTAAATTCTCCGCAGATCAAACCTGTAAGTCACACATACTCACCTGGAGTCCTTGACCGTGGACAATTTGAAGCTGCTCTTGAATCTTACGCAACTCTTCCTGCTGTCGATGAATATTTGCCTCTATCATTCGTGTTCTTTGCTCTAGCTGGTCCTTTAGATGTTGCATAGCTCCTAATTGAGCTGAAAACTGAAACACAGGCTGTAGTGCAATGAATAAATTAAAAGCTGAGCAAAAATAATAACTTTTTATTTGCAAGCAGTAGATACACTCCTCCATAGTAGCAAAGAAATTCAGCACTGCTTTTTAAACTGCTAGTAACCATAATCTGAGAACAAATTCATCTGTATGAAAATGTCACAGAACTCACATTTAATTGATGACTCAGAACTGGTGAACTAAAAAAAAAATCCATAGGAAAAGAAATGGACTGGTATCCAAATCACCAAGACTCTATAAAAAGCATTAACAATTGACATGGTACTGCAGATGTTAAAGATCTCCCAGGTTAAAAATTAGAATTGCACCTGTTTACCAAAAAAAATTCACCCAGAGCTAAAACATGTACAAATAACTTGGGAATACCCTCAGTGACAAACAAACCAACCATGTTTGCCACTTCTGTTTTTCCCTAGACATCTGCTAGGGGCCACAAGTCAATTAACTCTTTGATATTTACATGCTGTCTACAGGACACAGATCTTCAGTTGGCCCTGATACCACTGTTCATAGGCTGAGTTGTGTTACAAGCATATGTGTAGAAATTTACCAGCATAGTCAACAGATTTTTAAATTCATGTCCTAAGATATTTTATCTTAAATTGTGTTTATATCTGTGTTTCTAATGGCCCAGGCTGGAAACTAGATCCACACAAGCAACATGAAGAAAAAAAATAAAGGGAAAGTGTCAAATTGGGGAATTTGTCCATTTCAAGAGAATACAGTTAAAGGTGACTTTGGAACCAAATAACTCTATTTCTGAAAGAGAAGTTAACCTTACATTCAGAACAAGACTGTTTAAAAAATAAGAAACCAACTTAATCCATACCTGGGACATGCCAGACTGGAGCTGTAAAGTTGCAGGCTGAGACATCGCTGGCTGTGTTACTGGTTGTCCAAGAGACTGGGAGCTTAAAGACTAGGATTTAAAAAATTGTTCCATAAATGGAAGAGAACGAACTTCATACTTGACAGGAAATATTTCTTTACATAGTGTCAATTCCAAAATAGCATCATATGATAAAAACAAGTAAATGTTTCCTGAAACATCTAACCTTAAATACTAGAGAATTAAGAACATAAGAACAATCACTTATATACATTATATATATATATATAATTTTTCTATCGCTAAAAATATGTAAAAGCAGTAGGTATAAAACAGGAAAAACAAATTATAATTACAGCTGTTTTAAAAGTCTTATTTGAAGTAAGGGAAAAACTTTTTCAACAAGTTTGGAAATTGACATCTTTGATTTGTTCTTAAACTAACAATTTTTTAAAATACATATTTTAATAAGCATTATATTTTTGAAGTGAATGTATTAGTTCAACTGGAACATGAGCACCAAGTACATGAAGCATGACATTTTCTTACATTACTAAGACTTCAGAAACAATGTAAAAGTATTCACTAGTATTCTTAGACTCATAAATTCTCTATAGGGACACACACAGCATTATGTTGGAAATTATACATATATGTAAATAACTGCTTATCTACATGTCTATATTAAAAATGCAGAATCCTAAAAAGAAGTTACGTGTGAGTGAAAGCAGAGATCCATAGACAATCTTGCAAACCCTAGTACCAAAAAATACTTATATGCTTACTTATTGTATTCCCTTCAAATCTAGTATATTGAAGTTGCATGTTGATATAATTCTGATAATGACGTATTACAAGTGCAACTATTAGTTTAAATTACTTGTTTTCAGAAGAAATAAAACAAAAGTTATATGGATTTAGTAATGCCTTTTAAAAGCAAATAATGCTGATTAAGTACAAAATTTTCTCTGAAGAGTTACCTGGCTACTCAGAGATGATCTTCTTTGTGCAGTCTTTTCATGACCAGATAAGCTTTGCCTTGGAGGAGTGCTAGTGTCCACTGTCATCTTGGTAGGTGTTGCTGACAATGTTCAGAGTTACAACAGAAAGAGACGTTAATAGTAATCTCAATTCTGCAATGCAATATTCAAATCACAGGAAACTTTTCAAGAATTAAAAAAAGCTTAAGGCTTGGACTCTTTTTACCCTGACTATCCAATAATAATGCAATCTGATAGACTGAAACAGGGTGTTCTAGGGTCTGCTATTGCACCTATAGAAGCAGAAGTCGCTGTTACAACCTCCGAAAATCTGAGTGGTCAGCAGATCTCTGAACCATCAAAAAGGACATTTTCATTTGCACACTTCTCATAAAATGACGATTAACTGCTCATTATGCATTTAATTAAAGTAAGTAAAGCAGAGAAAGCCTTCCCTAGGAAGGAAATTATGTTTTCAACAGTTGGTGCTTACATGAATGATCCGATACTGCAGTATGTGAAGATTTTCTTGAACTCCTGGAGGAAGCAGAAGGTGTGGGGCTGGTATCAAACCTTTCCAGTGCTTCTTTGAGACTCACTGTGTTTATGTGATTGTCAGACCCAGAGTCCTGACTCTGAAGAGACACACAGAAACAACAACTACTTTATCTGATTCGGCACACAACGTACATTTTTTTAACAAATATCTAGGATTATCCTGTGTCTAATCAACCCCCCTTACAGAGGTGACTGTGCAGAAGTAGTGGCCTGTTTGATATCTTTAAGCTCAGTTACCATTTGCAGCTTTTATCCTTGGAGAAGAAACAAAACCAATGCCAAATAACCAAAATGCATGCAGATACAGGGCACAAACTGACTGCTGAGCTGACTTCCTTCTCTAGCAACTCACTTCACTCTGAACACCAGTGTCATGAGTGAATTGCTTATTCTTTTGAGAAAGGAGAAGTTAATTCCATGAGATTCTACTCCTACATTTATACAGTCCTGAAATTACATTCAGCCCTTTGAAGGCAACCACAAAGCTGATGTGGCCCCAGGTGAAAATAAGTTTGACACTCCTGCACTAGGAGGAGCACTGTCAGGTGAAACTTGCTGAACTGCCAAGAGAAAACATTGCTGAACTGCCAGAGGAAAACAGACAGAGTATCTGCACAAGCTGGCTTATCCAAGATTCACTGAGCTTCCAAGGACATTAATTCAAAATTAATTTTGTACGCTTCTAAGAAGTGGGACAGTCACACAATGCAATAGCTCCTGCTTTGCCCTCGTGAACCCCTTTAAACCATTTTTGTGTTGACCGTGGTTTTTCAGATTGGGAGTGCTTCCAGTATAGAAGAACATTTATTTATGAATCAAAACTCTGCAGGAATCAGATATTAATAAAGACTTACGGATGTTGCCATGGTATAACTACATACACATGAACTCCTGAAAAGATGTGGGTAAGCATTCAGGTCAGAATACAGTTAAACCAACACCTTTCCTAGACTTCTTCAATCATTTCAAACAGTCATATTATTTAGAGATCAAAATAATTACTTTTTCTGTAACAGGACAGAACACTTTTTGCTGCTGTGTATTTGCTTACGTATTATTTTTTAGTGTGAAAGAAATAAGAGGTATAATAAAATAAGAAACTCACTTTATCTGCTGTTATCTCTGGAAGAGACTCTTCAATACCAAGTTCTCGTCGTCTTTCTGCTCTAACTTCTGCATAACTAGAAGAACAAACCAAATATGACTATTATATTCTTGGGTGATTTAAAAAAACACATCTCAAAAAACAAACTCCTGGGAGCTACCTTGCTTACAAAGTATCTTGTGAAGTTTTCCAATGATTCTTTAAACTGCTATGATTTCTCTACCTCCAAAACTACCAGCAATACAGCTTCCATGCCATCAGAATTTCTTTAATATAGATTTTTTAAAAATGCCTTACCTTACAACAGTGTGCGTACAGACAATAAACTCTGGCCTGGAATTCCACTGGTGATACGTGATATAGTAATGAGTTTGCAGCCAAATCCATTGTTGTCCCTTTGTAAGGAATCTGTAGTAACATGACTTCCCTTTCCCATATTGCATTACTATAAAAGTGAAGAATAAAGTCTACTGTCTTTCCAGACTGTAAATATTGCAATTACATCATAAACATTATTTCCCAGCTTCATATGGCCTAAACCCATATATAAATCTAGTATTATGATAATGACTAAGAACAGGTTTAAAACTGTAGCTTTCTACCAAAAAAAAAAAAGAGGACACTGCATTTTTCAGAGAACTGCAGAATTCAAACTTCCATTTTTGTGGGGTTTTTTTACATATTGTGAAAAATTAATGTGCAAAAATTTTAAATACAGCTTTATGAAGGAAAACATAGCCAAACAGAAAGCTTGTTCTATTACATCTTTAAACAAGTTTTGCATTTATTAAACATCACAGAGCCTTTTAAATGCTATTGGAAGAACTGGAGAAGTATTAGTCATAGTGCTCTGTGCTCCAAGTTAACACAATGAAGACTCTGTAAGATAAAAGTTCAATCTGTTTTATAGTTCCGTATCAAAAGAAAAAAGATAAAGATCAGCAGTGCAACAAACTCAAATGAATGGGAGTAAAGACCTTTCACTCAATGTATCACAAAATTTCACAACAGCTGTACAATTTAACAAACTTCAAACCAACATCTACAAAGCAAACCCATTCGTTGTAGGAACTTAGTCATACTCACAATGCTCGTGACATTTTGCCAGATTATCTAGATCATCCACATGATAATAATCATAGCCTGATGTTCCCAAAACTTCAAACGGAAGATAACCTATTATCGGAGGTGCCCTAATTAATATAAAAATATAATGTCATTTTATTTTCACACAAAGAAAAGCCAAACGAAAATTATTTCATTTTATAAGTTTTCTTGTTTACAGTCTGTGCTCTAAAAAAAAAATTAAACTCAACACAAGCTATGAGTAGTTAATGCTGATTAGCGAACTCTAAATATTACAGCCCATTCAGCTACTATTGCTGTTTTACATAGAAGGAATTGCACCTGTGATCCAAGAATAGGAACTTCCATTCTAAGCTATGTCTAGATGTGAACTCTTCATTGGGTTCTTCAACAGTGCACATTTCCTAAAAAGTAAAAAAAATAAAAATCTCTCTCAAAAAGGCTCTATTCTAATTCATAAGATCTTTTGAAATTCAGACCTAAAGTTAGTAGAAAACTCCACAATAGCTCTAATGTTATTTTTAGACAGTTTCACTGGTTTTGCTTGTTTAGATGCATAGTACTGAGGTAGAATGTAATCTCAGCTGTGCCAGGCTGGCACTCAGTTGATTTAAATGGAACAATCCTGGCATGAGATTATACTCAAACTCAGTACCTGTAAACACGGTAGTATAAGCAGAAATCAATAGTTCCTGCAGTTATGCTTTTAACTCGTAACAAGCAAAAGAAGTAACACTCCCACAAGACACTCTGATTACAGGATTAGATTACAATGGGTAAAACCCAACAATGAGCACGATGGCCACTTATTTTGAGTTTAGGAATTGGATTCCTCCTTTTAGTGAATACAGAGTACTCCAAATCACTTTGGCTTGAGGGCACAGGCATGTACTACAAACAACAGATTATTCTTATGTTTAGAACTCATAAACAGTAAGAGAACAATTGTGTTTCCACTATGACAACAAATCTTCAAACTATTCTGTACATTGTTTTACGTGTGTTCTGCTCAGACGTATGTGCAATCAGTGCATGTCAGTCAGTTTCTCTTGTCCCCTTCCACAGAGGTGAAGATGCTTCATGCTGAGACTGTGACAGAGCTAAGCACACCAAACCAGTCAGTTCTATCGCAAACTTCTCTTGCTCTGCCTTCCAAGAAGAAAGATGGGTGATGGAATACATGCATGCACACAAATACGTCCCTCAACATATTACAAAAAAGCTGAAGTAAATCTTTCTTTCTTTGGACACTTGCACAGGTTTGTCACACTTGTAGGAGCTTGCAGTGGTGTTCCCATTGCCAGGAGCACAGTAGAATCTACTGATGATCAGATACCACAACAGTTTCCTAAAGACTACAATACAGAAGCCACTGCTGCACTGACATAATATTCACACTAGATGTGGATGGATGAGCATACTGCTGCTCTGCAAACATCTATAACTAAAATAGTCCTGCAGAAAAATACAGTAGAACACTGACTGTAGTTCCTGCAAAGGGAACGGCTTCCTTTTCATCCTTTCAGGTTATAATAAAAAGAGTCTAAGTGGATATTTTGCAGTTCTTTAAATAGATATTTCTAAGTTTTCTTTCTATGAAAGAAAAAAGCAAACATATCTAGGCAATGTTTTTTCCTCACCTTTATCAGTGTAAAATGTAAATACATTGACTAGACAGGGAGTTATATCATGGAGATAATGAACAAAATCACTCTGGGCACAAATTTTTGACTCTTGGTGTGACTTCCAGTTTGCAAGACTTAACCTTCAAAACTGAAATTACTCCTAACACCCAAAGCTCACCTACCTTCCTAAGATTACAGCATTTAATAAAGCACCACTCATAGCAAAGTAAAAGAAATGACAGAGCAAATGTATATCCTTAAGATATACTTTTGGTTTGTTATTTCTTTTAATCTAATTATTTTGGCACATTTCAAAACAAAAGTAAAAATAACTTCAGTGCAGGCAGTAAAATCACAATAAAACATCATTGCTAGAGAGGAGCTGGCAGCAGGTTAGTATCTGACTATTCAATGGATTTATATTAATGATTTTCAGATTTCCACTGTAAAATACCCCTGGGCAGAAGCTATCTTGTTTAACAAGACATCTTGTTGAAGTTGTCAACAAGGCATCTAGAAAAGCAAGGACTTTCATTTGTATTAAAAAGTATTCTGTTAGAATCCCTTTGGCTGGATTAACCCTGTCTGCTTGATAGGATTCAATCATTTACCAGCCAAAATGCAAGACAAACGTTTTACACAATGTGTAGAGCCGAATCCCTTAAGTGGAAAGCAAAATTTGTGGCATATTTTGTTACAACAGTGGTGGGGTCACATGCAGAAAATAAAAATGTGAACTTTCAGAAATTATTAATACTATGACTTCCTGCAAAAGTACTGTATATCCTTGAGAAATCACATTTTAGGTAAAAAAAAATCCAGAACCATATACCACCTGAAATAAAAAGGGGCAGATGAGCAGGCAGGTTCTACCTGAATTAAGGCAACCCAGTACTAAAACACACATCTCATTACTGGCTGCATCATGCACCTGTTAGTAAAGTTACTGAGATGGTAAAGTTTCTGACATAACACTTACTTGCTAGAGTCTAGTTCATGCCAGCCTCAATAATAACAGAAGGTATCAAAAGATTATAAACAAGTACTGTCAGATTAAAAGTCTTCACTCTAATGTTAGTCTTCTTCACAAGATTCCTCAGATGAACAGCACTAATTGAAACCCTTGAGGGGATCTTAAAACCTCTGTAACATGAAAGCTTCCTTCAGCACTAGGGGCTCAGAAAGTTCAGGCAGGGGAATGAAACTTTGGCCAGAGTATAATCTGCAAAGCTTTTGCCCTCAGGAGACTGAGAGACTTGAAAGATCATAAATGGATGTTCCTCAACATCCAGTTGTCCTGTTCCAGAACTAGGAAACACAAAAGTTACACTACACCACGTTCTAAACTGTCAGAATTTAAAAGACAAATGTCTTTGCAAGTCCTGCTGAGTTGGTCTTTTTTTTCCCCAAGTATTCCATTAAGCAAAAATATCACACATTTAACATCTCTACCAATTGTAGGCATAGCAGGAAGAACATTATTTGGACCCCTATGGGAAAAGCGTCAGATGAAAGATTTCCACGGCTTCAGGAAAAACAAACAAACTCTCTCTGGCATGCAGTCTGCAGAAATCCAGTTCCTGTTCAGCCTGATAGAACTTAACAAGTTTATACAATTTCTCCACATGCTCCCTACTACACTTTCAAAAATGCAAAGTACATAGACTGTGTCTCCAGAGGCAACAATCGTCAGCTTAAGACATGAGCGCATTCAGCTTACAAGAAGAATACTTAAATGTTCAAAGAGTTCTGCAGGACAGACAGCAGCTTAGTCACCTGCCATATACATTTCATGGCATTTCTCTACAACTGAACTGCAACAACAAATATTAGATAGTATACTATTCCGTACCTTGATTAATATATTTGTATAAAACATGTAATACGAATCGCAATCACCAACTATCCTGTATTGTATCCTGAGTATTTATTTTTACTGATTTTGGTGAGAAAGAGGATTATACTTAGTAAACTACAAACTTCATACACACTCAAATTCTAAACTTGGAAAGAAACCTTCATTGTACATCACCAGTTAAGCAGAATGTTCCCATTAAGCAACCAGGTTACTGAATCACAGTACTGAAACAAAATGAAAGAGTTCTATTACCTCAAACCCAGCTCTCGGTTACTGACAAGTGATGTAAACTTTCATTAAGCCCTAACAGATTTTCTTCTGTGTCAAACTACAGCAAGACCCATGAAATTCACATCCACTATTAACTTCTCCAGTGAAAGCGGAATCTTGATGTTACCTTTCGCCTTAAGTTCAACTTGCTAAATTATATTCCTATGGACTTCTTCCAAATTTATTTATTGCATATTACTTTATTATATGACTATTTAAAAATGGCATTCACCATAACAACTTCATTTGATGCTCTGCAAAACATTTAACCTATTTGTGAAGTAAGAAATACAGACACTTTCACGTACTAAAATTCTTTACGGTTTTCAATAATATTTGCAATGTGACGTGCATTCTCTCTCAAGTTTTCCTGTTCAGAGTACATTTAAAAATGATACCAAAGTGATTTCGTTTGTACCTACCTTGATGAACTGAGGTGTAGCTAATCTAACTGTGGCTACAAAGCAAACTTTGTCTTCATATGAAGGCCGATGCGATCGCTGAATAGTTCCTTCAAAACCATTGTGCGCTGAGTTGGGAACTGAGGAAAGAGAGAGAAGAGGTCAACACAGATTACAGTATAAACATGGAGGAAAATGGCTATAATATCATAAGAGAAATGACACAGTATTTATCTAATGTGGTTTCCTTCTAACTTAACATACATTAAGAAAAATGCTGCATATAATATATGCACTTATTCGCACAGGAATAGTAGTTGTAGAGCAGTAATGGGAACAGAACCATCAAGTAAATTTCTCAAAGAACTAAAATTACCATCAATGTGATATTATCTGACAAAGTAGTTTTAAGAAACTAATAACAATTCTAATCCCTCTTGGAATACACCTTCTTCAAAAATATTTTTAAAATTTCTCTTTTGTATCAGGTTTTTCTAACTTTTTCTTTTGAACTCTGAGGTAAGAATTTCTCTTCCGAGCTTCCATCACATTCAAATGACACAAGCTGAAGACACACGGAGTAACAGACAATCAAATGCACAACTATGTACATGAAAGAATCAGGACACCAAGCTGAGGACAAATTCCACTTACTGAATCACAGAGATAGATGAAACCATAAGGGGGCAAAGAATGGACTAGACCTCAAACCAGATTAACCTTTCATTTCCAGCAGATATCAATTTAGTTTATCTTCACTAAGCTTTAATGACAATGACTTCAAAACCCTGTCAGGCTCTTCCAAGCGTAACTGGTTTTAATTCAACCCTGGATTAGAACTTCTACTGAAGTTTCATAATGCAATTTAAGCTTATAGCTCCTTGCTCTTTCCATCAGAAAGAAAATAGGCAATTTCCTTCTTCTTGACAAATATTGTCAAAAACTGCATGAGGACACATGTGTGCTAAGAAGTGCAATGGGATTACTTCATGTGATTTAGATTATATTGCAGAAAAGCTGCTGCATTTTCACAATTTGGTGATTGGTCATGGTGATTTGGTCATGTCCAGTTTAAATTCCACAGCAACTCCTTTTTCTAAAGGACCGCTATCTAGCTGACTGTAACCTTTTCCCCTGTTCATACCATTTGTTATCCCTAAATTTAGTAACTTGCATTTGTTCTCAGTCAGTATCTCTGGGGTTTTTTCCCCAAAAATAATTTATTTTCTAAATGTGGGGCTTGGTTTTAGTGTTCTTGCATCATTTTATGACTGCAAACTATGTTCCATTATTCATAACATTAACAAAAATACTGATCAAATCCAGAAGCTGTCCATTAAAACTCTATTCTGGATAATGGGGAACATTGGTAATGTTTCCAACCAGCTTCTGCAGCTACATTCCAGCAATTTCAATTAACATGTGCTTCCTTTACATGTTTATGAGAACAGAATATGGTAACTGTCAAAAGCATATTAAAAAAGTTAATCATTTATTTGTGCTTCGTCCTCTTTATTCACACAGTGTGCTATACAGTGTGTTACTCTTTGGTAGAGGAAAAATGAAATGATTTGATGCTATTTCTACCTGAAAAATCCACAATGGTTGCTATTCAATTCCTTGCTAGCTTCCTGAAGCTCACAGAGTTTAATTATTTGTTCTGGAATATTTCCCAATATCGAATGAAATCAATAGGTCTGCAGTTTCCCAACTCCTCCTCTTTCTAAGACCAGGACCATAGCTGGCCTCCTCAGGCCTGTTTCTTGTCTTTTCTATACTACATAGCTGCATTTGGAAGTAAGACTCAACCTCTCCCCATTTTGTGAGAAAAATACTGGCATCACATAAAAAAATCAGGCTTATTTACAAGATACCATTTTTTATAATATTTTGGGGAGTGATCTTTATGAACATCTACTACTGACCATGGCACACAACCCATTTGCCTGCCTGACCAAAATAAACGTGCCTCTCAATTAAATAGTCAGCATGGGCGGGCCAAACAGATTAGAAACTTAGTACAGAGAAATAATATTAGTATGTAACTAATAAAAATGACTTCAATGGAAGGGAGAGGGAACTCAGTGCAGAAAACTGTAATGGCCTATCCACTCATCTGAGTGGTAACTCCTGCCCGTTGAAGCACAGAACTCAAACGGGGGGGAAACCTACGTTCTCCCTCCCAGCTCACTGCATAATGAGAACTGAGGGTACTCAGTGCCATTGATCTTCAAGCTACTTAGTCACCTCCTTCAATATGGATTGTGCTTAACTAAATTCAGGCTCTTTGTTTTAAAGCATTTGTTTAAATTTATCTCACATTCTTTTAAAAACTGTTTTACAAGATGCTAGTTTTCTTTAATTGAAAGCATTAAACATAATTACTACATTTTGCATTTGAATGCATAGACATGTAATACCTGATAGGCAGTTTCTTTTCTTCTTTTTCATTAAAGCAATATCAAAGTGATAAAACCCTGCTTCCAGTTCTTCTTTTGAAAGACTGATTTTAGTTCATCATTAAGTTTTGCATAACGATCCCAAGCCTGTTTAGCTGTGTATTTCCACTCTAACATTGCTGAACTTACTTACCATTATTCAAACACTTGAAATTTCCTATAAATTTTACATATTCATATGTAGGTTGCTCTTTTGGATCTATTGTCCCTCGCAGCATATGGCAACAGAATTCTAGTTGATTTTTTGCTGTGAAAAGAATAAACAAATTAAAAGGCTACACATGCTTGATAAAGCACACAGGCAACATGAAAGAGAAATCAGGAACAATTAAGCTGCATACTTGTTGAGGTACTGTATATGGTGTGATTAGAAATGCCTATAGCCTCTGCTTTTAATCAGCGTGATACTAACTAACCTCAAGAAAAGGAGAACTCTTTTAGAATTTGTGCATGAAGGGCCTGAATGCTAATGACACAGAAAACCCCTGAAAACAAGAGCTATTTTAAAGAAGCAGCTGCTGTTTACTAAAGCATGCATTTCCAAAACCCATTAAGATGCTACGTTTTTATTCTCGCCAGCCGTTACAACTGTCTAAATAAAAGCTATATGAACAAGACAAACATTTCTAATACATGTGAAAGTCATAGAGTGGAATGCAATGTAACAATGAAAATTTTACTCTTCAGGGTGGGAGGGGTGGGGGGAAAGCCATCACAAAAAAGTGCTTCTGATCTTCAGGGCTCAACCATATGTTTCTGCTTAAATAACACTGGAAGAAAAGAACTGATCACATGTGATACAAAGCAGATTATTTTTAACACAACTACCATACTGGTTTCATCTAGGATAGAGTTAATTTTCTTCATAGTAGCTCATACCGTGCTGTGTTTTGGATTTGTGACTAGAACAACACTGACAACACGGGGATGTTTTAGCTATTGCTGAGCGGTGCTTACACAGAGCAAAGGCCTCTTCTGTTCCTCACGCTGCCCCGCCACTGAGTAAGCTGGGGGCACACAAGAAGCTGGGACAGTTGACCTAAGGGATACCCCACCATGTGACACCGTGGCCAGCAACAAAAGCTGGGTGTACTCACAATAACTACTTACATTTTAAGTATTCTGGTGTCAACGAATCACTTTCCAGCAGATGAGACGACAAAATCTTATAAATTTCTGAATGTTCCCCCTCTGGGATAAAATTAAATACACTCTGATCCACAAGATCAGACTGGAAAAAAAAACATTTAATAAGCATTAAAATAATGCAAGACATACAATGTCACAAAGCCTACTAATATTTTAATGCAAAACAATTCTTCACAGTTTGAAGAACATTATTGACTCAACAAAGCCACCTGCTGGAACACACACAAGGATTTTGCAACAAAAAAAATCTCACTTTGATCTGTCTTAATTTTGACACCACAAACCATTTAGTGAGGAACACCACGAATGCCGCAGATACACATACACATTAAAGAACAACGGAGCTCGCATTAACTTCCCTGGGATGCAACAATTCTAAGTAAAGGAGCATTTTAATTAGAAATTATAGCGTGTTGTTCTAGGGCACTGTAACCTCTCAGTGGCATTCAATAAATTGAAACCATATCTCAGAACAAAGCTAGTCCTACATCATATATGTTTTGATGTTACTAATAATTACATCCAATTGCAATTGATTTTATGAATAAATTCTATAATCACTTCCACAACTATGTATGCAAAACGGGGAACAACAGAGATGAATGCAATAAAATCAAACAACTGATTATATGCACAAATGCATTTGATTAAGTACTCAGAAAAGAAGGTTCATAAAATGTTTATAATACATAAATCACACCTAAAAACAAAGCGTAAATTTGCCTTTGAGAACTCAAAAAATTCTATTTTCTTAAAACAACCACAACTACCTGTACATTTTTCAAAATTCTCAATATCATGCATACCTTAGTGGAATTTGTGTTTTGCAGGACGGGTTTTAAATATGCCACTCGAAGTTTTACAAAATGCTCTTATAAGGGTAAGACATCTAGCCTGTAAGAATAACTATTCCCTCTCTTCTAAAAAATAGCTCATTGTTTCACTCATGAATTGTTTGCATTTTTGAGTACTAATTTGCTGCATTTCAGAAAACGTTATTCAGAGGTAACTTTAAAAATCTAGAATATTACTTTTACCAATGCCACCAAGATTGAAGATGAACGAATGTGACAAAACCCAAAGTATACACCTAGAAGAACCAGCAGAAATATATTTCTTGTAAGACTTCTTTGGCAAGAGAAAAATAAAAAAGTAGTTTAAAAAAATTCCGAGGATATAGCTCTTTAGCAATACTATTCTGACTCACGCAGCGGTTGTGATAGGTGTGAATTCTAAAGGGTCTCCTGCAGCCAACCTGTTATTTCAGTTATGTAGAAGAGAAACTGATGGTAGGCTGGCATTTCATAACCCTGCCTCACAAGAGTGCTGACTACATTCTGTATTTCTCCAAAAGAAATGTTTAATACAGGAGACATACCAGTAGCATGGAATTGTGCTGAAGAAAAAGCAGAAGCATTATAACAAAGCATACATCTGTTCAATAAGGCCAAAAAGCCCAACGATTAATTAGTACTCATAGCAGAACACCATCCATAGACAAACTGATATGTTATTGAAAGCAATTTGTACTTACTGGCAAATGTTCAAGTAAGGGAGTTATACTTTCAGACACATATATTATATTTCCATCTGTCATAATTGCTAAAAAAAAACCATCAAGAGCCTGAAATTAAACATAATGGGCAGTTAAATAAAAAGAGACAGAGAATATTAAAAATGTTATGCTATATTCAACATGGAAAAATAATTTAGACCGATTATAGTTTAGTTTAATATAAAAATGAGAACGTGTTTTGCTACTAAAACTTCTTAGTCTTGCTTTTACACTATGAGCATTACAGTTCCATACTGTGCTGTTCTCAAATAATCTGTGGTTTCAGAAGAAAGACTTCAGTCAATATACAACTAGTCACTGTTTCTCCCATCTCCCAATCTGCCTGCCTGTTATTTTCAATTTCATCATCATTTTAAACATCAGAAAACTCCGAAAAATGTGCTAGAGAAAAAAATAAAGAAGAGGGGGGAAAAAAAAGAAGACCAAGTAAAAGAGGTGGTCAAATCAATGCATTTCAGTATTTAAAATCTCAATATTCCCAATCTCAATAAAAGAAACTCATAGCAATATTTTACTGAGACGTGAAAACTGTGAGATACAGTTCTGACTGCCTTATTTTCTACTTAACTCAAACTTGTTTCCACTGAACATAACACGATTACCTTGTATTTGAGCACTATCAAAGATAAAAGCACAACAGAACTGTATTTCTAAATAGGAAATTTCAAAGTTCATGTCTTTGAAAAACATTCTTATATTATTCTAACTTTACAGTCACTAGTTGCAGACATATTTTGTGGCACAACTTGTGAAACACCAGAAACAGCTACAAAAACTCCCCAAAACCAGAAACAACTACTTCACTAACTTCTTGGAAAAAAATATGCATATTCACCATGCAGGACTAATGGAACATTTTTAAGTACAAAAAACCCAGAACTTTTTACTTTTTAAATCTCTGCCTCAAAGAACAGGTTTAACTACAGACTAAAAATAAAATGTGCTTGTTCATTTACTTTAATATTTTCCATTCAACTATTATTAGAAATTGTCTCACTAACAAGATACAAATTACTTATTCTTATTTCTAAGGAAATAACAGCTTATACTCAAAGTTTGTTCCAAGTAGTAATTCAACTATTCATGTAATCTTCTTCAGCAAAGTAATGCTCACACACCACTTTTGGAAAGTGGAACATGCAAACAAATTAAAAACTATTGCTCACAAGTTACATGGATGTGTTGAGCCTTTTTTCTAAATTAAGATTCTAATTTATGTACAACAATTCTTTGTTTGACTAGTACCTTCCTTAAGGTAACAATTTAAAATATCCATTTTGACAGTAAATACTTTATTTTGTGGACTTGCTTTGTTATCATGTTTTACGTAATTGAAAATGCAGCTAAAAGAACAACTATTTTGCATTACACTGTATGCATAGGAATTTTGAGTGTTTACTTTCATGAAAATGTATAGTTAAGGTATGAAAACAAAAAATTATATCATCAAACTGAAAAAAATATATCAGAGAATGACTCCCCATGAGAAAAGATTCTACTCCCAGAAAAACAGAAATAATATACCTCTAACATTAACTGTGTGAACTCTTCATTACTAAGGAATGTCGGTTTCCAGTCCTGTCGAATCTCACTGGCATCTGATTGTGCAGTAATTTCTACAATCAAACATAAATACAATATAAGGATTCACACTTGCAAAAGCCATTGTTTTCCCACTAAGTTACACATACACAGTTGGAAATAGCAGACAGCTCTCCATCCTCCTCTGTTGTTCACTCATTACATATAGATGTTGCTCCTTAAAAAGAAAATAAATGCCTTCTCTCCTATGTCATAGTAAGATATGCCTTCTCTTTCCTTCTAGCACTTTGTGCTACAGTCCTGCCAGACTTCAGGGTAATGCTGAAGTTAACGACAGTAAGTAATGGATTTTGACAATGGAAAAACACTCTTCCCTCTGAGACTATAATGTTTTATTGAGAGTGTTATTCAAAATTTAGAAAGCCAAAATTCCTCAACAGTTTAAGTCATTAAAATGCCTAATCCTCAAGTATCTTGGCCAATCCTGGTCATTCTAACCTTTGCACTAAAAAATGTCACTGTCCTTTCTCTTCTTCCCACCCTTTTCTGTAAAGAAATAAGATTACATTTAAAAGAAAAAGGTAGGTTTGCAATAAAGACTGTTAGGAGCTGTACGACAGACTCCACTGCAGAATTACTGTCTGATTTGTACACAGAGATGAATTTTGAACAGAGGTTCCTGTAGAACTTCCAAGAAATATATAGAATAAATTCCCACACAACAGCTGCTAAGCAGACCTCTGGCTCTGAAAGCTGATGCTTCCTTATCAACTGATAACCGAAACAAGAAGCAAGATCATGTGGTACCTCAGTTTTGATGAGTTACAAGGGCATTACAGAAGTACTGGTTGCAAGAACAACCTTGAACAAGTAATCGTGAATCAAGCATTAAGATGAACTGAAAGAACCAAACCATGTCTTTAAGGCTTTTTGTTTTCTAAAGGAGAAGTCTGTACAAAGGCCATAAGACAGTTTGTTAGTTCAGATGGCTCAAAGAGCACAGAAAACCTGGAATTGAGTTAAATAAACTTTGTTTCTGAGACCGAAGCGGACAAACTTTACAAAACAGCTTTAGACTTGACTAAAACAACAGTAAACAGCAGTAATGTCACACAAGAAACTGCCAAGAAGTGGAGACCTGCATGGAGAGGGGGGAAAAAAAGAACCAGAATTTCCAATGATCAGATCTCACAAAAAGACACAAATTGATCACACTTTTGCTATCCATTTTGAAATGGTATCATAAAGCAGTAAGGGCAGGCTGGAGAATAAGGATAACTCAAGCATAAGCCCAAGCCTAACTTTTCAGAACAAACATTGAGCACTAAGGTGGAAGTCAAAAGACACAGAAATGAAAAGCTCTGGCACCAAACTAGAGGCAAAATTCAAGGAACCTAATGCATTTAGAATCATAGAATGGCCTGAGTTGGAAGGGACCCACAAGGATCATCGAGTCCAAATCCTGTCCCTGCATACGACAACCTCAAAATTCAAATCATTTAGTCCACAGGACACACATAATCTCCATTTTAAAACTGGAAAAGCCTGATTCATTGGCTCATTCTGGTCCACAAAACCATACTACTACAGAATTAAAAAACAAAAAAAAGTCAGTCTGACTTCTACAGCAGAAATTATTTCTACTAAAGAAAAGCTGAAGTTTATGCCTTCAATGAACCATTCTGAATTATGTTACCACAAGTACAGTTGTTCTTTTGCATTCCCCCTAATTAAAACAAGTATGGTATTGGAAAATAGAGCCAAAGAAACATGGAAAAAACTTGCTTCACTTGGTTACTTTAAAGAAATGCTTAAAAATTATAGCAGAAGGTTGCATTCAAAGATAAATGACACTGAGGTCACGTTCCTGAACTAGATACCAGACAAAGAAGCACAACCTAGATTGCACGTTACACTCATTAAGCCTTCAAATCATAGATCTAAAGCAACTCTGCATCAGCACCGAGCATCCTCAAAGGAAATTGCCAGCTGGGCCAGGATCTGTAGCATCTTTTATCGGTGGCTGTAGGAATATCTGGGTACTAGTTATAAACAGTGACATTCTTCAGTATTTCACCATTTTAAAAAATATCTTGTTCACAAATTCAAAGGAAGATGACACTGTCAGTAATATAATTCCAGTGTGCTTACCCTGCTGTTTTTTTCCAAGAAGAAACAGAATCCACATTGGCCAAAAAGCAGCTCAGATAGTTCATCCGGAGCTGCTGCCAGAGTACCAAGCCTGGCCAACGTGGAAATGGTCCAGAAAGAACCAGAAGCAATGCAGTTAATCAAAACCTGGTGGCTGAACACAGTAGGATTTTCAACAATAAAGCAGCTAATCATTGCCAAACAACTCATTTATTGCTGGGGTCACTCTGCTTTATTGTAACAAACAGATCCAAGCATCTCAGGGGGCAAAGCATGCTTCTGACTTTCGCCAATATTTTATCCAAAACATTTTAATGTAAACCAGTGCAGAACAATGCTAGTGAGCACTGGCAGCCAGAGATTTAGGGACCTTAATATGATACAAGCTGCACTCTGACCAATCAGGTGACAGACAAAAGCAGCATGCCCTAAAAGGCACCCATCTCCACAGCTGCTTTTTTCCTCTTTATGCTAAAGAAAATAAAAATAATTTTAAGAATAATCTCAGAAAGCACTTTTTTTCTTCAAAGTATTACTGGTGCTGCTGGCTTGCTGACACACATGTTCATTCTACACTCTATATTTTATGATAGAAATCGTCAATACAACATAAAGTGATTTTGAAACAGAACAAATTTTCACAAAGACCTTAGAACCTACAGAACTGACTTTTACAGAAAAAGAGCCTTCCATACTGTTTTTCTTTCTGTTATGAGACAAACAAGTCTAAGAGAAGTAAAACAGCATAATCAATATTTAATTGGAAAAACAAATCCCAAATCTGTCAATTCTTGCACAAATTATTCCCCTTCCCTTTCCATTTTAATTGCTATGTTTACCCTTTAACAGCACTATTCAATACACATCCAGTGCTATTTGAACCATGACACTAACGGAAGAGATGTGCTAGGGTATGCAAAAATATTTATGACACCTTAACATACCTTAAATTGACACACCTACTGCTGATAAGTACATATGTACCCATCCACTTATTTTATTCTATAACCCAACAGCTGCTTCTTTTGTCCCTAGTGCTTTTTAATTAGCATGCATGGTCAGAATTACTCAGGGAAATAGGTTAACTAGTGAAAGAGCTAATTTTCCTGAATTTTTAATCTCGTTTTCGGCAGCGTAAACAACAAGGTACCATATTAAGAAAAAGTGCAGGAGCAGGAACAGGGAATTTTTATATACAGAAACATTTATACAGCCATAAATAAGTGTACACTTGGTGAAAGAAATTTTTCGTGACAGAAACAACGATCTGTAATGAACTTCAGTACAACATAGCTGGGTATGTTCCACCATCAGCTGATGCAAACAACCAGAGAAACAAAACATACCAAGGATGTTCAAAGACATTCATCATTTTGCCATTTCACGTGATGGTTGACAAAACAACAAACACACACCCATTGGCTTATACACCAGTGGATATGTCTTGAAAATTACTAAGTTCAGCTAAACATATTTTCAGATTTTCTGGGGATTTTTTTCCAGCTAAAAGGAAAATAGAAAAAGCCCATGATCCTGGTCGGCACGTCACCCTCTCTCAAACAACCTACCCAGTAATGCTTACTGGAGACCACAATACCCTATTGCCTTACCATTTTTGTTAAAGCAGCCAGTTGTATAGATGCCTGACATGAAGAGAGGGAGCATTAAGTTCCCTTGACTAGCTTTTCAGGGACTTATCTTGCTTTATGTGGAACTTGGAGAGATGAACCAACTGTTCAAACCAGTCTTATCTAAATATCAAAATAAGTACTTCCAGTAAGTACTTTCCACTGAAATGGATCAGCAGAGTTTTCTGTGAGGTAAAACTTTGACAACTTGCATCTTACGAAGCCACTATATTCTGAAGGTCTGTCCCCAACAAAAAACTTGCTGGTTATTTCAAAAATAATACTCTTTACGAAACAGACTTCTTTGACAACTATGAGACAAAAAAACACTAGTACTGGCTTCTGCAAAATACTAGCAAAAACACAGTTATATCTCTGCTGCCTAAATTAGGACCTTAAGAATATATTTTGTTGGGAGGTCTGCATTTTTTAACAATTTCCTTAAAGGAGCTGCAAAATTGTTAGTGTTTTATGTACTAAGTGGATATCATTAAAATAATTAAGAGCTTACAAACTTTTTTTTTTATTATTACAAAGAATTACCTTTGTGCTTCCGTAAAAAGTCAATGCTCTTCTGCAGTACAGTGGATTTATCCATCTTCCGAGCATTACCTGGAAGCATGGAACCCAGCTCTTTGATAAGAACATTAAACTGATCGCGACGTTTCTTTTCAGACTTGTTTCTAGACACTCTGAAAAACAAAGCAGAAAATGTTTTAGAACAACTGTAACACCGTTGCACAGTAAGCTGCATACTACTGCCAGGTTCTTGATGCAAACAGCCCCTTAAGAATCTCTGCTGTGAGAACTGTCACAAAAACACCTACTCCAAATCCCAGACACCTTTTTTGAAGAATGGGTTCCTCCCTGTCATGGAGAGTTGCAGCTAAGCCTTTGGAATAAAGCATCCTTTGACACAAATAACTGAAACACAGTTATAAACATACAACATATCTGAATAACGACAGTAAAAGAAATGCTGTCGAATGATATGGTTATTTAGAAAAGAATCACATTTTTATTGCTTAAAAATCTCGCTGGTAAGCACAAGTGTACAAGCACAGGACATTTCTTAGCTTTAGATAACTTTAAAACTTACCTTTTTGCTTTATCTTTGTCATCTTCTTCCACCAGCCCATCAAAAATGCTTCCATCATTTCTGAAAGAAATACATGTTAGAGTGTAACATTTCTCTCTCGTGGAGTCCAACCACAACAGAAGAAAAAAAATTTTTCTTCACATCTGTTATATCAAGAAACTGAAGCACTGTTTTACTGTTATGTCTTGCGAAGACCATCTCCAATTAGCTGAAGCCAAGTCTGCTGTAAGTTCTTCTTGCAGGATATTTACTAAACAGAAAGCAAAAAATCTTACATTTCTAATACAACTTAAAGGATTTTCAGACTATTTCTAATGTGAACTTACAACCCTATGCACTTAATTGAACCCTACTTAATTTTCTATGTTCTTGATTATTTGCTTTTCCTTACCCTTTTCAAAACATGAGAGGACAAATATAATTTATTTTTATTTATTGGCAACTTCGGTGACAAATATTGGAAATACTTATTTCAAAAGTGCATTTTTCTTGAATACTGAAGTATCATTAATGGAAGAGTGCTGTTGAATATGCTATACTTCCTCCATGTATGTGATTTTATAAATATACAATTAATATAAAGGTTAAACAGTATTCATTGTATTTGCTTCCTAACCAAGTATCACAAAAATTTTCCTCAGCTGACAACAGTCCATGCACTGTTAAAGAGATATCAAAATATCAAAATGAGAATGTTTCCCTTTTCAGATGCCTCAGTATATTTCATACAACACCTTTGTTTCATTTTCTTTTGTTTTCAAAAATAACTCAAAACTCTTCTGTTTTCCAAAATTGCTGTATAATGGATTTCCACATTTTACTTCTCTAACTTCTGTCCACTTTCAGTCTATTTAGTGTTGTCCACACTGACCTCTGTGTGTCAACCCGTAATTTTTTCATCCTAATGTTTCCTTCCCTTAACGCAAGTAACTGTCATAAAACAATCATACATTACAATACGCAATGACATTAGGAAGTAATTATTTTGTACACTACTACATAAACATAAATCTTTTAAAAGGAATTTGTATATTCAAAATGCCGAGGTTTCAGTGAAATGCCACAAAACTTCACTAAAACAATTGAGAACCCAGACAAACATTTTAAAGTTTTACCCTTTGCTTTTATTGTTATTTATTTAGAATGGGTTTAACTTTCTGTAAATTCAATAAAAGTTTATTTTCCTGAAGTCTCAAAATATTAAGGAATATTAAGGACAGATGTTCACCCAAGCTGCTAAGGAAGTCCAGTTAAAGGAATCAGGTAGAAACCATGTCTCAGCTATTACTTTTCCCTTGAAATAGGTTAGCAGGTCACTTTACTATCATCTGCAGCATCACTAATTGTTCTAATGTATTTGTTTTCCTTAATCAAATACTGAAGTACTCAAAACCAAACATTCAAATAACATTAAAAATAAACTCAAATTGCACAGATGCTGTTCCATGGCTGAAAACAAGTAATACATTTTAAGACTGATTTCAAACAATTAAAACAAAAAAAATTCAACTTACTACAAAACAACACATCTAACCACTATTACAGTAACTTTGCCAAAATAGCCAAAACCTCATTCGTCTTATCTTCTGCATATATTAAAATTCTCTGTACATTAACCATAAAAAAAGATTGTCAAAGAAAGCACTGAACAGTAATTCCCCCAAAACTCCTATTGTTTATTAACATACCTGTCTGCAATGGAGCTCATTTTATGGGTGCTTATGGTAAAAAACATAACATATCACACTTTAGTCTTGTGGTAGACATTTGTACGTTTGCCTGTAGAGAGAGAAGAAAGAATGTGGAAATGTGACTCAGGGCAAACAACCATATTGTTCGTTAGAGCATACTGAAATTTTGATTTGCTCTATAAGCTGCTCTTAATTTTCCCCTCTTCCAACCTGCTGCTCTGCCCTCCTACCTTCTCTAATACAGTCTCTATTACCGTCAAAACCTGGACCTCAGTATCTCATTTTACAGGACAGAGAGTTCAAGAGAACTTTGTTTCATTAAATCACCATAAATAAGTCTGGACAAAAGCAATACAAACCTTCATCTGTCTTTGACTTCAGATATAGCTTTTCATTTTTATTTGAACTTTTACCTAAAAGACTCTCATAATTCTGAAGGTTGAACAAATGAAAACCACACTCCTCAGTAGTAATACATTCTATACAGAAATTGTGTGAACAGAAATCATTTGAGATATAGTATTTTACAGCTATTATTTATTTCTTGCTATATTTTTTATTGAGCACATTGTTATAATAGACTTGTGAAATAATGACAATAAGATACCTATTAGAATGTGATCCGTATACTGTGAGAAAGTTATAGTTAACCTGGCCATTTCTTAAAGCAGTCACTTATTCACTAAAAAGATTCAGTAGGAAGTTGTTGGTTGTTTTTTTTTTTCAAGTGTACATATGATTTTGTATAAGGAATGTGAATGAAATATTAATAGTGGGAGAAGGAATATAAAATTAAAGTAAGGATTTAATCCAACAAGTACCTACTTTTAGGTGCCAAAAAATTACATGACTGTATGGAAAAGCTGAAATGTTTATGAAAACATAAAACAATTCAACTAAACCTTTCTCCTTGATATAGAAAAGTCAGATGTCAGAAGCTGCTCAAAGGGAGCAGCAGGACTGTAACACTGTCAGCGATTAAGGAACAAGTGCATGCAGCAAGGGGTTTGATATGAGCTGAACCTGCAGATCTTTGGGAATTTTTAGTATGTTATAAACTTAATAGTAAAAAGGCATTGTGTTTATTTCAAAGGAGGTGGATTTAGTCACTCTAGTGACTCATAGTTTCTGAGAACTAAGGATTTGTTTGTTTCTGAAAGTGCCAAATCCAATGGAACTCGCAGTGTTAATACCACAAGAAATATGGCAGCTGCAACTCCATGATCCAGACAGTCTACAAAATGTTCCAGGAAAATTGCATCCAAGCTGTCGAATAGAAGGAGAAACTGAGGAAGAAAGCTCAGCAGTAAAAGCAAACTGCCATCACTGGCATGGAATTAGGTTTAAAACCAAGACACCAATTAGAAACTTGTTATCATTTAGCTTACATAGTATGCACTAATTACATTTTTAGCCCTGCCTTAATTTTTGAATTAATCTGCTACCCAACATTATAGGGATCAACAGTAACACGAAATTCTGTAGGACAAATGATATATTGTTCCGTTAAAGTCCAAAAGTAAAATGTACACCTGAATACGAAAAACTTTCACCTGTGACACAACTGCCATCTTCACTACGCAGAATCAGAATCTAAGAGTCAGTATTTTCACTTTAACAAAGCCCTCAATTTCTAGAATTCAACAAAATTATTCACTTGTTACAGCATACAGGTCCTGCGTCAGGACTAGCAACTTTGGGTATTCACGACAAATAGTTAAAAGAACTTAAAGACTACAGGCAATGCACCTGTAGCGCATTTGTTTCTCTGTCTTCAAGGTCTGACCTTTCTGTCTTTGCCTCCAGATTTGCAATACCCTGAGCATTCTCAGTGCTTCCACATGCCACTGGGAAAGATTGCAGAGATGATTCCAATGAAA
The DNA here is from genome assembly GCA_013399365.1 of Pampusana beccarii. Classification (NCBI taxonomy): domain Eukaryota; kingdom Metazoa; phylum Chordata; class Aves; order Columbiformes; family Columbidae; genus Pampusana; species Pampusana beccarii. Next base: position 350,073 of record VWYH01003089.1, on the reverse strand, counting down.
CCAGTTAAGTTCAACACAAACACCACAGAACTCAAGGACTACATTTATTTCTAAGAATCAAATTCAGGCATGTTTTGGAGAAAAAAAAGACAGTAGTTAACACTGCTACTCAGCCCTTCAGTGTTTATGACTGAAAGCCATAGGAACCTTATTAATCATACAACTTTACCTTTTACACTTTGGGACTTGTTAAAGTGTGAGGTTTAGTGATTAAACCTGGTTCCTTTGAAGAACAATGTGGACAGTCAGATGTATCCTCTTCTGCAGAAAAGCATTAAGTTCTGAACTGTAAATGAAATCAAAAAGGAGAATTTTATAATCAAGGAGTCTTTAAATGATCATTTATTTTTATATATATAAGAGAAGTAATCATTCCAACAAGAGTAATTTATAAATGCAATATTCTGCGTACTAAAAATATCCCAAGTATTTCACTATCTGAATTCACCTTGCTTTAAAGCTCTTCTTGATAAAATACCTGTTCTGAAACAATTTCATCTTTGCTTTAAGCCATCATTTTATGCTGCTCTTTAATCTTGATGTCATTTTTACTTCTGAATTCAGTATCTCCCACACCATCTTCACTTCCACTTGCTACCTTCAAGGTATGTCTTTATACCATTATTTCAACACCTTTTCTGCTGAAACACTTACCTGGGCCTTCACTGGCTTTCTCAGTTATGTCTTTTCCTCTCCCAGTTGCTAAAATTGCCACTCTCAGGACTCCAGAATGTGTAGAATGCTGCTGCTGGCAACTAGCAAAGTTGCCCAGCTGCATTACTGCTGCTCCCCCAGACACAGCCATTAACTCCTCCTTTCAAAACCCACTTTAAAAATACTTTCAAGAATGTACTCCAAACCTACCTCACAATTGCACTTTTTCCCATAAAAAAAGCTTGGCACCAGTAGAAGTGATCACCAACTTCCAGTCTCTTTATACTGTTACTTTTCATTTATACAGTTTCCACACTTGAGCATGTTATTTTCTACATTTTTAAGTTACATGAAACCAGTTTTTTTCTCCCGTCTTTATCCTGCTTCTCTCTGCCTTGCTTACTGTTTTTAAAATAAAATGTATTCACTATACAATCTACTTATACCACTTCAGAAAAATTTTGTTTGAAAGCATATTAAATTCTAAAAAGGAGGATGGGAGTTAAAAACTAAGTTTATGCTACTCTTAAATTCATTAAAGGATTTTATGGAAAACACCAGAATTATTTCTGATTTGATTAGAAAAGTTAAGTTTCCCCTTCCCATGCACCTCACAGAGGCTCTTAAGTGGTTAAAATACAGATGCAAATATTAGCATAGGAAATTAAAGCACAGCAGAACAATCTGCCAACAGAAGAAAAACAATTACAGCATGATTCAACAAAGCCACTTGTTCTTTTCTGGCCAAATAACCTGCTGGCCCATTGACCTACTTTTTTAGGTGCTTCCAGCCTCCTCTCCTGTTCTGTTTTGTTCCGTCTGACAAGCGCAAATGCTAATAGTGACAAAGACTCCCATGGAAGTCTGGATTACAGAGCCTACAACATGAAACCTGTGTTTTTAAACTGCTTGGAGTGGAACAACTCTGCCAACTCTCACCCAGCTCCTAACAGAGCTCTAACAAGAAAAATGTTAGAGTTCATCTCTGCAGTACGTAGAGGTGTATTTTTTTAAAAATCACAACTAAACACTTATGACAAACACCACAGGACTTAAGCACAGAACCAGTTTTTCGAGGCTATTTCAAAAAGGGATTTTAAGATGAGGAGAAAGGAATGTTTATGCCATAAATGAACACAAGCGAGCTTAAACCAAACCAAAAAGAAAGCTAATCACAGTGGAAAGGCTTTTGTAACCTAAACCACACAGATCTCCAACTCAGTAGAGCTGGCATGCGGGTGAAAGCCGGCAGAAAGGTTAAAGACGCCCACACGCCAGCATTGTCAGCTACAAGTGTTCAAAGGTCACAGGTCTGTCTCCACAATTCATGAGGCTTTTTTAAACACAATTAATTAGTGTATTTGTCTCTAGATACTATGTCTTTTGCACACATTCAGTGCATGTTTTCAAATTTTTCTCCAACGAAGAAGGCTAGAAACTTACTATCTTTAAGAAAGCTGAGTCTTCAATCAAAAATCTTAGCTGCTGCCATGGATATACAAACTCGTAATACACAACGTTGCTCAATCTGTAGCAAAATCACAAAAACTAGCAACACTACAACTTCTACACTACACCAACTTACCTCTCATGGAGAGACAGTAAATTATTGGGTGCCAAGTTATTGCTTGGCCAAAGAAACAAGGTTCTGAATAAGTCATAGGGTAGAAAGCGACAATCCAATCTAAGGTAACAGCAAACGCTTCACACTATTTGGTAAAACACTCTGTGTTTTATACTGAGGGAATTTCAGTAACTTCAATCCAATTTTATTGTCAATACTGGTGTGCACGTAGGTGATATTAAAACTTAGAAATAAATTCAAAGATTGAACAAACTGTGAGATTACACTACAGTCTTGCTCATGACAGATGTACTGTCAGGACTGGACTGAAAAATGGATGGGACAATAGTCAATGCATTGCTTGTCCTTAATTTTTTATATAGCAAGTGACTCAAACCCTTCTGTCTCCAGCTCTGCACCTTAATGGTAACATTGTTAAATATTTCTGAGGAAGAATCACTATTGCCCATATATTGTAAAAATGTTTTAAATATAAATGTCTTGATTTCATAAGCAAGATTTTCATGACTTTACAGATTACAACCAACCCTCAGACAATTAATGCGAGATCTCATGTATTATTAAGTCAAATAATTTCACCCAGAAAAGATTACAGGAAGAACATAGGAAACAATACAGTTTTCCAACACTACAGGTTTTTCAAACAGAAAGAGATTAACTTCCGTAATACAACCTGATCTCTGTGACATAATCCTATTTTGCCAGGGGAACAAACTAGTTATTATAATCACCGAGGATTAGCTTCAGAGAAGATCTTGTTTAAAGAATCAAACTCACAGCACGCCAGTCTGCGCTTCCACGGCACCTGATGCCCCAGCAGCGCTCTGCCACTAGTTACGTGCCAGGGCAAGCAAGCCAAGGAGCAGAAAAGTCACACTGTGAGCAAACAGCTGAGCCAGAACATGACTCCCAACATGTGCACAGCACCAGAAGCCCTGTTCACATTGTACAGATTCTGAGGATAGTTATAAACATTCTTGATACTCCTTTCCAGGAACAAAGAAACATTTGCTTCTGATAACTTGGGATTATGAACTTCTGGGGTTTTACTCTACTGGGACATACCACCTTAATGGGCAAGCAGAGATCCATCCATTAGACCTGAACAGTGCATCACTATCACTCATATTTTCCATTTTGCTCTTTGTTTCATAGATTTACCTCCAGTCCAACCATTCTTTTTCTTCAGCTTTTTCTTTATTGGAGGGGGGGTAGAGGGGAGAACAGGAATAATTTACTTTGGTTTAGTTCCTCTCTAGTAACCATAGACTTCTGTAGAAAGCAAGAAATCTTTAGACAGGTAAACCATAACCTGCTTTCTAATCAGATATACGTTTGGTCTAACAGAACAAGCCAGCAGGTTTCAGGGTACTTGGTAGTTTGCTTGCAATGGTATACACACCAACAGAACGCAAATTAGGGTAAGGACTGATTGATCCTTTCTCACTAACCAAAGGCCATCTGTTAAGATACTATGTTTTTAAAACTGACACATGCCTCTTTCATTTTCTACCTCAAAAAAAAAAAGGGCAAAACAAACAAAATTATCAGAAAATTGGGCTGAAAGGAATTCTAAGAAATGTCGTTCAAACTTCGCAGCTGAAAAAGTTATTCTAGCACCTGGGAATAGTGATATATTACAACCCTTTCTCTACTGTGTCAAGAAACCAACTGCAATCTTGGTCTGCACTCATACAGAAGAGCTGACACATCCCAGAAATATCATTTTCTGTAGCTGAACACTCTATAACCACAGGTATACACCCTCACCTGCTTCACAGGAAAACAGGGTAGAAGGGGGCTGCTTCCAGCACACATCCACGCAACTTCGTCATCTCAAATGGCCTTTTAACAGGAAAATTTGTGAGTGAAATTGAGAGGAATGGTGGGCAGGCGTGTTTCCTCTAACCATGAGCTGAAGAGATGGAAATTACAAACTGCATTCAGTTCCAAGTTCTTAGATACACTTTGTCACACATTCTTCACATACTAGTCTGTCCCACCATCAGGAGAGAACTGCGCAACTTGGGACTGAATGCAGGTTGCAGTTTCCATCTCTCCAGCTCATGGTTAAAGGAAACACCCCTGCCCACCACCCATCTGTTCCAGATCATCTGGGCTCATCTCTGCTCAGCCAGCTGTTCTTCTGCCACTCTTCTCTGGAGTCTGCAACTCCTTCCCCTTCCTCACCATAGAGATGGACCCACAGCTCACTCCACAGTACAGTGCAGTCCTCTAATCTTGGTTCAAACTGCAGTGAAGACATGTGCAAGAAAGCTGTAAGAACCCTCAGACTCTTTGGCTGGACTATGTTGAAGCCTAGCCCACGCCTGGCCACGTACCCCACCTGATTCGGCTTCTGACTTGCTGATTTGACTTCTTGACTTGTCCTCACATCTGCCTCCGCACCAGAACGTGCTGGTGACCTGGGCTCTTGTTGGAGCCCAGCTGCCCTGCCCGGGGAGCAGCTGCCCCTCCACCCCCTGGGAGGGACTGGGGAAGCGTCAGCAAGTCACTGGCCCTCTAACAAAACTGGTCCTAGGCAGTGGGATGCTGAAGCAGTCCCCAGTCTGTTTTCCCCCTTCAACCCTTTCCAGGCTTGCTACGTTATCTTTGCCTTCTAGGATCCAAATTAACCAAACTAATAACATGTGGAGATACCTGAGGTGCTGTTTATGTGCTCCCTTCAAGTTATTAACAAAGATATTAAAATAAAGTAGTTATAATACTGATTTTCAGAGTTTGTCAATGAACATGCTCCCTGCCTCAGAAAAGCATAAAGGATAATCAAAAAGTAGTACAAACCTAACTAAGTTTAGGATAAAAATTCGAAAGGTAGTGTTTAATGACCTGGCCATCAGAAACAATTATTATCCTGTATTCTCATTTAAAGTATTTTCTCAGACCTTTGTATTCACAGTTCCTTACTGGAGATGCCCTTCAACAACAAAGCCGTTAAGTGTGCCAGAAATAACACCTGTAAATCCTGTGCAACTAGCCTGTGCAAGAGTACACGATCGGCTACACGACACATTATTTATAAAGCTTCACCCTGTTTCTTGCCACCCTTCCATGGCTTTCACTGGAGTAGAGCAGCCCTTCAGCTCCAGCCACACACTGAAGCAGATTTGTGAAATGATGTGTCTAAAATAACCAACATATCACACAGTTTTAAATACAACCTTTATTATGTTGTTCTTTTTAAAAAGTGTGGCTTCGTGTACCTTTGAAATTGGCATAGCTGAGCAACAGTACTCCTCTACAAAGAAGAGCAGGTTAGACTTAAATGGATGCATTGTATTTGCACATCTAAACCACAACTTAACTCATCATCAAGCCCCACTGAAAAATACACCTACTGTCTCCTGAAGCAGTGTTGAACAAAAAAACAGTACTTCACAACATGAGTTTTAATCAAGAGAAGCTAACCTGTTAATGTTACAATTCAAAGCCGAAAATCTTCACGCCTCTGTAAATCTCCGTTTCCCTTAATGGGATTCTGGGAGGAAACAACCTGAAGCCAGCCAGCTCAAGCACAGATTCTAAATTAATGTCCACTGTGCTGTGGAAAAAAAGCTGTAAATTGTGTAAAATCTGGAGATTCTGCTATTTGCTCCAACAAGAGGAATCTAAACTTCGTATATTTTACAATAAACAGATAAAATCCCAGCTCCCTTCTTCCTGGTTCTTACATGAAACTGAGAAGGCAGGCAATCGACAGGGTTTTTTCCACACACACATGCTCAAAAGTTTGAATTCCTGCTGAATATCATTAATTATCCCAGAAAATTATCTGCTACATACAAAACAATGATTTTCTACAGAAAAAAAGTTACCAACCAAAATAAAAAATTCTTCACTGGATAACTTCTCAATATCAACAGAAATTTAAGGAAAAAAACTTTGAAATATGGTACCAAGATGCCTATCCTGGAGTTAACAACACTTTGAAATGATTCATTCAATTACAAATGTGCATATTTATGAAACAGAGCATTAGCCATTTTAAATGTTTTGTATCAGATACAGATATTAGTTTAAACAATTTTTCTAATATGGTTTGTCACATTTTCCTCAGAGGATAAATAATACCAAGCATACTAATAAATCTTACCAAAGAGGAAAAAGTAAATACTATTCCTAAACTGAAAAATATAGATGAAAGTTCACCAAGTAATGAAAAGGATCAAAGAGTTAAACACTGTTTTTCATATATACTTATAACAAGAGCGAAGAATGTCTACATATAGAAAGTAAACTAATTTTTGAAAACTGTCCTGGAGAAAATTTATTACCAAATTCAACAGACATAATTATTACACATTCAAAGCACAACACCACCAAGTAAATTCTCCTTCCATTCCATACAAAATTTCTACTTGGTGTTGACATAAACTTCTGTTTAAATTTAGAAAATGAGACTTTACAATTATTATTACTGCAACAAAAACAAACACTCAGCTCTCCACTACCATTAGTTGGGCAGAAAAACATGAACCTACATGTTAGGTGAGCACCTCAACTGCCAGACTTTTAGTGCGCATGTGTGTGTTGCAAGGTGGGAAATGTGGCTAAAAAGTAGTTCTTGAAATTCACATAAATGAATCTTTCCAAAATTCTATCCTAGATCAGAAAAATCTACCTAATGAAGATTTATTAGTTTTTATATCCAAATGAACACTTATAGTTTTTACATATCTCACTCTTGCATTCTAACATCTTCAGCATCTCAAGAAGCCAAGAGATGGCCAAGAGAGTCTGTAAGAAGTTATGGAAGTTATTTCTGCACCCAATGCCTTTATAGTCTATTTAGGAGAAACTTTAAGGATATATCTATGAGCCTTAAAACAGTTTTGCTTGATTTATAATCTACTTCACCTTTTAAGACACAACCAACTATTTCATATCAACAACTTATTCCTTTACAATGCCATTATCTAGCACATCCAGAACCATCTTACCACTTCTAAGTTACACACACATTAAAAAGGAATGCAGGGGGCAGAGGGGAAACAGCATGCCATGCCAGACAACTCAGTGAAATTAACTCAATTTTTGTTGTGGGTATTTNTTTTTTTTTGAAACAGGAAACAAAAACTTATTCCTAACTGATGGCTGGGGTGATCAGCTAGGTTGTGGGAGAAACAAAGTACTTTCTCTGAATCAGCCCCCAGGTGAAGAACTACCACATGTAAGATAGCAAGATATACAGATAGACCACGCAGATAACTACACAGCTACAGATACTAGGCATTTCATAGCCTAACAGTTATTTATAATTATAAGCACTTTTACCAAACTCCTTGGTAAAGCTGAAACTTTTCATAATGTTAGCGTTTGATCACTACTTTGCCCACTCATTTCCACACCAATATTAAATTCCCTCTCTTCTGCTAGCATTAGTATCCATCATCACACAGCCAACACAGCCTAAAACTGGTCCAGCCTAGAACTAACCCAAATACTGTTTCATTTAGCTAAATCAACTATATTTGTTACACCATATGGCTGCTCAAAAGCTATGTTGGCACAGGGGAAGGGAAACAGTGAATCACCAGGTTAGACATCTTTCGGCAACAATGCCATTTCATGCTGACCTGCACCATGTGTTAAACTACAGCCAGAAAACAAAACCAGGAAAAATGAGATTCAAATTTGTGCTCAAAGAAATGAGTGTTGTAGCTACTACTTGAGAAGTCTGCTTCGTATTTAAATGAAACATCTGTACACTCACGTGCATTGCTGCATCTCATGTGGCAACCTGTGACAAATGAAATTGCTGGACAGAATGAGGTTTGTTTATATACAGTGATCCAGGCTCATGGATCAGCTTCTGGGTATTAAAACAAATCTAGAACTCAGCCTCAAAGTCAATGGGAAACTCAAGCAAAATGTAAAACATGGGAGTATATATACCTGACATGTTGCTAAGTAGTCATCAACTTCTCTGTCAAACAACATATTAATTAGCATGAACTGTGACTGTTTTAAAATGATCCTCAGCACAGATACTTATACAAGGGTATTCACCCAAATGAACACTATGAAACTAAGAAAAATGAATGGAAGAATGATTTATTTCAACAGCAGCTACTTGTAACTCTTAGAATTGTACAAGTGTACCAAATGGACATATGTAAAAAAGATTAAGACAGTTGCTAACAGCAACGACCAAGAACAAGTGACAGGTGTTTCAGAAAGCTAATATTTAACCTGAAACTTAATTATCTGTCTCATGCAGAAACGCAAACATGTAAGTAAAACACTTGAAAAATATTTAGTGATAGGCATAATTTTTTTTCCAAGTTGATTGCACAATCCTCTATTTGCACAGCTGTGGAAGTGATTCTGATGCTTAGATTTCGCAGTGCGGGTGACTCATGCACAGCTAAATTATTCTGTAAAGCTTTCGTGAAGAGTAGACTGTTTAACTGCCTGAAGAACAGAGTAGGCAGTGCACTTCAGTAGAGAGTGTCTTCATAAAGCAAGAAGTGAGACTTCACATTCTCATTTCCATACAACGAGAGAGTAGGAACATTTTAAACACCAACACTGAAGCACAGTCCAAGTCAAAAATTACCAAATGAGCAGCTCCTCCTTCCCACCTCCCCCCACTCCTTTCCCCTGGAAGTCCTGCACATCATCCTAGAGACCAGAAAGTGATTTAAAAAACAAACAAACAAACAAACAAAAACAACAACAAAAAAAACCCCGAAAGCCCGAGGTAGTAGAAAAACAGAATAAAATAAAATAAGGAAAACACAAGGGGATGCTAACTCGTTCAAAAAATGTTGTGGCAAAATACACTTCTGTGTTAGCATGCTTACGTGCATAAGAGTAACAAGATTTAACAGAAGACTTACTTTTCTAAAATTCTGGTGTCTGTTAGTGGATCCTTCAGTTTTTCCCTCAATACAAATACCTGTTATGGAAAGGGCAAGTTTATACATTAAACAAAACCTCAATACTACAGTTACAGAATTCTAAATCCCTGCATTACACTACTCCTTAATTTCATTAAAAAAAATACTAGTTACTCTTTTGTCAGAATTTTCAATATAACAATCCAGGCTCAACTGGAATTATAGTGACTGCGAAACCTGAGATACAGGACAAGTCCTTCATATTATATAGGCAAGAAATGCCTTAATGGAAAAGGGGAAAAAAATAATTTAAAAAAAAAAAAAACAGTTTTACAGTTGGTATGGAGAAGAAACAGCTAAAATGTTATCTTAGCTAAAGAAACAGACACAGCCAAGGCAGAAAGACTTGACTTTTCTTGTCCCTGGAACTATTTGCAAAACACTTTGTAACCACTTTGGGGATAGATGTTAGGTATTCTTTTGCCACTCCACTATAAGCAAGAATCAAAAGGAAATGGAACATCAGCCAAAATTTGGTCTACAATTGGACTTGCTCAGGCAGAAAAGATGATGCATCATTTTAACAAAAGGAATTGTGCTGCATGAGCTAAGCAGAAACAGCAATGCAGCACTAGAAAAAAACATATAAACTCTAAATTTATTTTACTTTAACCATTCTGCATATATATACTTATACATATGGAAATAAAAATAAAATCTTTACTTAAGTATTCAACTATTAGAGCACTGAACACAACTTCATTTCTGAATGTTCAAAGGAAAATTACAGTTTGAAGTAACACCGTAACATTTAGCCACCTCTTTTTTAGCATTCTGTGTTTCTAAAATGTTATCAATTTATGTAGATATCAAACGTGCTCAAATTCTTTCTTCATTCTCCTGAGCAGCAGCAGTGTGCACTCCTCCTTTGTGGCTTGCTACTGACATGAACAGGAGCTTTCAGAGCTTGTGCTGACTAAGCAAGTCCAGAAAAACTACTGAATTCACCTTCTGAGGGTCACCAGAGAAGCAGCGAAACACCACTAACAAATTCCTTCTTCCCCTAGATCAGTGTGGTTTTCAAAATGTTGGGCCCAGTCAATTTAATTGTAAATTTAGTTGATTCATTATGATTACAATATTACTCTTCAAGCATCTGGATTTTTTTTTTTTAACGAAGGCTTTTGGGACCCTGCAGACTAATTCACCACTCAGAAAAAATTGATATAAGAATTTTTAAGATTAGGTATGGGGAAAAAGAAGGTCACAGATTCAGCTCCTTTTTTTATTTTTGGAAATTCAGATTCTGACCTGATATTTCCTTATAAACTTTTAAAAGTTTCAAATGAGAGCTCAAAGTTATTTGAGAATTATTAGTCCCTTTTACTATCTACAATACTCAACACATAATCATATCAGCTGCTCAGGACCATACTACACTTGCATGACTTCAAAGTCTTTTCCTCAGCTTTTTTCTTTTTCTCTTTTACCACTTCTCAAGCTTTTCTTTCATAGAATGATCAGACCACACTATTTCTATCTACCAAACCACATGTCTCAGTATGCTTACTTCTTGCCCCTCAAAGCCTTCTCTGCACTCTCAGGTTCTTAACACCTCCCAAATTAGTATCACCATATTTTATTTGCAAACATTTAGAACCTTCCTTTCCAGGTCATTACTGAAGATGCTAAAATTAGCACTGCTTAAAAGACTGCCATCTCAACTAGCAAGTAGGATCTAGTTAAAAATAAAATTGCACTAGATTTATTTTTTACACAATATTTTAAATCAAAGCAAATGTGGTAATCCACCTCATATGGGCTCTTTTCCCACTTCATTAACAGAACCTTAGATCATCCAGCACTTAAGCCCTGAAAAGAAACATTATGAAAATATTTATAAAAGCTTTATAGCCAGTTGAATTTTCAATTAAAATAACAGTTATCAAAAAGTAAAACTATAACCAGGTTTTATGTTAAATGGCAATTCTCTTGTGCTCAGAACATTGTGAATATGGTTTCAATAACCCAGGATCTTGCTAGTAGCCTATTTAGCACTCGTATCGAGGAATGGGATGGCAAAAGCTACCAATATTCACAGGAAATCCTGAAACTAATACAAATTATATGTTAAGGCCACATGCTAACAGGGTAACTGAAAACATCTGTATTGTATTTAAGCATGTACTAAGGTTTGAAACAGTTTAGTGATGCCTAACACTAAAAAATATGCAAATAGAGTCAGAATTAAATATACACTTCAACATAACAGTGCAATATTCATAAGGCAATATTACTTAAAATATTGAGGACTATTCATAATTTGATGTCTTACAATTCCCGTGTTTGACTCTCAACATTTTTATTCATTTGAAATTGAGGCTTGTACCTGTCTCAATGAGGCCTCCTCCCAAAGCTGCTATATGAAGCAGATGAGTACTAAATTTTGATTTTTACTTAATGCATTGGGTTTTTTGCTAGCTAAAGTACTACATACACATACAGCAGTAATAATTGCTCTTTTCGAAAGGATTACACAGACTGAATGGAGAGATGCTTAAGCCTAGGAGAATAAAACACGCTAACTTTTATAATACGTTTATGGTAGTTACAACATGAGGGAACAGACTGAATAAAATAAGTAACACTGCAAATAAAGCAAATGATTTCTTTCAAGCTGAGTTAATTAAAAAGTGAAGTTATCCAAAATGCTGCTGATACTTGCGCTACTACAACCTTAGTTTTCTTTTCATGATTATATTAAACGGTTGTTGTTTTAAATGTCCCCATCAATACAAATCTTAATTGAATATTGGAAATTTTTTGGAAAAAAAGCTGAAAGCTAAGGCCTAGATTCTGCAAAGACCTAATAAACAAGAAATAAAAGTGAGTTTATAATCATTGGCTTAGACTTGCAGGATATTACACTAGTCGTAAGTGTGCGAAATTCTTGGGAAGCTCTGAACTAAAAATTACACAACGCAGATGGGGAAAACTCTTACAACTGTTACTTCAAGATAAAATGAGATAACATTGGCAGCTAAATATTACTTATATTTTAAAAACCTTAACAACTGCCATCTACAACCTCACATTGAGGAATTCAGTCCAGGTGAAAAAAAGAAATAATCTGTCTTTATTCATGACAGCTCAATGCACAGAAAAATCATAGTAACTTCAAAAACCTGTGAAGACCATCTCTTTTTCATTTATTATCTTGCTCCTATTTAATGACTACAATAAAACACTGGACTTGGTTTTTTTTTTCAGTGCAGATGAGCAGATCAAGCAGAACATGTGGGGTGGGAAGTATACACATTTTAGAATTCTGTATAAAAAGAATGAAAGGAAAGAAATCAGAAGATGCCTATTTTTAACAATTTAAAAAAATACGGACTAAAAACAGACTAAAAAAATCAAAATTTCAGAAGGCAAGTATGACTTAGTCACTTGGCCCACTGTGACTTGTATTTAACTCTTTCCTTGACAGTTTGTATGAACACAAGTTGACAAGAACATTCATGGCACTTTGAAAGTTGTAAATATTAGCACTGAAACTTATAACTGGATTTGTGGAATACATACAGATCACAGATGTTCATTGCCCTCATCTACTGACCTATAACGAAAGTGAACAATTTTGGCTATGTCTCCATTAGCAAGTAATCTGGAGCAGCAGAAATGGATCAGTAGATAAAGCAGCTGGTGCTGACACTCCTGTGCTAGCTGTTCAAGAGGGTTTGTTTTGGATTAGATTTCACTTGGTCTCCAGAAGCAAACATCACCGTCACACAGGCCATTCAAAGTTTTCCAGGGATTTAATAACTGATTAAGACCTGTATGACCCCAGTAGAGACAGAAGAGCACTTGAAACCTGCAGTAAAACTTAGAACCTAGTTTTCCAGGTAAGCAATGTAGTTCAAACCCTGAGCAAGTTTGTGGTAAGGGGAGATAATTGAGAGATTTTCTCCAAAATAGTCTAAATGATCCAAATCAAAATGGCAATGGCAAATCATTGGAATGGTATCCTACCTTTCCAAACCAGACTAAACAAAGCAGGTGTCATCTCACAAAACAGAATACCACAAGTAAGGGAAAAAAAAAAAAAAAAGAAAAAAAAAAAAAAAAAAAAAAAAAAAAAAAAAAAAAAAAAAAAAAAAAAAAAAAAAAAAAAAAAAAAAAAAAAAAAAAAAAAAAAAAAGGGGGGGGGGAAGGGAGGTCATAGTACATGGCAACCTACTGTCTACCACAGAAATAATTTACACCCCCTGTTTCAGAATTCAGCACTATCACTTTGGCTTCATGTCACTTTGTTTCATTTCTTCACTCCATCTTTTATGCCTTTTTTTTCTTCTTTTAAATATTTTACTACTTTTCTCGTTTCTCCCTTATTTCTTTCAGATTTTTTCTCATTTATTTATTTATTTCATCCTATAACCTGTGTTATTAAACACAGCAAGAGAAAACTAAAGATTCTGGCATCTCTGAGCTTTCAGCCAGAGCTATCAGTGTTGTCTTTTTCCTTGGAAATTCACATAGCGTAGACTGACACAGGCAGTGATTTAACTTGCCCTAACTCAGACATAATTTAAAAGGGCTAAAAATGAACATGTGTTTGCTTCAATCATTTAAACTGATCTCTAAACCCAGTGCTAAGCAACTACGTAAATTAAGAAAAAGCAGATTAATGATGCAAGAATATCAGTCTACTATAAGACTGAAAGTAGCCTGGTTCTAAATATCATCTCAGAGAACAGCCACAGGAACACCATGACAGAAATGCTAAGGGAAACAATGAAGAAACTTACGTTACGGAAGAACTTAATTACAGAAATACTAGATAAAAATATATTTGGCTTATACACAGCTTTTTACCTTAGGAGTAAAGCCAGGAATATATTGCTTAATCTTTGCCTGGTTTTGTGTGTGTGTCTTTCTGAGCTAATGTCATTTGTTTATATAATAATTTAATCTTATAGATTTTAGGTTAAATGCCAGACTTTCTCTTAGTGTTCTAAGTTTAAACAGGATTTTGTCACATGTGATTAACTCATTAGTTACCTAGAATAATCAAAAGAGACTCACCTAGTTTCACTGACATTCAATATACAGCACCCAAGTAATTTTCCAGAAGAGTTTTGCAAAAGAAAAAATAGGCTTCACTCTGCATTTGCTAAAATTTAGATGAAAAGAAAATCAGATCTCTTTGAAGCAATTCCTAAAGAAACATTGTCTTTCAAGAAAAACAAACAAACAAAAAATCCATGAAACAACACTACACAAATTGTCACATATACATAAACTGAAAATTTTAAGTATAATGAGAATCCTTTTCATTTCAGAAGCTTCCTGCTGTGTGGACCTAGGCTTCAAAACAAAACCCAGAATTTATATGTAATTATGGTTTTAATAACAAAAATTCAGTTAGCAGAAATCTTCATCAACATTCAATACAACTTATTCAACTGATTTTTTTAAACCTATTAAGCAATTACAGAATTTTAATACAAATTCAGTACTACATTTTTAATCCATAAAAATCTAAGAAGCAATCAAACATCCAATTTATTCCTATACTGAACACAAATTCCGTCTTCCTGTGACTCATGAACACCAGACACTCCCGGGTCACTTCAACACAAAAAAAAAAAAATTGAAAAGAAGGTTCAGGGCAGTCCTATACTAAGCAAAAGGGAAGCATGGGAACATTAAAATAATCCTCCACACTGTACATTCTGGTTTCAGCAAACTAGCAATCTCCAACCTGTCTTGTAAATCTGTCTCCATTTGTTTCATAATTTGAATCTTTAGACAAACAAAGTGGTCAACAACTCCACTACTTTATTTCATTAATTTAAGTCAACTCCTCTGATCCAAATGTAAAACCCAGGACAATCCTTTAGCTTGCTCAGAAACGATATCTTTTTTCTCCTTTATATCTCAGGAACCAAGAGACCATTTTCAGATCATTAGCTCTCTATACCTTACTAAACAAACTGTGATTTAATGAATTGCAATTTTTCTTCAATGTGATAGGCAGAACAGCCCAAACAATTACAACCAAGATAACTAACTACCCTACAATACTACATTTTCCATTCCTTGCAGATGGGCTCTGATGGTGCTGCTGCTACTCCTTATTCACCGCACTTCCACAGCAGGTACATAAGAACAACTCTGAATAAGACAGTGCTTTGACTTCACTGTTGTCCTGAGTAAAGGTGGTTTTGCACAAGCAGTTACATGGCCACAATTCCAGAGAAGCACAGAGGCACTGCTGCAAACACTCTCACATGCACACAAGTCAGTGAGAAAGAGTACAAAAACTTTCAAATCTCTCTTCTAATTCTACAAATCAGTGTCAAAAGTATTTTCTCTATCTAGTTATCTGCTTTACACGCTTCATTAACAAAAAATGCACGAAAAGATATTTTTATCACAGAATGTTAGGAATTGGAAGAAACCTCAAAAGATCATCCAGTCCAACCCCCTACCGGAGCAGGAACACCTAGATGAGGTTACACAGGAAGGTGTCCAGGTGGGTTTCAAATGTCTCCAGAGAAGGAGAATCCACGACGCACCCAGGGCAGCCCGTTCCAGTGTTCTGTCATCCTCACTGAGAAGCTTCTTCTCAAATTTAAGTGGAACCTCTTGTGTTCCAGTTTGAACCCATTATCCCTTGTCTTACCATTGGTTGTCACCGAGAAGAGCCTGGCTCCATCCTCATGACACTCACCCTTTATGTATTTATACACATTAATGAGGTCACCCCTCAGTCTCCTCTTCTCCAAACTAAAGAGACCCAGCTCCCTCAGCCTTTTGTAAATACAAAAGATCTGTAACTTAAGAACAGTTTTAAGCTGAGGATTTTCAGCAGAAGTTTAAAAATGCCCTGAGGAAGATATACAAGTAAAAGGACTACTCAAAATGTAAAGACAAAGGAAAATGGCCCATGAAGAGACATGAAGGAAAATGGCCCATGAAGAGACAAGCAGTAAATAAAGCTGAAGTACACCCTGGAAGGCATAAATTCCTAATAAAACAAAGCAGTCCTTATGGTATTAAAAGGTTACTTGAAAGTAACACCCTAGATGCAAAGCACGCATAAGTTTTCAGGATGCTCATAGATAAGTCTTTTCTAACTTTTAACCACACACAACATACATTTTTCAAAACAATCTATTTTATAATATTATGATATGTTCTGAACACAAAAGCAGCAGTAAAGAAAAAAAAATGAAAGAATATAGAAAAGTTGAATCAAAAATGCACAGCAGTTATGGAAATATACTACTGAAACAGCATGTGAAGGACAGCACCAAAGTAGAGTGGGGGGTGCAGTACCTGACATTACACTGGAGTGGAGATTAGGGCTGTTCACCTCTCACAGTCCAGCTAGAACATGCCCAGTAGCTCTGTCTGGTTATGACTAAAAGGATTTGGAATATATCTACCTCATCTGATTTGCACAGATGAAATGGATTTATTAATAGCTAAATCATTGAACTGGTACAAACCATATTTTCAGAAATCTATTGTGCTGCCTAATGTAAGAGTTTGGGATTGCACAAAAGAAAACAGTCTGATACTGGAGCATAACAGTTTAAGTTTTCTCCCCAAACCTAAAATACTTGTTCTAATGTATGCAGGTGCTTTATTTTCCCAGCGGTAAGATTTTCACTGCATTTTGAATCAAGAAAACAGTACACTCCTCCCCTTCGCCTCATTCTCAGACACCCGCTGACTTTTGGTAAACTTTTAGCTGAAGCAGATATATAACACAAAGAATTTCTGCTCAACAATTTAAGTCTTGCTACATTATAAACAACTAAAACTAGAGTCACAGAAGAGAAAGTGTTAAGCATCATTAACTACAAGCACTGCTAACTGTAACTCCATTCGCTTTCCTTCATGAACACCCAAAAATCTCCAGTGCATGATAAGCCACTAGGAATATAGGAAGGTTTTCTGCCAGCAAGACAAAATAATCCAGTTGCAGCAAGATTGGCACACTGTCTGAATAAATCAGTTCCCTGGGGTTTTTTTGACTCAGTCAAAAAACAATGGAACATCTTAAAAAGTTTAACAACATCTACTTACAAAGAAAAAGCATATAAACACATACATGAAGACTACAGGGGGCTATGGCCATTATCCTCATGATACATCAAATCAAAACCCCTTTGTCACTCATAAAACAAATCTTAAGCAAACTTCTCTGTCTGTCATGTGCTTCTCCTTTGCATGACTATGGACGTACAAAGCAATCAAGTAACCTTACTGCAAGGTAAGACAAGAAGAAATCTTGCAAAGATCAAAATCTGCACCTTCTGGCCCATCTTCAGCTGGATAGTACACAGTGTTGAATCAAGACAGCGGGGAGATGCAACCCATTCACAAATAAGATGTGAACAGAGATATTGCTACTTGAACCTATTAAGATGCGTTCTTTTGCTTTCTATATATTCCTACGTTAATGGGTACTACGCCTATATCAACTTTAAAAAGAGCATCTGAAAAAAAAAAAAGAACACCAAAAAAAGCTGTAAGCATGGCAATACATATGCTCATTCACTGCAACACATCCCTGGGAGAGACATTAATTCAGTCTCCAGATACCACAGCGCCACTTTAGCACAGTGCATTGCTGGGGACAGTGCCATCATGAGGTCTGTTTTTTTTCCCTTTCCAGTTTCCAAGACAGCTCAGGTACAGCCAGTTCAATTGTTTCATTCCGTGCTCCAGTGTACAAGACAAAAGCTTATTAGAAGCTTATCTGAAGATTATTTTCGGTCCGTCCCCCCCCGCAACGTTAATTTCAGTGTCATATTGAAGCAGAACCTCTACCTTGCCTAGGGTTGAGAAAGACATGCTTCTGTTTAAAGCATTACTGTGCTAGTAGCAATAAAATCTACATACTTACTTAAACTACCCAGAAATGCATTGTGCCTTGTAGAGTGGGTGGATAGCATTAGTAGTCCAAATGTGATGTCATCTGAGCAAAAGTCTTCTTTGGCACAGTCTTCTGAAAAACAACAACAAAAAAAACCCCACAGTTCTATAAAGATGAATCCATTCAAAACAGTTTTTAGAGGTGAGCCTTTGATTGCTGCTCTCTCTATTCTCTCCTGCCATTTCAGTTACTTCCTTTCCATCCCTAAACTGTCCACAATTTCACTTTCCAATTCCTCATTCAACATAAAGTAGTAAATACACATGAAGGTGAACTTCAAAATTACATACCACCTTTTACACAGCTCTGGCACTGCCTGAAATCCAAATCTGTGAGACAAATCCAACAGCCTAATGGTAACATTAAAATTCCAGTTCTAACACACTGCCTACAAAACATTAATATTACAATTATTATATCAAAATTGCTTCAGGGTACATTATGATCTTGCAGAACACCAATAACACACTAGGCAAATTTCTGGAAAGAAAATGCATTAATATAACCTTAACTCTGTGTATGTATTATGGTTCAAACAGGAGATGTGATCTACCTCAGAACAGCTTAAAACTCAGAGAACACGGCACACAACAGCATAAGACTCAAACATCTTCCCCTCGCTAATGAAAAATTAATTTCAGTAAGCTGCACTGAGCAGAAGCTAACTATACAACAGATATTTCTATACACAAACACTCTACTTATTCCACAAAGAAATAGCTCCCCGTCTGTTAAGGATCACAAATTCTGTATTCCTATGTGCAGTGCTGTGTATTAAATACACGTGCACCAATTTTGTAATATAATCTCACTGCTGACAATCCTGCTGGGAAAACTACTGCTAGTTGGCACTATTGATACTTTCTATTCAGCACTCCCATGTGGCAAAGTATATCCTTTAAGATATACCTAAGTCTATTTCCTTCTGTTGTACACAAGGATAGGCAGATTTGCTTTGACATAAAGACAACAAAAACTAGGAACGTCAAAACCCCTGCTGTTTACCACCTTGTACCCCAGTACATATAACACAGAAGGAAGCAGCTGTCAAGCTGGGGACGAAGAATGCCAATGACTGAAGGTCTACTGAACAAGTCTAATGGAATAAGAAAGGTAGAACATTGTCATCTACTTATCTACTCTACAGTAAAATTAAATATTCTTATGTTAGAAATCAATGTTTTGAATCGAATAGCAGTATACAGGTAAGAAACGGCAAACTATAGGGGGCAGGAAAACTGCCTAGGTACCATTTTAAAAAAACAATCTAGACAAGCTCATGAGAGATTATTTTTCATGTCTTATGCTGGCAATACAAAGATTAACATAACTCAGTGTAATCAACCACAAATTTAATTGTCCATATAAAGGTAGTACCAGTTTAACTGAAAGATTTTTTTTAAGTAATTTCAGTTATTTTAATGAAAAAACATTTGTGATCCTTTGGACTTGAAGTGATACTGCCTCAATTACCTTCTGTATTAGAGGCTTCTGCAGCCCTACCGCAATTGCACTGAAAAGTCCTCCAACTTGTACGAAAACTGGGTGTAATAGAAAATAGCGACAGAGCGACACAAATGGCTGAGATAGAAACTTCAGGCACAGTTGTCTGTTGTTTCGCAACTGACTAAAAGCAAGTTAAATTGACAGCTAACTTTCTTAAGGGGTTAAAAAAAAATTCTAAGGACTACAATTTGTGTCCTGACTTTCCTGCCAAACCGATCAAACCAGCACACTCTGGAATCCTTTCCCTGACTCATCTTTTTTCTTTTTTCTTCATAAAAGCCAAACCCATCAACATAATTTATAAGGTTCTACATATCTTTTTCCTGCCCCATTTCCTAACACCCTCTAGTGACTCTTCATCTTGATTCAGACTACTCTTCTGATTTTATTGTGCTTTCCAGATCCTGCAAAATAACACATTTTCCCACCTTTACTTCAAATCCCTATACTAATTGGACTTATTTTATATTGTCTTTTGCTTCTATATTCTCATTTTCCTCCTTGCTGACCTACTGCGCTCTGTTCTGAGAAATGACAACTTGTTTAATTCACCCACTATGACTCACTTATTCATTTGAATCCTCATCCCCCTTTCTGAGGTCATTCTCCTCATTTTCTATGTCAATGAATTTCAGATCATAAGTTCTTCAAGGCTGGAACTATATCTTATTATCTTGCAAAGCTTTAGTGCAGCACAAAACATTTAACTAATGCTTCTGAGCCGAAAAGAAAAACAATTTGAGAAAACCTGATGTACAGTATTTTAACAACAGAAACGTTTTCAGAAAACATATTTTAAGCAAAACTGTTGAGACGTTAATCATTTGAACTACTATACTGGTTTCATCCTCAACCACACAACTGCTAGTAGTAGCTTGATTACACATAATGAATGTTGCTGCTGTGAATGGCAAGAAAAACTTTATTAAATCACATTACTACATTAAAATTGACAGCAAGGAAAGTGTGTGTGGGGAGAGTCTGCATTCCTATTCTGACAGTTCTTGGAAGCTGTGATTCATCCTGCTACTTGTTCTTCTACTCACAGACAGAGGAAAATCTGTTTTCCTTTAGAATATTTGTTGTTACTATGAAGACTCCTTGAAAATAAGCATAAGTCAAAATCTCCTATTTTGCAGTCCATTATGATATTTTAAAACAAAAGTATTCTAATAATTTAAATCGATACATTAAAATTTGCAAATACTATAAAATTTGTGGAGACTGTATTGATTACTGAAGGCTTGAAAAGTATATTTGACATTATTCAGCAGGGAATTATCTAGAAATGATGAGCAAGCTAGTAAAGTTTTCTTCACTTTCACCATTACTAAGTCCATGAGAAGTTTCTCTAAACCTTTCAACAGGAGGGACTACAGTCCTCCACTGAGACTTGATAGAATCTTACAAGTTGAACATAATGTGGTAAATTTCAGTCTGCTGTTCATCATGATTAATTGGTAATGCAAATATAGGCAAGACAGGAAAGAACCAGAAATGTCATTCTAGACAGAAACCCAGCTCCTGCTTTTCAACTAATAACTCCATGTTACAAGACAGGGGAGTGGGCTTACAGGAAATCCCATACAGGAGGTATTATCTTTTGTTCTTATGCTGAGAGAAAAACCTTATTCTTTGGCTGTTAATTGACATATTACATACAGTAACTGGTATCACCAGAAATTTTTAGACAGCATCCTGTCAGCTTTATCTCTCCACTATTAAAAGCATTTATTCACCATGGCCTTTAAATGGGAAAATCCTATTTCTTAAGCTCAAGTTACACTTTCTTTTTCTCTTTACTACTGAAAGTGAGGTCTAAATTCTAGTCTTTTCAAAGAAATACAATAAAACCTTGAAATAATCACAGCTTAAAGCTATTCTGTTAATTTTAGAAGGATTATTTTACATACTGAACCAAACCAAGAGTCAGGCAACACCACAGTCACTGAAACATAGTATCATGCCACCTAATTCTGATCAGGACAGTAATTCCCGGGTTGAATCAAGCAAGTTCTTCAGCGGGCAGTACACCACAATTCTGAGAGCTCTACCCTGTATCAACACTCTCCTCCCCCACCACAAGAAGCCAGCCTCCCCTTGCGTCGTCCCTCTGACACCACGACAGTCTCAGTCCCCATCCTCTTCCAAAACAGCCCCATGTTCTGCCTGTCTCATCAAGCCCTGTTGGCCCACACAGCCACCTCCTGTTCTCCTGTCCAACACCAACCCTGTACATGCTGAAGGAAAACAGGTCAGTACCAAACTCATATTCTCTCTCCCTCAAGCGAGGGTAGTGACACGTTTATCCAGTTCGCCTGTTTTCCCAAAACCTGTAAGAACATTATAGCCTTTGAGATTTCTATCCTTCCGACAAATATGGTGGCAATTGGTCAATAATTTAAAAAGCTGTTGGTGAATACATAAGGAAAGAGTGAGAGAAAACAAGGGAAAAGCCTAAGCCACATTTCCTTAAGAAATCAGGCTTAAAAAAAAAAAAAAAAAAAAGACAACTCTCTACAGGTTTTAACGAAGAAAATGTCTTGGTTGTTCACTCAGCCAAGGGAAATAAGCAGATTTTGGCGAAATTGTTCCTGATTTCTCTGACTTTTCACAACTTCACACTTGGGTTTCAAATATACCTTTAGGGGACTAAGGAGTGGGAAGGATACTCCGTGTGACAAAATATGTTTTGCCCTAATATATCTTGAAGCTTTTGGATGATGGATGAAAACGCTGATAATAAACCTTTGGCATTTCTCTGACAAGACCCATCTGAAAAATTATGAACTTTCTATCTTACCACATCAGCTGGAATTTACCATTTCCAAACTCACAACACACCTTTTTGCCAGCAGCCACCAAACTGCTGGAATATTATTCTGTCAGGGTACATGCCAGTAACAGCCACAACTAAAAAGGCAAAAGCCAGTCTCTGACATTACATTAAATATGTAATGAAACTGCCACCAAACACAACAAATGCTCTTAAATGCCAGAAACTAATATTTATTATGTCATTAAAAGCTCTAGTAAATGTAAAAATAGAGACTGATGTTTTATTTAAAACAGCAGCAGCATTCTCAGAATTGGAAATATGAAATCTGTTATATTAATACAATTTATTTTGAAGCATCCTTCTATTATGAGCCAGCTTAGTATTTCGTACTTTCACAATTTAATATGTAAAAATATATATTTCCTCAAGATTTCTAACACACATTAAGAAATTCACACATTATCTTTTCTCCCTCCTACAAGAACCACTTGTTACAGGCCTGCCTACTCTGTGCTCACAAATACTCGCCCCAATGGTATTTAAAAGAAAGTGCTGGAACTTCCTGGATATCTACCAGTTCAGCAGATAATGAGATGCTTGTGGGATCTGAGATCATCCTTGTACAAGCAATTGAGATATACTCAGAAACTTGTGGAGCTGCAAGCTAAAAACTCTTGCAGATGATGCTATTAGCAATACTATACCCTACTTTAAAGCACTTAAAATTCATACATCGTGCTGGATGATCAGCCCATTCCCAAGTACTCCTCTTTTAAGTGTCCCACAGCAACACCACTACCACGTGGTAAGTTTGTAATTAAGTTCTGCTGCCTGCTCTGCCTGTAACAGCACTACTGCCCTAAACTATAGTCTTCACCAAAAAAGCATAACAGCAGGACACAAAAAGGGGACTTCATACAACAGGATCCACAGTTCGAAAGTACCAAAGTCAGGGGGAGGTCCCTCACTCAGCAATACTTTTGAGAAAGTTAGTAGAGATGCAAACCATAAAGGTAGCCAGTGAACACAATATTATGCCTCCACTTCACCTGTTTCTGAATGCCTAGGACACAGGTAAGGTTAGTGCTTATAATCTTACACCCTGTCCTTTATGTACATAGATAAGCTTTTCACATCAAAACAGGAGTAATATATTCCTTTAACATGCCAGCAAGAGGAAAAAGACATGCATGCTGTCATTTTGTCCAGTGGCACAGGGTTACAGCACAGTAACTTGGAACAGAGAAATCTAAAAGCCAATCTCTACTCTGCCAGAAGGGGATCAAATCATATTCTTTCAGCAGGCTCCACATTGCAGTGAGGAGATGGATCAATTTATAGCTTCTCATTTCAGTGGCAATCTGCAGAACATGGAAGAAAAATTAAAAGTAAAGCTTTGCTGGACAGAGCAGAACTAGCAGTGTGCATGCCTAGGGAGAAGGGCATCCAAATGAGAGAACGGAGCCCTGGTTTCCAGTTCCTAATGGCATTCAAAATTTTAAATGGAAGAAAATACAAAATAGTTTTTGGAAAACAGGCACTCACTTCCAATTTATCCAAGAAAATAAGTGGCCTAATATTTCTCTCTGACCCAATTAGACTTCAATCATTTTGTGCACAAGGAAAACTGGATTTTTAGGGTTTGGGTTTTCATTGGTTTCTTGGTGTTCTTTTGTTGTTTTTTGGGGGGGTGGGTGGTTTGATTTATTTTTTAAAGGAGACACCAACAAAACCTCTTTCTCCTCCTCCCTTTGTGTTTCTGAACAAAAGAGACAGTCACCACAGGGATTTGGTCTGAGTCCAATCCCACAGGTGTGCCCGAGGTGTGGTTTGAACATGCCTTTGGACAAGTGAATGCCTAATTTACAGATTGCCTAATTCATGAATAGTAAACTGCATCGTTCCTCAGTAAACAGATTTAGATGCCAAGATGCTCAGTTGTGACAAGATTATGGAAGATCTGAGGGAAAACAAAACTTCAAAGTGCTTTACTAGTGAAAATCTAGAGATCTATAAAATTTAGCCAATACATGGCTACAATTTTAGTCAGGACTAGACATCCAAAACCCATCTAAACCACAGTTTTTACTCCTCTGTATTATTTCATGGATCTGGCCATACACCAAAATAACATACATCAAAAAACTTCCTAGAGATATCTGCAAATACCCTTTTTAATAGAATTCTAAAAGGACCTCCATAGAACAAGGGCACATTATTTCCAAAATCCACTTTGAACGGATCTGTCTTACTCCAGGAATTGTTTTCTTCCATTTTAACATAAGCATAATATTCTAGCACCATTTGTCTTGCAGTACCAGGCTGCCATTATGGGTAAAATGATATTAGCTTCAAAACTGAAATTTTCTCATGTATTCTGAGATTATTAAACACTAATTATAAGGACAAAGTACTTAAGTAGCCACATTTGTGCCTAATTTGGCTACATTTTTATCATGAAGATGAGTAATGCCTGTAGTATCTACTAAGCTTCACTCTCATTAAATCTAAGTCTTTACCAGCCTTGAATCTCATAGGCTGTGTCTAATTTATAAGGATCTATATTTAATAAAATATTAATACTGCTAATGATGATTTTATAATATACTCCACAATGTTCCTCAGAACATCAGTGCACAACAAGAAAACTAATTCATTGATTTTAACGACAAAATGTAACAGTTGGAAAGACTCCAGAGTGTGCAATGCTAAATTGCTGAAAGAATCTGAGAAGCCTTGTTGCTTCTACATAATACTAGATACATGACAACCGCAGAGTAACGAAGCTTTCTACATATGTAATTATATATTCTGAAAGCGGCTATAATTAAGAATTTATATTATACACAAAAAGTAGGGTAAGAGAATATTAAGGCTATAAAATTAAACAATCAGGCATGAGGTATGCCCAAATTAGAGTGCCCTTTGCATTACAAAGGAATTTTGTGGCAGCAGTAGGGGCTGAGAATTCAGTCCTTCAAGGCAGCAAACAACTGCTTTAACCACAGGTCTCCTTCCTCTTCTGTGCTTTTGCATTTCACACCTTTAACTCCTGCAACAAATGAACACGGGAACCTCCAACAAACAGTTTGAAATTATTACAGACCCCCATTGACTGAATTAACAAAACAACCAACTGTAAGTTGTTTTCCCCAGGTGGACCTGGGGAAAAGACCTGGGACTCGGATCCCTTCCCAATGGATATAGCCAAATTTGCTTTGCCAGAGTTACGCAGAGACACGGGAATCTTTCATTTCAGACTCTGCTACACAGCTGAAGATCAGCTTCCTACACCTCTTTCTATCCTGAAAGACCACTAAATTCCAAATACTACCAATACTACTAATGATAATTCAGCATTAGTAGAAAATGAGAAACACAGCTGAATGGTTTGGCCACTCTCTGTCTATAGTCCCATAGATATTTTTTCTTCCTCTCCAGAGATTAAATCTACCTTAAACCAGCAACTGCTCTTTCAGCAGCCTGGCAACTCATTCCTGTTCTTGTGCCACCGCTCCAGTGGTGCCATTACAGCTTTCTACAGGGTAAACCAGCTCAATTAGCACAGAAAGTTTAAAAATACTGTGCAAAATAAATAAATAGAACGTAAGAATGGCAGGAACAACTACTACTGTCTTTGTTACACAACTGTTTACTAATACCATCTATCCTGAGAAACATTTCTAGATCTGCTTCACCATCTGGCCTTCACAATTTCTAGTGCTCATATGGAAACCAGTATTTTAAAAAGGGTGAAACACTAAAATATGCTTTTCTTTACTTCAAACACCAGCCAAAGTCTCAAGAAAAACTAACTCACCACAGTGTAATTCAAAGGAAGGCATTTTAGCTGTAATTCCTAATTATATTGTGTGTTTTGTATTAAAAACTGTATTAGGGGGTACTAATTTTCTATTTTAAGAGAAGAATTATCCATATTCTTCAGTCTACAAATTTAGGCTGAAACTGTGAGGCTTTAGACAACAAATTACGCATCTCTCCTGAAGGGATGCATAGCTAAAATAGGAGCTGTTTTCAAATTATGAAATTACCTAGAGAAGAAAATGGCATTTCTGATTCATAACTATTTTCAAAACAAGTCTATCACTTTTAGTAGGAAAAAAAAAAAATCAAAGCTTTTCAAGTTGAAAAAAATCATTTCAGATAAAGAACATGTGGAGAGGGTGGGGGTCAACATCTCTAGCTCTAATTTATACCTTGAACTTTTTGCACAAATTTAGAATAGGGGCAAAAAAACAGCAAAAGCTCAAAGCTCCTGAAAGCAACAATTTCCTTGGCAAGACCCATCTATCCATGAAGATTCAGGACTCTGATGAAATTCTATACTAACAAGACAATTAACCAGCACTACAAATTGCATTTAAAGTAATTACCACTCAAGTTCTTAAATTGCTTAGTACAAAAAGAGCAAAATTAGCTAGAACAGAGTGTTTATGGGGTCCTTAGAGCATTAGTAAAGAAACTACTCTCTGCTTTCCTCAAGTCCTTTTATTTTACCTATATGTGTTAAACTTTTCTACGTAAGTGCATGAAGCGGAAGAAATAAAAAACAAGACATGGCTGAATGACATCTTAGAACTATTAAATATCAACCCAGGAGTTATTATTTTCCTGTTTGGACTGTTTCTTAAGAAGGGGTAACTCTTGCCTTATCAACAAAATTCTCAGAGTTTAAAATGCTAGCACTCAGTTTCAATCAACCAACCCTAACCCAACCATGTACTTTTGCTAATCTGAAAGCAGTATCTGTAACATTTTTGAGAAAGTATCTTAAATGGATATATTTGAAAATCAAGTCTACTAAAAAGAAAAAAAAATGCAGTTACTTGTCCTGTCAAATAGAATTCCTCTCTATTGTAACAAATACTGTCTAGTTTCAAACGACATGCCCAAAACCCACAGATATTCATAGACAAAATCAGTTTTATTCCTGTAAGACTGAACAGTGCAAAACAACTACAACTGCTCACATTGAACTTTGCCAGGACTACCGCAATTCAGGTGTGTTTATCAAGTACTTCTTTCAGTAGGGTATTTGCTTAAACAATCCTCTTGCCTTCTGGCACACCTGTCACCCAGATAAATGATCTACGTTAAATATAACTACATTTTAAAAAAAAAAGGTAGTTAATTTTAACTTGGATCATTTCCCCAGCCCAGTTACAGGACAGGGTTCCGTGAACCGTTGTGTTGGCACAGCTGTGGGGGGCAGCAAAGAGGTGAGAGCTGGAAACAAGCAACAGATAGGCCTGCTTAAATCAACACTGCTACCAGAAGCACTGCTTGTCAAACTGTGTCATAAAAAAAAAAAAAAAAAACAACAAACCAACAAACCCTTTACTTGAAGGATTTAGAGGATCAGGATCTACGATCAGGCACTCGTCTCTACATGCTGCTTCATATCCCACCTAGAACTATATCTGACTTTCCTTGTTCCTCTTAGTAGGTCAACTTCTATCATACACATGAAAACAACAGCCTTATAAAAATCTCACTGCATACACGTTTGATTAGTTTACAAGCACTCTTCCGCATGAAAAACACATTTCAAACTCATACGCAGGCCTAAATTACTCGGAATTTGAAAGTGAAGCCAACCAAAAATCCAAGTCTACTTTAACAGAAACACAAAATTGAAGTACCACGTATTTCTAGTCCCTCACTGGTCATACTTCACAGACATACGTGTGGAGTACTTGACACACTGATTTTAAGGATGCATACAAGTTGGGAGAGAACCGGGGGCTACTGAGAAGTTCTCATGCTTAAGAGCACAGGCGCATTATAGGAACCACTATAAAGTTACCAGAGGAATTAAAAAAAAAAAAAAGCGCACGAAGTGGATAATTCAACCTTGTACCCCGCGGCCCCAGTCCACCTGCCACGGGCAGACTCGGCGCGGCAGCAGCGCCCGCAACCGCCGGGAGCGCGGGGCCCGGCAGAGCTGTCCCGCCGCAGGAACGGCCCGGGGGCCGCCGCGGCCCAGCCGCCTCCTCACGGCCCAGCCTCCGGGCGGGCA
>VWYH01003089.1:140791-321091 GCA_013399365.1 Pampusana beccarii | reverse complement strand
AGCAGCGGCGCCTCGCGCCACCGCGCGTGCGCCAGGGCGCACTGCAACCCGCAGCTACCCGGCGCCTCCGCCGCGCACGCGTACAGTGGCGGCGGCGCGCGGGGAGGTGATCCCCGGCTCTCCACCGGCCTTCCTGCGCCTGCGCAGTGGTCCGCCTGGGAGCCGTCCGGGCAGCGCGGGGCTGGGCGCGCGGGGCTGCGCAGGCGCAGTAGGCGCCACGCCCCCCCGAGCTGGGCTCACCTCGCCTCACCCCGCTCCGCCGGGGCAGGAAATGGCGGTGGCTGAGCTGCCGCGGCCTTTCGGCTATTGGTCGCGGGGGGCGGCGCTCCCGCGGGGTCGTGTCCGGGCGCCTGGGGTCTGGGGAAGCCCGGCGCGGCGAGACCCAGCAGCGTCACGTCTTCGGCTTGGAGCGTCAGGGCTCGCTGGGCTAACGGTAGCTGGGCTGCGAGGTGAGGAGCCGGGGAGCGGGGACGGCGCCCGGCCACGCTCAGCCTCCGGACAGCGGCGCCATGGGAGGCTGCGAGCGATGCCGCTTTGCGGCACGGCCGGGGCGGCTGCCGCCGCTGCCAGGCGGAATGCTCCGGGGCTTGTTCTGCAGGCGGGCGCAGAGCCCGGAGCCGAGGGCTCGGAAGAGGCTCCGCTGAGCGGAGGCGAAACAGTGAAGCTGGTGCCCAGCGCCGTGCGGGCAGCGCCTGGGAGAGCGGCACGGAACCCGGAGGGGAACAAACAGCGTCTCGGTGCTCGCTCGGAGCAGACGTGCTACCTACCGCAAGTTACTTTGGGATACAGGCGATCCCTCCGGGTGGTGGTCGGTGGTTTATCTTTTATACATATGCTGGTAAAACTTAACGGAGTGGCGGAGAACAGACTTGACCGTCTCAGTTCTTTTGTCTGTGTGCGATGCTTTTAGTACCAGTGTTATATTCTTACCAAATTTTAAAAATAAGAAATGGCCCTAGCTAAATTTAGGATCTCGACAGCTAATAAAAACTTAGAACCTTAAAAATACTGTACTAATGTTGCACTCTTTGTACAGTTTGTGGAGCACTAATACTGGCTGTTGAGGTCTGAGAGGTTCGTGGACTGCCAAGCTGATGGAAGGTTCACAGCAAGTCACTTTCCTACTTTCTGACTGAAAACCAGCAATTTAAGTCCGTTCTTATTGTTCGCAAGACCTTACAGTGTGGAGGTTTCTTGTGTGGCTGCAAGGTAAAAGAGTAATTGTAAACTTTATAAACTGAAGTGCCCAGTTTGGGGTTGAAGTATTTTTATTAGGCAAACTACACACTGATGTTGTGTAGATTAGTTCAGAAAATGTATCATTTCAGCCGAGGAAAATACAGCTGTGAGTAGGCGTTTGCAGGACAATCTTTGATAATAAGTGTTAGCATTCTTGTGTTTGTGTCTTGGTAAGGCTTATAAAAACTGTAAGATGTGCCCGTATTATTGACTTTGCAGAGGAAGTTGAGAAACAGCCCAGCTAATAAACAGCATCAGGTATCAGAGTTAATCAGATGACCGATACTGCACAGTTGTTATGTACAACTGTAGTGGATTCCAGCCATACTGCTACTGCAGGACTGGAATATGCTTAAATGTGCAGTGACTGTGTTAGCGTATGCAGCACAACATAGCAGCAAACTGTTTCCTGTAAAATAAAACGTTTCTCAGTGGTAGTAGTATGTAAATATTCCCAGTTTTATTTCTCAGTTGCAAAGATGTTGATTTTTCAGTTGATCTCCTAAACAGCAATATATCTAAGAGCATAATTAATGTGTATAAAAGCTTAATTAGTGTTTGTGTCTGGAATGAAGTAAGAACTTGGCTGTAAAATCTCATGGATTTTTCTTTCTGGATTACTTTTCAGGTAGATCAGTTTCACCATTTGACTTGTCTTGTGACCAAAGTCTTATGCAAAGTTATTGTAGGGACAAGAACCACTTTAGGAGTAGTGCTGCTAAAGAACTAACCATTTGCTCAGTTTTTCCACTGGAAGAATTCTAAAAAGCATTAGTAAAACCACTTATTTTCGTTACTTGCTCATTCATAATGCTCTATTTCTAGCTTTCAATTGAGGAAAATGTGATATAAACAAAATTAATAATTTCATTACTCGTGCAAAGGATAATGCTCCTGTGATGAAGATAGTAGGATACAGCAGGAATGGAAAATCCAGGAGAAAATGCAGGAATGTTTTCAACAAAAATGCAAGATTACCAGAACTAGAATATGGCCAAGAAATGAGGAGGGTAAAAATAGCATCAAGCTATATGTATGAAATTTGTCACAAGATCTTTAGTAACCAGTAGTAATTATTGAGGAAAACAAAGTAGAGATACTGTATTGTTTCTCTTCAGACGTTGCATTTATGGGAGCATAACACCTCCCTGCTGCAGTGTTGCAGTAGCAAATTACCCTTTGTGGCTTGCACATCTTATGTTTTGGGACTCGACAAGGTCAAAACAGGCAACATAGTTGTGGAAATCACATGCATTTGCATTTTTCTGCCAACGTTATGGCCTAACCAAGGTCTTTTTTTAATGCTGCTTCTCTTTTGAAAATATTTTAAAGGCTCCTGAAGGAACAGGACAGACAGCTTAGAAATTGTGTGGTAGTTTTACGCAACTATTTTCCACCTAGAAATACTATTTTTCTGGCTCTTATTGTCAATGCGAGTTTGCTCTGGTGTGTAATGATAGCTTTGTTTCACTCACAAATGTTACATGAGAGCCAACGTAATTTTCAGACATTACCAAATTATGACCAGTGAATATTTTGTGAGTTATTGAATGATGAGAAAAGATAAGGCCAGAAATGCAGAAATTTCTGGTGCACTTCCATTAACTATGGCCGCGTTTCCTACAGAACTGTCATTGCCGTCTTGTGCATGATACACTTCAGAGTCATAGAACAATCATCTGCTCAGAATGTGCAGCTGTATGCTACTGGGTGGAAGGAAAAAAATGATTAATGTTAATTGTTTTTCTTAGGTATCTGTGTCCTGAGTGTAAAGTGAACTGTTTCTGTCTCACTTTCCTTTAGGCATCCTGATGCTATAACCCATATCAACTGTATATAACTGAATCTTCGTTAGCACATTGAGATTGCTTCTGGTTTTTTTGTGACGAGTCACTGGAAAAATAACAGTAATATAATACAGTTTGATTCACTACTCATAATAAAAACGCTGAATCAGGAGTGTGGACTCTTCATTCACTCATGTAGTATTGCTTACCTACATTTGTACTGTAAACTACTTTGTTAAGGATATACTTATTTTTGTTAGGAAGGAACAACTGATCCACTTGTCAGTGTTCTCAAATAGTGGGAAGATTATCCCTGACACTGGAGAAAATTCTTGAACACCTGCAAATAAGTGGAACTATTAGTCAATGGATTCGGGGCCAAATCCCGATTTTATATCACCAGGCACATAATAGACTTTGGGTCACCTTTTTAAAGGGGGGGAACTGAGAAGGTATTTAGCAGAGTTCCACTACAGTCATTTCACTGAGAATTAAATGAGTATTTTGTACCTACGCTGGATAAAAGGAGGAAGAAAGTATGGATTTGAGCCTACCAGCTAATACCCTCCTGTTAAGCAGGGTTTGTATGAAATGGAGAATCCAGACTCTCCATGTCAATGACAACAATCTCTGTGTACCTAGAGCAAGTATGGCTTTCGTTCACTACATGCAGGTTCTTCCACAAATCAAAACCAAAAAATGTACAAGTGAAACAAAAGCACTTTTTTTTTTTTTTTTTAAATTGTTGCAGGCTTACCGAAGGACTAGAAAACTGTATGTGAGCTATTTTTTGTCAGAACAGATGATCTGTATTAACATTTTCTCAAGTAATACGTGGTTTCATCACATCACTGCTTTTTGTATTGGTGTCTTCATGAGCAGAAATATTTTGCACTGCCAGTGTCATTATGTTCATTATGCTCTTTTGGGGGTTTTCTTCTAAGTCAGTTTCTATTGCTCCAACTTCTGCTAGTTTCCATTCGAGCTCTGTAAAAACAAAGTACAATTTACTCTGATAATTGCAATAAATTCTCACTCAAGATGAAAAGGGCTTTTGTTACAAAGACCAAGCTCCATTTCAACAGCAACAAAAAAGAATCATCCTTGTGACAACTCAGCTTTATCTCAGTAGAATATCTAACCATGAAACTGCAAAATATCCATGGCTATTCAACATTCTTACTAGAGAATTAGATAAATTAATTTTTTGCTTTTTGTAGTCTTTTTTCCACAAAAAATAATTAAAAGACCTTTAAGCAGTGATATGTAGATTTAATGATTACGAACAACATACTTTTTTTTTCTTAATAATGTGAATTATTTAAAAATATTTCCCATACCTTCCACTTTAAGGTATATTCCCCCACATTCGGCTGTGCCAATGAACCTGCCTTTTATTTCGCCAGTTTTATATACAAGTATTGTGGGTAAACATCTGTCATAGTAATTCTGAATGCAGCTGTTTACAATGGCTTTGAGGAACTTGACTTCTGGGAACTTTCTGGCTAGCAGGCTGAGATGTTCATTAACCAGTAAACACATTGGGATGCTAGAAAAGAATAAGAAAGTGTCATGACACTTGCTGTATAAATGATTTGTTAAAAAAAAAGTTAAAAGGCTTTATTTTTTAATAAATGTACCTTTTCCTATAGTCTGCTTCTATTTTAATTTGTTATAAGAATTTCACCACAAATTTTATTTAGCTTCTTCTAAGATCGTTGTGGTTTAAAGAGCTGCCCAAGTAAAAATACATAATAGGCACAGTCTATAAAATGTCAGTAAAGCTACCAGATGCTTCAAGCATTATGCCTCAATTTTTTTCTCTAAAAAAAGGGGGGAGTTTTGTTCCACTCCAGGCAATTAACCTTTTAGAAGTTAGGATCTTAGTTGTAACTCACTGAAGTTCAAGAAGCTGATTCAGTATGTGGACCCTCAACAAGTTCCAGCAGCAGCCTCTCCTTCCTTAGGAATTTTGAGTTTCCTCACAGACTCATATTTATGCAATGAAAAAAAATACAGACTCGGTTCTCCAGTAGACAAAAACAAGGAAATGCAGAAAAAAGTGCCATTTTCTTTCTTCAGATCTGTAAATTTAAATTACTGTATTTTGAACAAATTAATTTGATTGACCTATTCCTATTGCTCCTGGAAATGATACTCAGTTCCTGACAACTGAGAAGAATCAAAGAAGCTTCCTCACAACAGACTTAAAGAGAAGGAAAAGAGAAAGCTGATCTGAATTTAAAAAATGCATTAGACGTTCCATACCAATTCTCAGTGCTTTTGAAAAACATCTGATAGAGTTGCTAACATATGCTAAGCTAATCATGGGAGTCCTTTGATGTTTGTGCTGGATCCTGTCACAACTTCTGCTACCATCAGGGAATTTATCAGGGAACCAATAAACTAATGAATTCCCTAGCTTTCCTCAGTTTTCATAACTGAGACTTTTCCTGTTGGGCTTTTGATTTGTTTGAGTCAAAGGGAAAATGAAGGTAGAATAATCCTGTTAGAGCACTCCTGCTGAGAAGAGTCTGCAAAGGGACTTCCCTTAGCACAGTGAGCAGACACTACTTTCTCAGTGAAATTCAGAAATCCGAGTGAGGTTCAGTACACGGTGGTAAGTATACATAGCAGAAGACATTTTTCGTATAATGGAACAAAACTCACGTGATTAATTCTCACTAAGTGAATTGACAAGGAGATCCCATGCTCTATGATTCCATTGCCTCCAAACATTCGCTATTTCATTAGTCTATTGTATATCATTTTTCTTGGTATTGCTTTTTAATTACCAGTTCAATTCTCTGTATTGAAATATTCAACCTCTTAAACAAGAAAGTAATTACCTTGACCGATAAAGATGAATTATAACCCAAACATCCTCTGGAGCATTTGTAACTTCCTTTACGTACTGCTCTCCAGAAATTTCTCTTAGCTCTCCATATTTTTGCATCCTCTGAAGACGTTTCCATTCTTGCAAGCGTTGCTGCCTAATTAAAAAGTAATAATTAAGCATTTGGAACACTTTAAGTGCTTTTAAAAATAATTTCTAGTGCATTTCTCTCTGTTATTCTAACACATGCTTTGAGTGACCCTTTAGCTCAAGGTCTTCTAACATAATTTTGGAGCTAGAAAGGCTTCCGTGCTAACCTTTATTCAGTAAGATAACATTAAAATATATTTCTTTGTTCGATATTCCTCAGTGTCAGATTTGTGAAACCTGAGTAACAAATGTTTTGCACACAGGTTTATCATTTCAGACAATGCAAGAAAAAAATTAAGCAGGTACTAATTGTTTCTCTGAAAATGAGATTGGTTTGAGGAAGAACTACCAGTACAGACAAATTTACAATAATTCATGAAAATTGGAATGTAGAAACAGTAGATGGCAGTCTTCATCTATAAAAATATTTGTAAGGTAGAAAAGGAAAATGCCTCACTCAGATTTGTTGAACTAAAAGCAGCTATTAATTTTACTATCTGAAAGCCACTATAGAAGTGGCTTTTTCAAAAAAGATTAATACATGTGCAATGTTATTATACTCTAGCAACAATGTATGATAATTTAGGTTTGCAACTTCCACATAGTTATGTGAATTACTGTTTTCCTATGAGAATACAGCACTAGATACACTGTGTTTGCACTAGAATTATTTTAGTAATTTTAACAATGCAAAAGCAGTAATTACATGTAGAATCTAGACAGAAGAAATATTTTTATCATATTAGCATTTTTATTGTGTAAACTGCATGTCTCATTTTTTGTAGTTAAAATACAAAGCTCTGCAAAACTCAGCAGAGTGCTTTGTAAAATACCTAG
Organism: Pampusana beccarii; assembly: GCA_013399365.1. NCBI lineage: Eukaryota > Metazoa > Chordata > Aves > Columbiformes > Columbidae > Pampusana > Pampusana beccarii. The sequence continues at coordinate 314,242 of VWYH01003089.1, read as the reverse complement.
AAAAATATACATGTGAATGTCCAATATAGCTAAAATGATTAAGTCTCCACACAAGCTGCGAAAGTTTTCTGAACCTTAATTCATAAGACATGTTGCCTCTGCGTGGTATTGTGTGTGACTGGTGTACTATTAAACAGCTGAATAAGGTTGTGCCACAGTTATGCCTCAGAATTGTATATGGTATATCAAAGAATTACACAATCACAGCATAGCTGAGGTTGGAAGGGAGCTCTGGAGGTCATCTGGTCCAACCCCTGCTCAAGCAGGGTCAGCCTTGAGCAGGCTGCCCAGGACCATGTCCAGACAGCTGCAGAACGTCTCCAAGAATAGAAACTCCACCACCTCCCTGGGCAACCCGTGACAGTGCTTGGTCACCCTCACTGTGAAAAAGTGTTTCCTGATGTTCAGAGGGAACCTCCTGTGCTTCAGTCCCTGTCCATTGCCCCTGGTCCTGTCACTGGGCACCAGTGAAGACACTGTCTGCTTTATACCCTCCGTTCAGATATTTATAGACATTGTATCTTACTATACCTGTACATTTCAATAGCTTTCCTATCAGCCTCATCAAAGTCATCTTCAGCTTCCTTCAGTTCTTCAAGATTCATCCTTTCGCATGGTTTCGCTACAAACAACAAACAAAAAAATTAGTCACCTTTTGTGCCTAACTAAGTGTCTACAAACATTTTATATGTATGAAAAGTATTACAAAGGCATGGAGCTAATGAAAGAAAAAGATGCACTGATTTCAGAAATTAGTCTACTTTAGCTTAACTCTGCGTAAGACAAAGAAAATAATTCAATTTATTTAACTGTAATTGTATGAGAAAACACAGAAATGCAGGAGTAGATCACTATCAATTTTTGAGAACATGAATCTTGCTTATACTGACTGGTTCCTTTATGAAATTACAAAAATTAATTATCCATGTATGTTGGTTGCCGTAATGTTTGTCACTAACTATGTTGTATGTTTAATTCAGAATCCTTTTTAAAATAACCAACTGAAAATAATTTGAATAAAAATATAATTATTGTACAATGCCTAAGTTACAAGAAGCATTATTGAAAATACCTCCACTTTTCAAATTTTCTTATGCTAATGTCATGTATTTTTGATTTTACTTGCCTTCTGCTTCTTTCTGTGAGTGTAAAACCATTTCTTCAGTTTCATCTTGTTTTTTTTCTTTTGGAGGAAGAATTCCAAAATGTCTCAGTATGTCATTCCATTCAGTATCTTCATTTGGATCCTGTTTTAATATTATGAAACAAAACCAAATCATGAACACAAGTGATACATGTGCACTTCGGCCTCCACACAAGTGCTTTACTGTATGATATCCTAACTTAAGTCGGGACCAGATTTCTCCACAGAATCCAAATCCTCCTCCATAGCAGAAGGACTATGAAGAATCACAAGGCATTAAAAAACATAATAAAATAAAATCATCATCATAACTGGACAAATAATTTCAAAACCATGCAACAAAAAGGGCTAGTGAAACAGAATTGGAATGCAGGTAACTTAGAAGATAAGCCCTGGCTAGTTTTTGCCAGGAGAGATTTTGACATTTTGTGTTTTTCTGTAAACTTAGGTCCTACATAAAATGTGAGCTCTCGTCTTGAAGACGATCAGAGGCTAGCAAACCTTTAACATTTTTTTTTAATTGGGTTAAATCCATGTCTAAAAAGTTGGTGTTAAGTGATTAGTTGAGGGTCACAATATACGCAAATGAAATAAATGAAAACGTGCATCAAAAGCTTCAGAAGATATTAGATGGTAAGGGTGCAAAGGAGCAAAGCAATGGCAAAAGGGATCCGATGTAAACTGGTCTCAGCATATGAAGTTAGGCTACTGAAGCAGTATTATTCTACTAGCAAACCACAATCCCAAGCCAAAAAACTCCTGGCCGTTCTCACCGCTGCCAGTGATGTTAGTTAACCACCGGCTTTGCCAGGGGTGATGCACAGGTCGAGTCTGGGAACCCACAGGCCGGTAACTTCAATCCTTAAGTGTAAATAACACTTCTGGTAAGTTTAATTTGCAGTTCTCCTTTTTTGGCGTATGACATGAAACAAATTCTTGGTTATGTTTTTAAAATATGCTAGACCTACAATTGTCCAGCTGTCAAAGTAGAGTATTTTATTATTCTTACAGGACAGTAATAGCGGTTAATTCTTAACCCTTAGAAACCCCAGGTTTCCTCATGTACTCTCACAAGAAAACCCACACAAACTGCTCTCCCACCTGCCGCTTCATGGAACCCCAGTGGCCAGGAAGGCTATGCGGGGCCGTAGCACTGGCTCTCTCTGCCGAGCGAGTCCTCCCCGGGGGCCGGCTGTGCCCCTGCCCTCCCCACCACCTCGCCTTCCTTCTCCCCTTGCCTGGCCAAGCAGCACAACATGGCCCTCGCAGCCTCCCCCATTGCCCCTCATCACTCTCAGCCGCTGCCCCACCAGGACAGCTCAGAGCTGGGGTGACCCTCTGCACCCACCTGCATGGCTCCCCCAGGCCAAGGGCTGTCCTCAGGGTGGTGGCTGTTGGGACGGGGTCAGCCCGCCCGCACCGGCTGTAACCATGGCGGCTGGTGTTCGTTGGGTGCTGATGACAGAACCAATCCATTGAAAAGCAGAAAACAAACAAACAAAAAACCCCAAATCCAAAAAATCAGACAATGAAATACGGGACACTTTCAGTCTAGGCCGCTCCAGGTGACAGTTTGGCTCTGAGTGTGGTTGAAGGTGGCTGCCCTGGTTCCCCGCCTTGCCCGCAGCCCCGGCCTGCTCGTCCCGCTGCCCGCTGGAGTGGGTGCTGCCGGTGGTGCAGTGTGAGGCAGGGGAGTGGAAAAAACTTAAACCAGTAACCTGATTTAATACAATTCAATACAATGTAATAACTGTTTTTTGGCAGAAGGCCACGTATTAGTTCTGACAAGAAGTCGCATAAAACCAGATCCTCAGCTTGCAAATGATTGCACCGGATTGACTGGAGACACAGCAAACTGCGGAGTGAAAACAAGTGGCTAAGAAGAGGAAAACGACTTTTTAAGCCTGTTTCCACCTGCAAGGCCACCTGTTCTCCCAGCTACCTTCTGAAGTTCAGCTGCTCATCCAAGTTTGTGGAAGCAGGACTAGTAACACTGAGCTCAGCTCAAACCATGAGCAGCCCATACAATGTTAAAAACAATGATCCCGATCTGCACTGAATGATCAGCTAGTTACTTTCAACATAAATACAAATTTAACATAATGTTTTAACACAACCCTGATGTGAAAACAAACTTGGAAAGAGAAGCCAGAAAGATTGTGAAGCTAACTTGTTATTTTGAGTGGAATTTCTCTATTCTACATCAAAACCACTGGAGCTGTCAAATGAATGCTAATTCTGGAAGAAGGTAAATAACACAATTAAGTCGTCTTCTGAATAAGAGCCGTGCTGCATCTGTGTTTTTAATAACTAAAAAATCATGCCATTCTATTTTAGTTGAATTAAGTAAAAATATTTCTTCAAAACATGCATCTTACTCAATTTCCTTTAGGTAAGGGAACAGAGATTCTAATTTTTTTTCAGCCAATGAAACACTATTAACCTTAAGGCTTATTGAGGACTTCCAATCATCAACACAGTTCTGTAGACTACCTGCAGAGCTCTTATCTTGACCCTGCAGATTGCCAGAAGTCCACAGGCAACAGTGAAGGAAGTATGGGGCAGAGAACATAATTTTGAAAAGAAAACCACACCTTTTGTTTGGCCTGCCTAGATAAGCTGTGATTTTAAAGACTTCACAGATCACTTGCAACATATTCTGAACAAATGCAGTAGTCTACATGGCAAACATTCTCATTAAAACAACTCTCTGACCGAGTGCCTTTATTTATAAGGGAAAATAAATGTACATAACAATGTTGTTAGAGGCAATGTCTGTTGCATGCATACACTGTGACTTTTTTACAGTTGCATTACACACAGTTGTAAACATCATAACACTAGGAAATAACAAATTTTAATATAATCAACAAAGTAAAGAAACATTTGAATCCTTGACAGGATCTAATTTAAGAACATTTACATTTTAGTGGTTTTAAATTGTACATTAGTAACAAGTAATTTTTGTAAGGAAAACCGTATGTCCATGTACTCAGCATTCTTGCAGCATTAATGCTAAGTCAGGAGTCTAAAATCCTGAAAAATAAGAAAAAGCTTTAGCTGTTGGTAAGATATAACACTACATACTTAAAATATGATAGAGATGTAACATGTATCAGAAAACAGCATTGTAACATTGGCATAAGGAAACTTTTTTATATCACTTCAAAGAGTTGAAGGATTTGAAATTAAATCCTGAAATCTGTACTTAGTTTCAGCATGAGGGGTTTTTTTCCGTATAAGAACAGGGGGCTTAACCCCAGGATGTTGCTATGTGTTTGATAGGTAGTTGAATCAGTTCTTCCTGACATAGACTTATCATCTTTGTTAACTTTCCAAACTGTTTACAGATCTTGGATATTTTCCATTTCTTGCTGCCTGAAACAGCTTTGTGTTCTCAGTTCTGGGACTTGAGTACGTACAGCTTCTAATCACTTCACCTGAAGACAGGTGAATTTAGCACATCTAGGAGAAGCTTGTCTGCAGAAATCTGAGTTGGCAAAACTGTTAGAGGCTTGCTGAGACTAGTCAATATAAATACTGAGCGCTATTTGTATAAAAACAAACTAATTTGGATACGGATTGTGATTAAAAGCATTGAATAAATACCTCCTTAGCGAAAATCCACTGATCTCCTTCCATTGCGTGGCTGAAAGACAAATATCCAATAAGCGCTGTATAAAACTGTCTGGTTTTAGTAACAAAGCCCCACCCAACTTGCTATGTATAGAAACTGGGAAATTTCTCAGTTCTGCCAATGTGATCATCATTAAAGATAAACCTGAGACCAGTTATTGTTTCCTCCTCTGGAGAAGAATTATGCAGTAAAAGTTACTGTATACAGTTTGAAGAATGGATTATACCCATCTTGTGTGATTTTATAAGGAGGAGAAAGCCACGAGAAGTCACTCTAAGAGACCATTATCCCTCACTCTTTTTGCATTTTCTTAAGATGTGCTTCCAGATTGTTGTTATTATTGCATCATAAGTGTTTGTTGTAATTAACGAAGACAGACGTGTTACTCAATGGTTTTATTTTTAGACCGTGTTCTTTAACATAGGCAAAGAGTTTCTCTGTTTTCACCATGGTATAATAATTTCAGAAATACTTTGCACTACAAAGGAACTTGATGCAATGTCTACTAAAGCTGATAAAAAGAAATCTCTTGCTGAGCTTAATAAGAATTTGCTTTTCACTCCGGCAGCATGAATGCATCCATGTTAATATTACTCATAAATTTGACCTGTCATAAGAACTCCAAAGATCCAATCCTGATACATAAGAAGTATAGCTATACAAACTTGCCTTCTTTTCATTAGGCACTTTTGTAATTAAATAGAAATATAAAAGATTAACCAAAATCAAGAGAATCATTATCAAGGTTGACTTGCCAACTTTGACTTGCTCAGTTTTGCCAAAATAGAGTAAAAAGGCTCTATGGCATCAAAGATGAACTGAGTAGTTTCATTCTCATGAGAATTTCTGTATCTAGTTTGTAATTTTACTGGTCAAAACAAAGAAAATGTGAAGCTCAGGCCCAGTATCTGTTTTGGTACAGTATGTAAGCATGGCATTTTATTTATGTTCCATGCAAACACACCATATTGAACAGTGCTTTGGAAGGATTGTCCAAGATGGCATATTTTGTAGAACTTTCTCTGAGAATTTTATATATATACGTATTATATATATACATGTAATAACCAATGACTTATTAATACACAGCATGGTATCATGTATACGCAAACATTAAGATATGTACAAAAACTTCCTACTGTGCCTTTATTTTAATCGAAGAAAATGTCTGGAGCAGATCTTGAGCAGTCCTAAATAGTGGGGTGCTCTTACTGAAACAAGTTTTCTCAGTCACAGTAATTCTTACTGTAATTCACTGGTTTCTCTACGTTTTGTTTTGTAACACTCATCACGGAATGAAAAGAAAAAAAGTCTAACAAAGCATACCCTGTAGAAAAAGTAGCCTCTACTTTGAATCCCTCCAGGTCCTTGAAGTTCTTCCTGAAAAAATAAGTATTTTCAATCATAACTACTCTTATAAGCAGATCCATATAGAGAGGTTGCTTGTGTACATATTAAAAGTATTTCTTCAGTAGTACTGTACGGTCTTGACCCTTAAGGCATGCTTTATATATATTTCTCCATATCAGTAAGAAGAAATTCATGTTGTCATGTAGAAACAGCAGAAAACACACAAATTAAGGCCAAATTCCACCTCAAGCTTTGGATCAGTTCAGACTGCTTTAGAATGGTACTAGTTATGATGAGCAGCCTTTGCTTTTGACGTTCCAGGTTTCATTACCCAGACACAACTGGAAGGTTTTCACCATGGTGGAGTCTTTATGGACAAAACAGAGCTGGTCTTTGCACCTTGCAGAAGGACAACAATGCAAAGCTTAAAACACCAGAAATACTTGGGCTCCTCCCAGGAATGAGATCCCAGACAGTTCCCGGAGGTGTATCATGATCACCCCTCCCAGGTTAATTCCCAAATAAAAGACTAGGACTTAAGATTTTCTACCCTATCCATGCTGCACAAATTGAGAAACAGCTGTCTAGTGAACCGTACAGCAAGGAGGGAGGAATGAACGATGAAGAAAATAGAAATTCCATTTAACTGTAACAAGTACAAAGCATGAAGTATCCAGCTGCCTTAATGAGACCTTCATGATTAGAGAACACACAAGCTAAATCACAGTATTCTCATTGCTTGTGTTAATATCGGGTAAGAGTGTCTGTCCAGCAGGTGGAGAGACAGGCCAACTGAGAAACAAAATAGTTTAAGTCTTGTGCTTACCAGAACATAAAATGTAACAAATTTATTTAGCAATGACAGTATTTCTCAATTAAAAACTGGGGTCATATGATCTGTTGGGTAAGGATCATAATCTGAGTTATCATGGAAAGAAATCACTCCATGCTCTATTCCAATGCAGTAAGAATTGTGTAAAACAGGGTGGCTCCCATCATTTCCAAACACAGGAGTAGCTTACATCCAGTGAAGCTTTCAAAGGATGTAGAATTTAAACTATACATCATTTTTCAGTCTTGCTTTTAATTTTGACTTAGTTCATCAGGTACACCATTATACTCAGTTTCTTTGCTGCATGTAAAACATCTGGATTATTTTCATATGTATTGTCCACCTCATTCTAACATCACCTGGAATACCCATTAAATACTACAGGTTTTTATCATTAAAAGGTTGTCTGTTAATGGGGTCTTGTACATCATCATTTGAGTGTCTTATTAATATTTCATTATTTTTCTACTTTTCCTACTCAATGTGTCAACAAAAATAAAAACAAACAAATCAGGCAGTCTTGCAAATTAAGGAAGCTGACCTAGAACATAAAAGGAATCAAGAGTACAATTACTAATAAGGAATTGTGATTTATGTTAATATTCGATTCCCTGCTTACAGCCAGACACCTCTTAAAGAAGATTACAGTTTCCTTGTTTGGTTTCAGGTCAGAAGGTTGGTTTTAGAAAACAACCAAGGCTAAAATATGTCTTCATTATAACCCATGCCTTCTGAACTTCCAAGGGTTTGAAAATGTTAAAAAATAACCAGTACATGCTACAGTGTACAAGCATGTATATTCACAAGCATGCATGTATACATGTATACAGAAACGTATGTATTCACAAATAAGTATGCTTATTTAGAGCTTAGTGCCTGCCTTCTAAGCTCTCTTGTTCCATGTCTTAGATTGACTTGCCAATAAAGTGCTCTTGCTTCTTCTTAGATCATGTTAGTTAAGCCAAGATGGAGCTCAAGAGGAATCAAATTCATGACAAAACCTGGTGTCAGTCCAAATTGGGGAAAAGAATAAATTTAATAAAGCATGTTCCATCTTTCACTGATCCACCTTCTCAATTCCCTCTCTGGCTGGGGAGAGAGTTGAGTGTGTTCATGTACAGCTGGTCCCAGTTTTCTTTCCAGTATTAGCGAAAAAGAAAAAGGTCACCAGCAAGCTGACCCTTCCTGAAGCGCATTCTGTGACACCAGGGTCAGACAGTCCAGCCAAAGGTGGGAGGCCACAGGGACATGGGGACTTCCTGATCCGTGGAGGGTCGGAGTTCCCCTGCTCATCTGAGGCAGGGTTGTTCTGATCCTCCACTGGCTTTAGCATTTACCCAGGCCATATCCTCATCAGCCCATCTGGTAGATTCTCTTGGAAAAACAGATTTATAGCCTCCTCACAGTCAGGGAATAATTACGGTACTCTTATTTTTGATGGCAGAGTATTTCAGTATTTTCTTAATTTTCTTATAAACTGCTACGGCCCTCAGCAGTAACATTTAGAAACTATTTTAAACTCTTATACTAAAATATAAACAAACAAATATGATAAGCATAATATGGATTAATTTCAAAGATTTATTATGACATTAAGACAAATAAGATGCATGCAAAAATACCAAAACCAGTAGAGTGTGCAAAGAACATGGATTCCAGAAGGTGCTAGCCCTTTGTAAATGTCTGGTGTTTATGCACTGCACAGGAGTAAACAACACCTTTAACAAGGTGACTGACATTCACTGCAGGAATTGAGAACAGGAAATTTAAAAAAGTTGCTTTCTATAAAATGCAATTCAGTTTAGAGCTGTTTTCGTTGGTTCCTAGATTTATATTAATATTTTTAAATGGCTATATTCTGTGGGTGTTGGCCATGTCATTACTTTTCTTGGCTTCAGCTGTACAGAAGAAAATGAATGCAAGTATGTATTTAATATTACACGTCTTCATTGGCAATTAATGAGCTCTTCACTTTCTAGGCCTAAATGCCAAATAAAAGATATTCCAAAATAAATAATAATTTAGAACACACAGGAAAAAAAAAAACAAAGGAGGTTAAATTCATTAACTATTTTACACAATAGTCCAGATGAAGCTTTCAGCTCAGAAGGTCATTAGGGTGTCCCTGCCAGAACCTAGAGAGGATCCCAGAGGACTGATCGCTCCACACTTCCCCTGGTCCTTCCACCTTTTTCCTGTCTATGCACAGCAAGACACTGCTTCACACAACTTGCTGGACTGATTAAATACAGCCTGAACTAGTGTGGCTTTTGTTATTACACCTTCTTTCTTAAAAATGTTACTATTATACAACTGTGACTGTATTCCATTCCTTTTCAAACAAATCCTAGTCAGACTGCCACCCTTATTCTGCTTAAGGACTGATGAAGTTTTTGCACCATCTACTTTAATGCGATTACCCATGATAGTACTGACTATTCTAGAAGATTCCTGTACCTGTAATTCGCAAAAATATGGGTTACTGTTACTCAACATGGGAGTTGAAAGTGCCACAAATTCTACATTCGAACTTTCAGGTGGAACTATGATTCTTACGTAGCAAAGAGCCTGTTACTGAGCATGTGAACAGCCCCACTGAAATAACGACCTTAGTTATGCACTTGCTTCTGTATGCAGCTGGGTTAACATGTAAGCGTAAGTGTCACGTCATGATTGCAAATTGAATACTGCTGGTTATCACAGTGTAGAATGGTTGGAATTCTAACTGTAGATATTTCTGTGTACTGCTAGTTATGAGTACAATAACACAAATCATAGGAGACAGGACTTCTAAAAATTAGCCACTTGAAAAAATTACTAAGGAAACCTGTAATACTCACAGTCATCCATTCATTTCTACTTTGAAAATTTGATGAAAATAATATGACTTACAAAAGTAGCTTGATAAAATGCTTGCCTTTTGCCACAAAGTTATACCTGCCCACCCTGGACTCACTCCCAAACACTATAGCGTTATTTTTAAATCATGAAAATAAAAAAGTTATGAGCAGAAAAGGTCTACAAGGACATGTTTAGAAGAGCTGATGAAACACGAAGTGTGAGAAAGCAAGCATGCGGAGTTCGAGATACATACGTCCACTTTGTATCGCTTCAGTCTTCTCTCATTTAGCTGGGGAACGAGTTGCAGCAAGGGATGCAGGACAGACGACTGAGAGGACACGAACACAGACACGTGAGCAACAATGAAATTCGGACCTTATGATGCAGAAAAAAAGTCTCTTCCCACAGTATTGGTTTATGGACCAAACAGGCACCAAAAAAGAACTGAGGATGTTAATTGAGAAACATAATTTTGAACATTCTGACTTGACAACAAACAGAAACCAACATTTATATTTACACTATGAATGTGACTCAAACAGCAATGTAGGGAAAAGCTATGTGTCCTCACCTTGGCTCCCTGAAAGCTCAGAACTGTTTACAGACTTCTTGTCCAGGCAATTGCAATTATTCAGACTTTGTCCACCTTTTCAATTGGTACAGAGAAATACACCACTCCTACTAACACTTCTATGATTATCTGCCAATGGAAGTTAGCAGCTTTGATCTCCATTGTACTGAAAAGTTAATTTTACTTCAAAGTAACTTAAATTGCAGCAATAAAAATGTTAGGTTTTGGGTTTTGTGGGTTGTTTGGTTGGTGTTTTTGTTTGTTTGTTTGTGGTTTGTTTGTTTGTACTTTGCAGGAGGGATCCATTCTCAACTGAAATTTGTAACCATGGCACTGGTTACTCTACTTAAAAGACAAGCTCAAATCCTAAAATTCCTTGATTTCAACAAGACTTCATGCTTGCACACAGGCTGGTTAAGCACAGTGGCATAGTGTGAAGTGTAAGTGCTGCCCTGGCAAAACACAACCATGTGGGCTTGTGGAGAAAGGTCCACAGCGAGAAGTAGAAAACCCATGTTCCGTTAACCAATTTCAACCTTCAACTCATATAAACATATTTTTTTAAATAATCCATTTTTTATACAATACTTCTTAGAGAAGTGATTAAAAAAAAGGAAATATAATTTTTGGAATAATTAGAGTTACCGAACTGATAATGTATGTAATAGGTAAAATAAACTTGCCAACTTGGACCCAATTTTGCAATGTCTGCTTAAGGTAGGCATTGTGGCATCATAATAGCTAAAAAGTAGGGGTCTGATGTGTAGCAGAGGAGCTAAAGGTCACCCCAGCTGGCCACTTGGGATCTGTCTTGTAGTCAGTGGAGAGAAGTTACTAAAGCCAAAGAATTATGGATCTCACCTAAGTTAGTATCTCTGAGAAACTGGCTAGAAAACAATCACCTGAACAGCTAAGCAGAAGAAGTGAGAAAGCAGCAATCTCTGGAGGCAAGCAGGGGCAAAGGTATTCGGGATGGGCATAAAGGAGGTGCAATAACCTCTGAAGCAGGAGCAGCAGCAGAAATAGTCCATTTCACTGTGCCCTGATCACCTTTAAAACCTCCAGAGCTGCTCTATCATGAAAACATTGACCCCGATGCCACCAATATCACTTTCTAGGAAATATACCACATATTTCTGAATAAATGTAAAGAATAAGGCAAGAATGGACATTAATGATTGTTAAGAAATGAGAAAAAAATAATATAGAATCATAGGATGTCCTGAGTTGGAAGGGACCCACAAGGACCATGAAGTCTACCTCCTGTCCCTGCATATGACAACCCCACAGTTCACACCATGTGTCTGAGGGCACTGTCCAGTCTCTTCTTGAACACTGTCAGGCTTGGGGCTGTGACACCTCCCTGGGGAGCCTGTTCCAGTGTCCACCACCCTCTGGGTGAAGAACCTTTTCCTATTATCCAACCTACACCTCCCCTGGCACATCTTCCTGCCATTCCCTCGGGTTCTGTCATTGGTCACTAAAGAGAAGAGTTCGGCACCTGCCCCTCCTCCTCCCCCCGTTGTGAGGAGGCTGTAGACCACTGTGAGGTCTCCCCTCAGTCTCCTCTTCTCCAGGCTGAACAAACCAAGTGACTTCAGCCGCTCCTCATACGGCTTCCTCTCCAAACCTTTCACCAACTTCGCAGCCCTCTTCTGGACACTCTCCAGTAGCTTTATATCTTTTTTATACTGTGGCGCCCAGAACTGCACACAGTGCTGCAGGTGAGGCCGCACCAGTGCAGAGCAGAGCGGGACAATCACCTCCCTGCCCGGCTGGCAATGCTGTGCTGGATGCACCCAGGACACAGTTGGCCCTCCTGGCTGCCAGGGCACCCTGCTGGCTCATGTTCAACTTGCTGTCAAACAGAACCCACAGATCCCTCCCTGCAGAGCTGCTTTCCAGCACCTCATCCCACAGTCTGTATGTACAGCCAGGGTTGCCGTGTCCTGGGTGCAAAATCCGGTGCTTGCTCTTGTTGAACTTCATGTGGTTGGTGATTGCCCAGCTCTCCAATTTGTCCAGATCCCTCTGCAGGGCCTCTCTGCCCTCAAGAGTGTTGATAGCTCCCCCCAATATTGTGTCATCATCAAACTTACTAAGTATTCCCTCAAGTCCTGAGTCTAAGTCATTTATAAAGACATTGAAGGGCGCTGGCGCTAAGATGGATCCCTGTGGAACCCCACTAGTGACTGGTCATCAATCAGCCCACTGTAAAATCATACTTTTCATTTGAAATATAATCCAAAGTCTGACTTATTTTGCCTGATACATATTTGATGTGCACAAATAAATACATACAATTTAATTAATAATTGATAAAAATAATTAATAATTCTTTATCTTTATGGTCATGTTCTCTGCTTTTATAAATCCACAGCTTCACTGGATATGTTATGTTCCAGTACCAGAAATAAGCATTTGATCTGATTCTTAAATGTTGTAACTACAAGATGAAGATGCAGTTGGGATTCTATGAATGTTTGGTTGGTTTTTTGCACACTTGGCCAGTATTGATGATCCTCTTCCACGTTATTAAAATACATTCTATATCTTAAACACAAAGCTCTCTGTTCTGAGCTTGCTATATGGTTGGAGAGACTACTGGAGAAAGGAACATTACCTTGTTTTTACGCAAAAGCACATGTGTACTCACAAAGAGGTGCTGTGCCACTTACCATGATGTCTGAGTTGCCTGAGTCATGACTCTTAGAATAATGAAATAAGAACTGTTCAAAAAAATTAAAAGTGGGGTTTTACTACAAAGCAGGGCAAGGGTGTTATGATTTTCTTGACAATTTTAGTGTGATCATAAAACATACATAGAAATCTTACCCTTTTGGTGTTGTCTTTTTCATCTAAACCCTGTAGGAATAACAATTGGTAGAGAAGCTTTTATTTGTTAAAAAAAAAAAGAAAAAAAAGCAATGGGCAATTTTGATTACATTATAAACTTTTCAGTACTGGATTAGTATATCACCCTTCCTTGACAGATCTATTACGTGTCTTTGCTTATCAATGTGACTACTCTTTTCAAACTCTGTAGAGAGCATTGATTACTCTCCAGTGGAAGAGTCGATGGGTTTAGTGTATGCTTCTTTGTATATCCATATACTTTCCTTAGTAAATTTATTTCTCCATTGAGAGCTCATCATTCTTCTAATCTAGAGCGATAAAAACACCTGAAGCCTTATATCCAACCTGGACATTATTTTCCAAACACTGAAATCTCCCCATTTTTTCTAATAGGTGTTGGATTAGGACACATAGCATTTCAGAATAAGAACCGATAGTATTACTTCCAGCACTGAGTGACACTTCAGATACTGAGTCCTCAGAATTCATTGTAGGCTCTGGCACACTGAGAGATCAGGCTTCAGAAATGCTAAGCAGTCTTTCGAGTGTGTTACCTCCGGTTTCTGGAGAAATCCAATGACCATAAGACAAAGTTCTTCCAGCGCACTGGATGCCTAATGCAAAGAAAACAGGAATTCAGGTATCACACTTTCAATCCCACTGCATATAGCAAATAGTATCAAAATAGCAAAGTAACCTCGGTGTGACTCACTTGAGGCTGAGAATCTCTGGACAGGTAGGCAGAACATGCATCGTCTATCTGTAAAAGTTTTTTTTAAAAACAGTCAGATTAATAAAAATAAGTGAAATACGTGTATTTTCAGAAACAGTTCAGTGCAGCTAAAGGTTATCCACAGTAAGGAATCCTTATAGGTATATTAATGAAATATTTTGCCTTCAAGAGGGAAAAAAAAGCCCTTTATAATGTAAAAAACATACTTGCTTGATCTGAACAAACACATACATATCTGTGTCCTTTATTCTTCTACCTGCCTCATGCCCCTCTTATTTGCAACCTTCTCAAACTAAGTCATATTTCAAATTTTTATTTTAAGCATGTGGGATATAGACTACGAACTTAAATATCTTCTGTGGTATCACTGGGTTATACAAAACTGCAAAGAAAATGACAAAAGTAAAGCAAGTGATTCAATGAGCAGTCCTCAAACACAGCTCTTCCAATTGCATCCCTGCAGGTATATGACACGTACATCTCTTGAGTGATTATGATATGCGCCAGCACAACTTACGCATACCAGTCAATTTATGTGAATCACCAAGCAGCCAATACCTGAGGTCTACACTGATTTCTTTGGCAAATGAGGAGCCTTACAAGATTCTGTTCAAAGGAGGTGGTTCCCAAATCCCAGTGCTACGAAGACATCTATTCAATATATTGCAAGGGATCTAAACAAAAAGAGCACTGTGGAAGAAGCCACTGCTCTTGAACTTAAACATGTCAGCACAGTATGGAATGTTACACACATGGACACAAAACAAACCAACAAACAAATCCACAAAACAAATCAAGAAGACCCACCCTCCACCAGCCATTTCAGCTGGATCAAAGTAAATCTCTGCTTAGTTCTGCATCTTATCTCCAAAAAATGGCCATGCACTGCCACCCAGGGAGAGCCTAAAGAGAGACCAGTGGTCTAGTAAAGCCCATGCTCTCCAAACACAGGATTTCTGTGCTGTGAATTTGAGCAATCTCTCTCTGAACCATTGTAAACTTTCAGCATCTGCAACGTCTTGTGGTAAGGGTTTCCTAAACACTGAGCAAAATACCCCTTCTGTTTGTCTGGATCAGTCTTTTCAAAACTAGCTTCATGCAGTGCTATCATGATCTTGTCTTGGGAGAAGTAATGAATAAGTGATTCCTACTCATTGCCTCCCTTCTGTTCACAAGCTTGTATAGACAATTAATCACATCTTCCTGTTGACTCTTTTCTAATATGGGATTCTAAGAGCTCCATAATACTGAATATTTTTAGCTGAGTTATTCATGGGGGAGGAAGAAGAAGTTGAATTAGGGGTATTTGAATTTATGGAAGCAATACTATCAGTGCTGAAAGCTCAGAGGATCCTGCAAGGAAAAGAAAAAAATCGCCAGTACTCCAACTGAAGATGCACGGTTTAATAATAATGAAAGATGAGGCTTAACTTTTCATTATATAACTTTAAAATTGTATCAATAGCAACCTGCATTGTTATGCACCATTTCTTCCATTGAATATTTGATACTGTTTGTCTAGGTGCCAAAAAGCTTTGCCAATCATCTAGTTCACAGACTGCATAAAGAAATGTGTTGGGTTTGGCGTTTTGTTTTGTGTTCTTGTTGTTGTTTTAATTTTGTGTTTTTGTTGTTGTTTGTTTGTTTGTTTGTTTTTTAATAAAGAGTAGGCAATGCAATGGCTCTTGTGATTTTATTATAGGTAAAAAGCCCTAAACAACACTCTTTAGCAATGAAAACGTTAAATGAAAAAAGCAATAAACAAATAGTGCATATCTGAGTACTTCAAGACAAGAGATGATTCATTTCTCTAGAGACAATCTACGAGAAAGCATTAGCGGAGACAGTGGGAAAGCTAATAGCTCACAGAATTCCCCTTTCAAATAGTTTTTGTTGGTAACACATCTTTCCCATTCTCATTTCCCTTCATCTTGCAGTTTTTTATCTCTGGGTATATTAGTTCAGCTTCACTACTTTCAGAGTAAGAAAATGTAGAGGGAGAAATCAGCAGTGAATGACATAAAATAAGCTGAAGTCATTTTGGTAGCCTAAGTTAAAACTTTGCTGTTTCTTCTCAGTGAATGATTTTTTTTTTCATCTTGTTTTGGTTTGGTTTTGTTTTTTTATATACTTGCTTGGTTTGTAGCTGGTGGTGACTCAGACAACTACCGTAATTCAGTAGCAGGACAAGCCAGAGACTGCTTTGTGTTGGGCACAGTGCAAGGCAAAGCCTCCCTCAGCTAAAACCTGCATGGACGAAGCAAGCGCTGAGGAAAACCCACAGTTTCTGTTAACTCCTTTTGAAAAAATGAAAATAAAAATAAAAATGTAATAGTTTTTATCATCCTTGATGCATCTTCTCAGTAACTTTCTCTCCTATCTCAGAAATGTGGCCTGGGGGTGGGAGCTTGTGAATTGTTTGGAGTTGATTAAGTAACAAAGAAACAAAAGGGTGTGAGAGACAGTAAAGGAACACAATACTCAGTTACAAAGTTCCCACATTTATACACTCAGAGTCATTCCTGGGAAATACTGGGTTAATTTAGAGACAGAGCTTCTCCTGAATGGTCCACTAATAAAGTAACAAACAGGGAAGAACTGATTTTTCACTCCAAGAAACTCTGATGAACCAGTATGATTCTGCAATCAAGTTGATTTAGGTTATATAACAATGCATCTAATCCTTTTTCCTTAGACCCTCCCCAGTCCTGCATGATTCTTGTTGTAACGGTAAGTTTTATATTGCTTACATTACATAATTTTTACATGGAATTTAGTATCTTACGCGTACTTTTTTGTTCACTGAAATCAATAAAAACTTTGCCTTACACTTGGTATGGGGACAAATCCTGTGTTACAACCAGCAAATCTTAGCAATAAAAGCAGAAATGTACAGAATAGCATTTTTCAATCCAGAATGTAAATAACTCATTTTCATGAACTCCAAAAAGCTATCAGGACCGTATTTCCCAAAAGAACACTTTTGCCCAGGACACAAATATCACCAGGGCCTGTTCAAGTGCCAGTCTAGAAATATGTTGGTGTTTGAGTGAACGCTTCTGAAATGAGCTCAGGGGAACTGGGAGCAAGGGATGTGTCTCCTGCAGTGGCCACAATAGGAAGAAATTTACTATCTGTATCTGTATCCCTGGTGAGCCACTTGCTTTCTAATGTTATCAGAAGCTATTAGACAGAATTAAATGTCAACAGAATACTTAAAGGTTACAGCAACGCCAGAGCATGCGAGGTGCAGGCTAGACCCTCTCTGCGTATTATGCAGAGCCCTTGTTAACGCACATGTTACATCCTAAAGTCAAAACAAATATTCATTTCAGAGATGACAGTGGAAGTCATTATAGCAATCAATAGCAAAACGTTAGAGAGGCTAATTGACACAGTACATTATTCCTCACCTAGTAAACTGGGAGGCCGGGATAGAGTTAAATACAGCATCCCAGCCCTGTGTGTGGAACGGAAGAAGCAACAAGATTGGATGAGTTGGAAAAAAATTACTGCATATCCTGTACAGACTATAAAAATACCGGGTGGGACAGAGTGTTTCTTCCAGGAAGTGACCGCCTGGCCATTGACAGTTTTATGACAACTGTTATCAAATGCAGCTCTTCATTGAGGCAAGACAGACTTTTTCCCAAACAACATCTCAACACCCACCTCCAACATCTTCCTAGAACAACCGTTCAGAAAACCCGGAAAATAAGATGTTTCACCTCTTGGTTGATGTCAGGATAGGGGAAGTGCAGGAGAAGCAGGACTGAAAGAAGCAGCACCTGAACTCCGTGCAAGAGAAGTACTGGAGACTGAGGTGTGACTGTAGCAATGATGTGCACAGGCGAAAGGACAGTCTGCCATAGGGCAGATCCTGCTTACCTCTTTCCACAGCTGCAAATCCTGATCTGCCTCGAGTGCTTGGGGTGGCATCGGTGCACCTGGAACCACAAACCGTGCTTAGCAATGCTGTACAGCAAAGGCCATTTGTACAAGTATCCCATGTCAGTGATTTAAATAAAATCTCTGACCACAATATGATACCTAGCACACTCGTTATCGTGAGGTCTCAGAGCTGTGTGGTCTAAGGAGGTCTGTGGCCCCAGGTGTTGTGGGATTTGTCCGGTACTTCCTGCCTGCTCTTTATTAGCACTGCAGCAGGAAGCTTCTTCACAAGTTCAAAGCAGATACAGATGCTCACATCTCCTAGCAATAAAGAGTGTGGAAGTTACTCAACTTTCAGCAAGGGTCAGGCTAACGCTAGTCCATTCTCAGCAATAAGTAGAAGGTAAGAAAACTTGTGGGGCAGCTCTCAGATGCTACGACCGGCTCAGGAAAGCACACTCCAGCAGCTACAGCCTCAAGCTTTCTGAAAACTCAGCTCACCTCCAGCGCACGCATTGCAAGTTGAGAATCTGGATCCTACCTTTTGCTTTGTTGTATGTTATGATTAAACAAGTGCTATGTAATGTACACTTGCATATGAATAATAGTGATGATAAGGATATGGTGTTTTTGAAGAGGTGATAGACAGTACATGTGTAAATGGCTTTTTTTTTCCTTTGCTTGGTGTATGTAATGTGGAAAAGCTCAGTCCCTTAGAAGATTAAATGTGTTATTAATTGCGTAGTGCTGCAGTGATGCTGTGCTTGGCTTGGGGGCAGCTCCTTTCTCCTTCTCTGCCCACCCAGGCTGCAGATCTGGAAGTCACTGTTTCTGGGTCCCTCCCAACTCAGTGCCCGGAATACCCACCTTTCCATATTGTTATTTTATCTGAACATATAATAGCTGTGTATTAGTAGAGTCTCTCTAAACAATAGAAATGAGCATCACTGAATTGTGAGTACAGTGAACACCACACAAGCATATCGGTGAGGGGATGTGTTGTAACTCACTGGGATGGAGATCGGTGCTTTATCTCTACAGTTCTAGCACTGCAGGAAACCCTAGAAAGTCATCTAATTTATTCCACTGCCCAAAGCTGCTGCCCATTACCCATGCCCGACCCTTTTATACACTCTTCTTAAAGATCTCAGGTCAATAGACGTTTTATAACCTCCTGAACAGTCGATAATTACCTGTGGTCACATTTTTTTCAAAGAATTGAACAAAATTAAACAAAAAGAGAGGTGAAGGCAGGCTTAGCTAGAATGGCATGGTGAGCAGTGTATGAATGCCCATCGTCTCAACTGGTTTTGCATGTACCACCAATAACAATAATTACAACAGTAGCTAGTTCCAGGCAATTAGGGGTGGATTTAAAAACCACATTTTGGTACTGGCACCGATTTAAGATGAGTAATAATTCTGCATGTTTCTTAAAATAGAAGGCATTCTTAATTTTACATTATGTAGAAGTGGGATAACATAACAAGAAAACTGCTTTCCAATTAAAATCTGCTTTTTTGGATGTTTGTTTTAGTTCAACAAAGAACACCAAATAAATTAAAGGTGCTACAATTCTCCTGGTTTGTTGCCAATTTTTAAACTAGTATGTTAAAACTGGAGTATTGCCTGGGACTGGTATCCTGGCTGCCAAAAGCAGGACTGGGCAACACTTCAAATTAACGCACCTTACCCATTAAACCTTTGTCTGCCTGTCAATTGAACACTGTTTCTACTATTGCAATTTTCCCAAGGCTTTCCAGGGTGAGCAGAAGAAATTGCACAGCCTATAAATATTAGAGAAAGAGGCAAGAAAGCCTGAATATTAGAGCTTGCACTTTGTTGTTTTTGTTGTTGTCTAGAGCATAAACTTTCGGGCAGAGGAGATGCAATTATTTCACTAGCTCACAAGTTTCCTTTAGTCTTCTCCACTTACTCACACAACTCCTATTTCATGTGCAGTTCCATCTGTTTTGTGCTCACATCTAGGACTATGTGCCCCCCAGTGCTGAGCAGTGTCCCTCCATCACCCCATCCAGAACAGTGCTGCAGCCCTTGGGACTTCAATCATTTACACACAACAGCACACAGAGGGAAACAGTAAGTTATCTTGTAATATACACAAAATACCCATGTGATGGAAAAAAAATAAAAGAGTGCTATTGAGGAAAGCAATCCTATTCAAAAGGAGCGTATAGAAGGAAATCCTACAAAACTGACAGTCTATGATATATGCTGCCAACTTCTAAAAACTCAACTTCTTCCAAGGCAGCAGAATGCCTGGCAATAATTTTTTTAAAGAGCAATGATGAAATACTGTGTGCCATTGCACTTCTTTGCCATCCTTTTCCTTCCCTCCTCTCTTCCACATCTCCAGAATTTATTTTTAACAGAATGTTGTGTACGGTGTACTTTGATTTTCTTTGATTCTTGACATGGGGGGAAAAAAAAAACCACAACCCAAGAAACAAACAAACAAACAATCAAACAAACAAACAACAAAACCCACACACAAAACAACAAAAAACCAAACCAAACAAACGAACCAACCAAACAAAAAGCCCCCCCCCAACAGATCAGAAGAAAAGCTCCTGATGAAATCAACTCACACACTCGTACCATATAACACAAACAAAGCAGAACTATTCCTTGCACAGTAACTTATTTTGTAGTGTTACTTCATGAGCTGTAAGTGGTTAATCTATCTTGACTGGGAAAGTAGAATAGAAAAGACAGTATGTTTTGTTAAAAAGCCCATTAGCTGTGCTTGTTCCACAAGCACTCCCTGCTACAAAAACAGTTTTCAGGTGCAAGGCAACGTTTCAAATTAAATCGAGATCATCAAGCTCTATGTCTCAAGCAACTCAGCAGCTCCATCCTCTCCCACTTAACCCTTCCTCCAGGCACTCCTCACGCAATAAATCATGTTTCAGGGTTGGCTAAGGGATTCCCAGAGGGTCCTAAGTTTTCCTACAATTCAGCGATACATCTCGTTTCCCTTTTCTTAGCTTCTACACCAGAGTAAATTCTACGAAATGAAATCCCTTTCAATGAAACCCACTTCCCCACGTTGCTGGAGTGCAGGGTTGCCAGGACAAGGTAATCCTGCCGGGATACGCGAGGGAAACCCCCAACACCAACCCCCGACGCCGTGCCCAGGCAGTTGCCACCCCCTGCACGTCTCTGCCCCCCTCCCAGCCCCGCAGCCCCCGCAGCCGCGCCGGGCGCCAGGCTGGGTTGCAAGAAAGATGCTGCTCACCTTTGCAAGCAGACATCGAGGAGGCGAGGAGGAGGAGGAGGAGAAGCAGCGGGGAGCCCGGCAGCGCCGCGCCGTCCCCTGCCTTCCCCGGGCTGCGCCGTGGCGGGGTTGCGGGGGGCTGCTGGTGGCAGAGGTTGCCCATGGCCGCGGTGTCCCCTGCGCTGCCACCCTGCCAGCAGCTCTTCTGGGCATGCCCCCGCTCCCTGCCCAAACTTTTAACATCTCCCTGACACGTGGACGAGCATCAGCCTGAGTCAGGGAGGGCGCGTCAGCCGCGCTGCCCGCCCTGCCCGCCCTGCCTGCGCTGCCAGCCCTGCCCGCCCTGCCTGCGCTGCCCGCCCTGCCTGCGCTGCCCGGCCCCCACCGGTCGCCCCCAAGCCGAACCCCTCACCTCCTCCCCCGGGTGCACCCAGGGCGGCAGATCAACGTGTGACCCTTGCCGGGGCGCTGGGTGCCCCTGCTGGGCAGTTTTTGACCATTGCAGTGGGTTTTGACTGGGGGGCGAACGGTGGGTGCTGGAGTAAAGCTGCCTGGCAAGAACGGTGGCTGTTACTGTGAGATCAAAGATACCTTCGAGTTATCACTACAGCATTGCTATCTGCTCTTTGTCTTCACCCTTGTCGTTATAGGTGCTACAAATTGTGCTCTGCCACCCTGAACATTTTGGCAGGCCATCACAACTTGGAAAGCTTTGCCACACAGCATGCTAAGATGGTACCAAATTTTCTTAGCAAGAGAAGTATCTTCTCTATTAGATTCAGTGGCAAAATTTGCCTCAATATGGCTGGGGACAGAGCCAATCCTTGTGTAAGTGGAAAGCCAGTTATCAGAACAGTACATAAATTAAAGAAGCCTGTATTTTGTATGTATTGTTGTGTTTATATTTACCTCATTAAAAGAGTTGTTTTAAAACAATCCAAATCAAGGAATTGCATTTGGTCCTGTTTTCTGTTAACAGAAGCGGAAAACAGTTATTTAGAAGACATTATTATAAATGTGAAGTCATCAGCACTGAAAGGTATTTCCCTCATCTGTCTTGATTCAAACGCATAAATCAGTCTTCTGAGCCTCGGCTTAAGGAAAGATTTAATTTGTTATTCATTTTTATTATTACCTTCTTGTTAAATATTTAGTAGATTGTGAAATAAAATAAACTACAGTCTTTAATAATTCAACAGTGAGATACCTGTAAACATTCCGTACCCACTGAATGATGCAGAGTGTTTGAAGAAAAGTGAAAAAAAATACATCTTGAATAAAACTTTGTTTTCAGTTGAAAGAGTTCTGATTAGTCCAGAAATTGCGTTTTTGTGTAATGTGTTTTAATACTGCAGACTGAAAAATTTTGCGGAGTCCGCTTGCACAAAAGCATGTTAAAAGAGATTTTTAAGATGAAGGGAGAAATTTCCAGACAGAAAAAAGCAAAAAAACCTTGCCTGTATGCTTGGATGTGTATTGCTCCATAATCTTTCATCTGAAATGTAAATTTTGTTTTCAGCAGGTTCCTGTTAATAGGCAAAAGCAATAGCCATTAAACACACAACCCTATTTGCGCCAGCAGTTACATTGTCTGAATCCTAGCAGGCTATAGTCTTCCAGTACTTCCAACCCAGTATCGATTTTAGAATATGCCTTTTCACTATGAGCATCAGTGTAGTTTTGCATTTCCTGATATATGGGTGAGGTAAACTTACTTGAGCATAACTGTAATTCTCCTAGTCATATACTAGAAAAAAACAATATAACTTTTAACAAAAATGTATATTTGCATTAAGCCCAAACTCACGTTTGTACCAAAACAATATTTCTGGTGAAAACTGTGCAAATTTTCACAGAGTATGTTATTCGAATTTGAATCTCTGTTTAAGCAGGTTTAGATAGCTTATGATGGTCAGAAGGAACTTATTGAGATGCAAGTGAACATTCTTGTAAACAGAAGAAAAAAAATACATCTCTCTCTGTTGTATCTGTTTTTGTTTTGTTTAATTGCTTGATGAAATTAATGTTACACTATTGCAGGAACAAAGCACATCCTCATTAAACGAATAGCTTGGAGGATGTTTTCGATGCTGTAATTAGCTGCTTTGAAATATTTATGTTCTTCCTAATGTTGCCTGAATAAATGTTAATTATGGCTAGTGGAAAGGAAATCAAACAGCTGATTATGTGAAAGCATCATCTTCTCTGTCTTCAGTGAAGGCAAGGTCAGGAGATACGTCACTGAATCCACTCCGTTGCTGCGTAAACGCACACGCAGACTGAGAAGAGGTCAATGCATACTGTTTTCTCTATGATTTTAATAAAAATGATGAGAAATCATTCCACCTACATCTGAACGTAAGCACCAAGAGAGCTTTTATCCAAACCGCACTTTTTTCAGCAGTATATTCCGAACTTATTGGACAGTGCTTGAAACAGGTCAGGGTGTACTAGCATGCTGATGTCTCTTACAGCTTCAGATGGGTTCGTTAATTTCTTTTCTTTCTGTGCAATGAACAAGCTGTGTACATGGATTTTCTTCTTACTTGTTTATCTTCTAGGGAATTAAACTTTGTTGAGGCAAGTCTCAATAACTGGTTAATACCTGCTTGGATATGGCACTTCTTCAAGGTATTATCTCCATATATTACTGACTAATAATGCATAGAAAGCTTGTACCATAACAGAAAAAGATCCACAAAGAAAAGTCACTGCAGACTCAATTAAATAATTGGCATCTCTGAATGGACTTTTATTACAGTGTTGACTTAACACAAAAAGAAATTCATTCGGTCAAAGTCTTTAGAGATATCTCCCCACAAGTAGAAAGCAAACAACAAAACCCAAGCCATATAAGGCATGATAGGCCTTGTATTTTCTCAGAATATTTTTTTTAAATTTTATCCAAGATAATGCCTCAGCTCTTCCTTTATGAATAAGTAAAATTTAAACGACCGTCGGAGCACCCAACGAACTAGTGAGGGGAACTTGTCTGAACCACTGGAAACAAGCAGAGAAACTCCAGCCCTGGGGCTGAGAGAGACTCCACTAGGAACAGTGATGGGACTGATCGCAGCAAATGTTCAACTCTCTTCAGCTCTCTTCAAAAGTCCCATAATGTTTTGAATAAAACGTCCTTGCATAAAAGAGATGGCTGAGCTCTTTAACCACTAAAGAAAACTTTGTCAACAGATGACAGGGAGCAAATTCAGCAAAAACATAATAATATTTCCAAAGTAGTGTGTACCTGTTTAAATTAGGGCTGTATTTGGCCCAGTGTGTACGATGAGGCTGAAGTCTCCTGTTCACAGACACATAGCATGGGCACAAGTTGTATCATTCCTCACTCCTTTAGCTTGGAGGAATCCTTAGAGGTAGAATAGATCTCTGAATTTCCTCTCTGCACTGCTTGTAGTCTCAGCAGAAAGATCAGTGTTCCTATGTGAAAAGTAATGCACGTGGAGAAAAATAACCCTTATTGTACCTATGCAGCAATAGGCAGTACGCAAGCCACCATCATGTAGAAAAGAGATACCAGAATCACCACAGATCTTTCTACACAGACACCAGCTCACTTCCCAGGTAAGTTTAAAAAAAAAGTGAAATAGGCTGTTATGAATCACTGTGAAAGAAGTACTATTACTGCTATCATAATTACAAAGGCACAAAAAAAAAAGATAAAAACCTCAAGATAAAAACCATTACTCAGCCTTTACACAAGCTCCTAGTGCTTCCACTTGTGGATTACTGCAATTATGATCCCATCGTTCCTTCCAGATGAAAATGCAGAGAATTGTAGTAAGTTCAATATAAGGTAAGTTTGACAAGACTAGGACTCTTCAGTGGGGAAAGCTGAAACTAGGAGGGACACAATACAGGTCTATAAACATACATGCAGATAACAACGTTAAAAAAGTTGAATAATTACTTTTAACCAGTTCTTAGAATAAGATTTGGAAGCCATGACTCCATACCTCATTTATTATATCCTGAGATGTTTCTGAATCAGTCCCATGGAAATAAAAAGCTTTGCGTTCCATTAGACATCCCTTGCCTAGTCCATGATATTTAATCTCCATCTCTGGAGTAAGCAGATTTTGTAAGAAATACTCTCAACAGAAATGTATAATTTTCATGGACTAGCATTTCTCTTAGTGGTGGAACTGGTCACAAATGATAGATATTTCCCATCTCACTTACAGCATTTTACAATTTTTCAACCAACATTCCTCATTAATTCTATAAAAGATATGGGACTTGAAACAAAACAGTTTATTTGTTTTATGAAGTCGTGATGACTATACAAAAAAGCTAAAGAAAAGCAATAATCCAAAATAATAATTCAATATTATTTAGTTGACCTCAATATTATTCAATTGAATAATAATCCAAAGAAAAGCAATAATCATCTACTTTCACTCCTATGTAAGGGATATGTTCACATAAATTGTTTGAGAAAAGGCTAATTTTCATGATACTTCCATCTTGCTTTTCTCTAATACACACCAAAGCACATCAACAGCTCTGATGATTGTTTTAAAACCAGCATGATTAGATGTACCTGGAAACACAGGACTTTGAGCACCCTCTTGATTGTTGACACATAAAATAATAAAACCTCAATATTGCTTTCGGAATCTACGGGTCTTATAACTAAAAAGACCTTAAGCAAGAAAGAAAAAAAGCAAAGGTGGATGACTACTGACACTTAGAAAATGTCATCCTGCCTTCCACACATCTGTGAGCTGCGTTGATTGTACAATGGGATCGTTTTTTTTAAAGAGAGACAGACCGATGCTGTAACCTAGCAGTGCTTTAGTCTAATTTATTCACAACAGGTACAGAAATCCAGTGGGAAGGGCAGCATCCTGGAAATATTGCTTACAAAACTCCAATATATTTTGCCAAAAGTTTTGAACTCCCACTCGCTTCAGAAAAAAATTACAATCTGGGGCTGAATTCGATATATTGTCTAAACTCTGATATTTCTCTGGGGAAAAAAGATGGAAGATGAAGGGATGCAAGCACTTTTGAATGTTTTCCTCTGTTTTTGAACCTTAGCTGAGAAAATTCTCAAAGTCACTGTAGGTTTCCTCCCACCTTGCTACTGAGGTACAACTAATGTCAACCGCGGGAAATTTCTTTGCATAGATGCAACATATAAGCACTCACTTGGTAGTCTGGAGGGAAAGACCAGAAGGTAATATTTTGTAAAAATGGACTAAAATCCCTTAGTCTCTTCCAGCCTGAATCATTGAGAGATTCTTTGTCTAAAGTGTTCAGCAATGGGATTGCAGCAGTCTGCTGCTTGGCCCGCTGATCTATTCACTGTTCTCCTGAGACCAGAGCACTCAGTAGACATCAATTATACTTCGAAATTGTATTTATTAATAGAGCAGGCAACAGATGAATAATTAATATATTTTCTCATGTCAAAATAATAGTAAACAAAAATCAATTCCAGCAATCCCTTCATTTTTCTCCCACCACTACAAAGCTACTCTTACCGTGGGTTAATCAGTGATGCAGCTTACCTGACAGGATATTCTTTCTGGACACAGCCTGCAACTGTTTTTTAATTATACTAACCACCAAATGCAGAAGAATGCCAAAAATCATCAGTAGAGTCTTTAGCCCTGCCCTCCAAATCTCAAAACTCAAGAAATTGCTCTTTGTGTAGTTTTTGAATTTTGGAGTTGAGATTGCTAGTGCTAACTCTGAAGTTTATTAGATAATACATTTTCCTCTGCAAAGCTGGACTTGAGAAGGCAAATTCTTCTGTTTGCTTCGCTTGAGATCAACTGCATTCCAGTCTTAAGCCTACATGGCAATATTTTGAACAGTATCATAAGCAGAATTTTGTAACATGTCTTACCTGTCTGGTCCCAGACAGCATGATCTGCCATGTGAACTTTTCAGTGATTTTATAATGGTAACCAGCAACTCAGAAATTACTAAAACCTTATACACACCAAAAATTTTCCTTCCTAAATTCTTTGACTTCTGATTTTATATTGCTGTCTTCTCAGAACTCCCCAAATACACATACAATCTATGTTAAAAAAACCCAGTTTTACTGGGGACATGAGATGTGTTAAAAGTTATTATTTGTTTCTGTCGGTGAATACCAAAAATAAAGGCTGCAGGAAGCAAGGATGTCAGAACGACTCCAATCGAACTATGACATTGGGAGCTCCAAGACGAAGTAACAACGTAATTCAAGCAGTGCATGCTTAAAAATAACGATTTGTTTTATTATTTGAGAAGACACAATGAAATTCTCTGCAAGGATTATTTAGCAAATATTATTAGATAGCAGGCTGTGTAGGGGTTAAAAGGGCTAGAGCACACTTGTCTCTCCAGAAGATGGTTTACCACTTTTGCATACATTAGCACAAAGGGGAGGTGTAAATGTTAGTTTCAGACTTGCCTTTGGCTGAGCACAGTTTTGCAGAATAATGTGATGTAGTCTTTCCCAGGTGAAAAGCTAAATCAAAACGGAAACCCTATGCATTTTTTTCTGCAATAAGAAAAGTGGGACAGGACACAACCAATGTTTTGTATCAAGCCTAAATCTACTTTTAAACTGCCATGCTGTGCTTTTACGTTCTGGAGATACCAGCATTAAAAGGACCTACCTTGGAGACTGAAGTTCTCAATATTGCTCTTCTGAGTAACAACAATCCATAAAAAGACATAAAAATTCCAGTTGGGAAAGTTCAGACTAACATATGTAGTCTGAAATCTATTTATACTCACTAAGGAACTGAAAATCTCTTTGCAACAATTTTTGACGCAATATTGTTCAAGGTTAAAACAAAGCAAAGTTTGTCTGAGTTTGAATCACTGTGTAAATTAACAGGATGCTTGAAAACAGAGGTTCAAATACTAACAGTGACATGTGAGCATCTTTCTTTTCTCCTTTCTGGGCAATCTTGTAATAACTCAGAGAGCACAAGCAGCCATCAGCCACATCAGGAGTGACCACGAGTCAATGCTTCTGAGCTTTGCCTTTGCTGGGCTTGTTTTCACTCGTGGCAGATTTTTACTGACAGATCAGCGGAATCTCATTACCTCAAGGAATCATGCTTCAGGAAGTGAACACCTTCAAATGTCATGACCTTTCCATGACAAGAAAAAATGTCACCAAAGAAAAAGCAATAGGAGTGAAAGAAAGACTAAGGATCGCAACTAATGAAAATATATTTATTGCATTATAACATAGTAATAGACTTTTAAATGGAAATATGATTTCCACTTGAATAGTTGAATTTCTAAGAAGACAGACATAGGATATGTGCACCAGTTTATCAGTTGATCAGTCCCTGGTGAAAAAATATCTGCCGCTCTGTTACTTTGGTTTGACACAGGTGAAGGAGCAAAATAATGTAGCTACACTACCTTTAAACTGACTAGTCGTTAACATATTCTGCTCTGGAAATTTTTATTTTAAAGCTACTGCTTCAGTGTCTGTCAGGGTTGGAGAGCTAACATGTGCCTAGACATTTCTCTAGACATACATGACCTGACAGGTCTCGATGATAGTCGTTTGTGATGAGCACACTGAATCTAGAGACAGTTTCTGACTTTTGAAAATATTTAAATGAGAAAAATTTTTCGGGTGCTCTGTTGGCATGAACCACAGAGTTACACTAATGAGAGGTATCAGTGGAGTTATCTGATTTACACTAGCTAAAGTTTTGCTCCAGACAATCTTAATGCCTCACAGCTCAGGCTGAGCCCTATACACAAGGATCTATGTTGGGTTTTTCTCTATGTGCATATACAATATTTTATGCTGTATATAGAGTTTTTGTACAGGTGTTGGGTTTTTTTTAAAGTTTTTGCATAATTTTTTCATAGAATATTGCATATAAAAATTTCTCCATTTTCCTCCCAGTTAGCTGCAGAAATTTTTGAGCTGGTGCAGCAAGGCAAGGGAGTACCAGCACTGGTCCCTAGCAGCTGGCACCAGCCTTGGCATCCTGGGCTGGTGTTGGGCAGACAGCTGAGGGCAAGGACAGCTACAGGGTGAATTGCCCTGCATTGTGAAACACTCCTTTAGTTATGCAGTCATCTGCCATGTACAGTATGATATAATATGATAACAAACCAAACTTGTGAAGCTGAAATTAAAAGTATTATTTTTCACTGACAAAAGTATCAGTGAAATGCCAAAGAAGCTGCATAGAAATATTCCCTAGTCTAATTGTCCAATCAACTATCCATTGTTATTCAATTCTTCTTCATTTGCAAACCTAATCTTTTAATTAAAATATTACAAATACAGTTAAGACTCAAATAACATTAATGCATTGACTGAAGCAGCTCAAGAGATACTTACAGGGCTCTCTGCCTGTCAGCTGGTGTTCAGGCCCCAACAGAGGATGCACAGCAGAAAGTCAACTGGTCTCCTCTCGTCTCTGCCCTCAGCCCATGCACAGGTGTAGTATGGGGCCACATGCCTCAAACATTTGCAAACTTCTATCCACTCACCCATAACACGGTGGCAACGCTCTGCTTTTCCCCCATCCGACAAGCTGGCAGTGGACCCTTGTGGGAAGTTGCAAGTTCGTTCCTTCTCTTTCCTTAAAGTCTGCCTAAAGCAGAAGAAAGTTGGGATCAGGCTACAATGAGCGGCCAAGCATGGGGAACAGAATTTGGGTAGTGATGATGGTGTGTATTTGAGGGAAGGCTAAGAGTAGCCCTTTATAAAGGAATCACAGTTGCACATTCAACAGTTTTATGAGCTTTATTAACAACATATCACTTAAGCAGCAGTGTTGTTTTAACCCAAATGCCCTCGAAGAAAGGGTAAGGACACACTGCAATTTCCTTCTTCTTTTTCTGGACTACGTGTTTTTGAAGATTTGTGAGCATTTTCCAGTCCCATAGATAAACATGTTTGTACAGGATAGTACTTTTACAGCAATAGATACTTTAAAAGATTAATTACTCTTAGTCTCCCCTAAGAAGGAAGGTAACCAAAATACATATTACTTACTTTTTTCAAAGATGGCAAATGAAGCTGGAAATTATTTGTCAAAGGCAAAGAAGCACAGCCACGGCTTGAATTCCCTGGCTCTTTTTTCAAAATGTACAAGCATATGTCCTTCCCCTAGTTGACAAAAAGAGAAGACACAAACTACGACACACACACTACATTAGTTTGCTGTAGCTAACAGGCAAGCAAAAATGAGACAAGGGATGAAAAACTCGTTCCTTCCACTGGTACAAGGCTCTGTGCACAGTCAGGAGGCTCCTACGCGGGACAGCAGAGCGGACCTGTCTCTGTGCTGGTTCCAAGAGGGTTTGAAGGGCAGGCAGCACTTAGAGAAACTCCTGATAACATCAAGTGATTAATATGCCCTGGCTGCCTCTACAGAATGACTGATCACTGTAATTTACAATTTCCCCTTTTCAATGGGCATGATTTCATGACTGCCAGTCTTAATATTTTGTTCTGTCTTGGGATTGAAGTGCTAGTTTTTTCTGTATTTTTTTTTTTAAGTTTGATTCAGAAGTGGCAGTTGGGATATTATCTTCCACAAAAAGTGACACACTCGAGACATTTTGAATTGATTCGTATCACATAGCACATTTCCAGATTAAAGGTCTGAAAAACTGTAAATGCTTCTGCATGTTAGGCAGATTTACAGCTTTTCCCAGCTGAAGGACACTTAGAAAGTTTTAATGCTCAAATGGGGTTAGTTCCATACACTGTGGATGACTGAAACTCTTGTATTTCTTCATTTTTTAAAATCTATGTATTGATAACCGTAATAAAGCAACAGCAATATGTGTGTTATACCTGTGCAATGGGTAGAGTACCTGAAACTAGGAATACTGTTTTATGATACATTCCCTCTTCAAGAATAAAAGTTCCTTACATACTTTCATTCCCACCTGTTCCCTTATTTTGGCAGTATCCCTTTCTCCAGACCCAAACACCCAAGCCTTCTCTTCGAGATTCCTTGATGTGTCCCCAGCTATGTATGATGCTTTAACATGTTCCCAGCTACAGTCTTCTGTAGCTGCAAACCATTTCCTATACATTTTAGGTAGTAGCTTTGAGAGATCTGTGCAACCTCTTTACCTGTTTCAGTTTACAAGTCCTGATTCATCCTGAATTATAATACATTCTACATTAGGCATTACATAACGATTTTCATTATCTGAAGACAAACTTTGTTTAGAAGAACAGTCTTAGAAATAAGTGTACCCAGGAATCTGAAAAGTTAGGTTAGGTTTTTGTCATGGTTTAACCTGAACTAGCAATACAACCATGATAGCTGCTCACTCACCCCCAAACCACCCTCCCCCCCACTGACCTCCCAATAGGAGAGAGAATCAAAAGGGAAGAGAGAAACTTGAATTGAGATAAACACAGTTTGATAAAATAACCAAAATACTAATACATTACGAGTAAATCGCAGAATCACAGAATGTTAGGGATTGGAAGGAACCTCGAAAGATCATCCAGACCAATCCCCCTGCCGGAGCAGGAACACCCAGATGACGTTACACAGGAAGGCGTCCAGGCGGGTTTTGAATGTCTCCAGAGAAGGAGACTCCACAACCTCCCTGGGCAGCCTGTTCCAGGCTCTGTCACCCTCACTGAGAAGAAATTCCTTCTCATGTTTAAGTGGAACCTCCTGTGTTCCAGTTTGCACCCATTGCCCCTTGTCTTATAATCAGTTGTCACCAAGAAGAGTCTGGATCCATCCTCGTGATACTCACACTTTACATATTTATAAACATTAATGAGGTCACCTGTTAGCCTCCTCTTCTCCAAGCTAAAGAGACCCAGCTCCCTCAGCCTTTCCTCATAAGGGAGATGCTCCACTGCCTTAATCATCTTTGTTGCCCTGTGCTGGACTCTCTCCAGCAGTTCCCTGTCCTTCTTGAACTGAGGGGCCCAGAACTGGACACAATATTCCAGATGTGGTCTCACCAGGGCAGAGTAGAGGGGAAGGAGAAACTCTCTCGATCTACTAACCACCCCACTTCTAATACACCCCAGGATGCCATTGGCCTTCCTGGCCACAAGGGCACAGTGCTGGCTCATGGTCATCCTGCTGCCCACCAGGACCCACAGGTCCCTTTTCCCTACACTGCTGTCTAATAGGTCATTCCCCAATTTATATATACATATTATAGAAAAAGAATATTAAATAAAAGATACTCAGTGCAATTCCTCATAAACTCTGTCCACAACTGAGCAGCCAGTCCCAGGAAGCAGCATCTGGTCCTGAACAGCCAGAGAGAGAAAAAAGGCTGAAAAGCTCAGAGGCCAAATTAAACATCCCAAACTAAATGCCTGAGAGTAACAGCATGAGCAAGAAATGCTCATGATAGAGAAAGACTGGAAGATCCCAACTCTCCTTATATGTGAAGCATGATGCTAATGGGGTGGAATACTCTTATTGATCAGTCTGGATGTCAGTTAAGCTCTGCCCCGTCTCCGCCCCCCTTCCTCAATGCCTCACACCTGTGGGCAGAGTGCTCAGAATGTCCTTGGCTCTCACACCAGAGCAATTAAAAACATTAGCTCTGTGCTGGGGTGTTATCTCTTGTTCTCAAACTAAGTCAAAATAATGACCATGCTTGCTATGAAAAAGAAAGGTTTCTAACTGAATGAAGAAAATTAACTCATTTTCAGTCAAACCAGCACAGTTTTATAGCAAGTCTATTACTTTCCCATCATCTCTAATTACTCATGAGGATTTCTTGATCTTGCAGTAACAGTGTAAAAGCACATCTTTCTTCTTTTGCTACTGCAGATATGTGGCATGATCAGGTTACTTGTGCAACACCTCCATTCTCCACCTCCCGCTCCCACCCCTACCCCCACAAAAAATAAGCTTAAAAAATAATGCCACTGAACTCAGCCAATGCTAAAAGTCAAGCATGAATTGATGTCTCTCTGAGCAGGTCTAAGTCTTTGAAATGCCTTTTATAAGGGCTGCAACTTCTGCTACTGTGGCTCTCCTTTCTGAGTGCAGGACATTGCTCAACACCTCCCATGGTCAAGGAGACAGTGAGACATTAATAGTCCAAACCCAAGGACCTGGAATATAATGCTGTGTTCAAGCCATTTAAAAAGCAAGGTCCATAGGCTTTTCATGTTGCACTGGGGCTCTAAGTTGAGCTTTTTAACTTCAGTTGTATTTTCAGATAGGTGAGGAATACCTGTGGGAGAAATAGTTGGAAATTCAGGTTATGAAAATAGGCAGGTAGATTGTTAAACAAGTGTGATCTTTTTACTTTGGTTTAGAGAGTCACTCCACACACCTATTACAAACAAAAAGCTGTTTTATTGCCTATTCTTGATATAGTTGCAAGGAAACAATTCAGTGAGCTTTCAAAAGGCAGTGTCTGATGAGGTTTTTGTAATTGCCAACACCTTCAAAACAAGATTTTTTTTTTGCTAAAAAGCAAGTGGATTTTAAGAAAAAGGAATAATTTTTGTAACGGAAGAAAATTAGGAAAAACATTCCTGTTGATTGCAAAAGTTTGTTAACTTGAATTAATTTTACAAGTTTCCCTGCTGCTCCCTCCAAAATCAGGTGGATGTTAGAAAACCTCAGCACTCTGCCCATCTTTGCTGTTGAAATAACAGGTAAATGTTTAAGATGTTAAGAAAGTAGTTTTTAGGCAACACTGTTCACAACAGCAGTGCGTGAAAGTCTGATTTCCAGGAAGCTGCATTATTATTGAAAATAAAAATATTATAATAAGAAAAAACTTGAGCCATTGGTCTAAATTTATGGATATAGTAAATGTGGATACCCCAGTTTTTGTTTTTATATCTTTATACCAGACCCAAAGTTAGTCCATTGTCCAAGCAAATTTTTTTTTAAAATTTTTTTTTTTATAAACACCACCTTGTAATCTTGCACTTTCATACCAGATAGTTTCCAAAGACGCCACAGCTGGTGTGGTGCCAGCAATATGAGCCAAGGCTCTGGACTGCAGAAAGCCAAATCAAACGTACATGCAATCTGTTTTTTACTCTGCAAGTAGAAATTAGACATAGTGAGAGGTGAAGCATCTCTGCAATTAAAGAGGTAAATTTGTTGTCAAATAAGTCTTTCAGTTCAAAATCATGCATTCAACGACTGCTGTCAGCATAAGTAAACAGAGGCAGGTGAAGTTGCAAGACGAGCCCTTCTCCCTCTCACTGCTAAGAAATGAGATGCTGATGCTGGTCACCGGTACAAGACCAACATGGATCAGCTCTGACTGTGCTGCAGACACCGAATTACTGCACTGTTCCTCTGGTACCAGTTGTTATTTCATGTTAATCAGCGTGTAAATGGAGGACACTGAAGAGCGTCAACCTACACTGCTCATGTTGTGCCGACAAAAGACACTTCAAAGGTGAATAACTTTGTGTTGCTAGGACAGCTTTCTTTGTTCTCTAGCAAACCTTGTTTTCCCTCTCTTTTCTAACCAAATGTCACAAAATGATATGCTGCAAGCAAGAATTTTCCATTACAAGGCTTCATGGTGGCTTTCAATTAACTTCCAAGGAAAGGAAAGGTACATGTGCTTTACCTTGCTTAGTTAGGAGAAGATTTGCAAAGAAGGTATGGCAGCACAAACGCTGAAGTGACTGTCAATTTGGCTGTTTGTAGGATTTAGTAGTACTAATAATTTATTTAAATAGAGCTAATAACCATTTTCAGCCTGCTTTGAATTCCTTTATTTCATAATATCAACAACGCATTTGAATTTGAACAATAACCCATTTACATTTTTAGCGACTTAAGTTGTTGCAGCTGGAACTACAGGACACTAAAGAACATCTTGAAACTGTAATTATGATTCCCCAGACTAATGTTCTTCCCTTTTATGACACCTAACCCAACTTCGAAATACTTAACAGCATAATAACTGGGAGTATAGAATGGTCAATTTAATTTCTGTTAACTTGGCTAAGATGGCTTTTCTGTTATTCTGTGTATATGGCAACAGCAGTTGTGTATCGTTAACAAGAACAGAAGCTAACAAGTTCATCTGTGTGTTACTCTGATAGCCAGTTTTCATACAGCTCTAAAGGCCAAGTTTCTCTCAGATAGTTTTCTTAAGTGGAGAACAATAGATATCAGGTTGGCTTAAGAATTGTAATTTTCTAAATTTTCTTTGTGATTATTTTTTCCCAGCTGGTTAAGCACAAGTTGGCTTCAGAGATAACTGGACTATTTTAAAACACCTTCCTGCAATTTGCTGTGCCATAAGCATCTCACACCCAGGTTTTTAAGATAAACCAGTACTTAAATTTTGCCTCCCCTAAACTGACTGCCACAAGTGATTGAGTTTGGTAATAAATCACTTCAAGCAGCCTGTGACGTTTATGAAGTGGTGACACTATGTGACGCCTAATACCTTAAGCGTCCCCCAGATCCTTTTAGAAAAACATAAGTTTTTTGGACCAGCTCTGGTATAGCTCATAATCTAGCATGTATCATTTGACCTCATACTCCTCTTGCCAAGTTAGAGAACGAACTGAATGCACCCACACAAAAATCTTACACAATGTTATGTAGCTGTGGATAGCAACAAGCCATTTGATCCTAAGGTGACAAAGGCCTCCAGGATGCCTGCAGGTGTGACGCTCCTTGGCTGATTCTGGTGGGCTACTCTGTCACACCTCTTCCCCTTCTCCCTAGAGATGGCAAGCAACTAAAAAGGAATAGAAATTGGGCACTACTATATTTATGAGAGGAACATAAGGAATTTTCCATCCTACAAATATAATCCCACACTAAAACTTGTAAATAAATTATGCCGCATTCAGACTTGTTTTTAATGATTATAGGAATCTTCTAAATTATAGATGATGAAATGAACTCCAAATTTACACAGAGAAGAAAGTGTAATAAAGTCTCATTCCCCCACAGACCCAGGGAAAATTCGATATTCTATGTGAGAGGGTGTTTCGGAGGCAAACTGTCCATTGAACAATCTGAGATGCTTTATGAGGCCGCATCTTATAACACCTATACTTAATACTTTGTCAATGGCAGCCTACAATAGACATTATTTCCCACTAAAATTTCAGACTTTGATGTGAGGTCACTGTCAGACTGCAAAAGCAATCCTAAAACTGCAATGGCAAATCCTAAAACTAACCCTGTACCTTACCAGATACCCTGAAAAACAGACATTTGTGGGAGGGAGAGGAGCAGCTGGGACTCTGGAGGCAGAGAGCAGAGGGCTTTCCTGGGCAGAGCAATTGGAAACGGTGTCCAGCTGATGTGCTGTTAGGGACACAAGAGCCCTGTTAACTGGAGAGATTATTGTTTTTCATGGTGCACTGCTAAAGATGTCTGGAGGGCTGCTGTCTCTTAGTGAGCTTTTGGCTCCAGGCCCAAAGATTCTGGGCCAGGCTCCTTGGAAAAGCAACTGGATTTGGAGAATTTAGCAAAGGCCGTAGTACAACTAGGACAAAAATCAGTGATATAAAGGCCTGACTGGGGCTGCAGTTTGGAGGATAATCCTGGAGTGTCCCAGGATAATGCTCCTGTGGGTGTCCCCACACACAGGTGTAGTTAATGTGCCATAAATGCTGCTCCTTTTGTTTCCATCAAAGCAAAGAGGCTCTCTCTGAAAGAGTGCCTTCTGTGTGAAACAAAGTGCCTTGAATGACAGAATACAAAGAGCAGTTCCTGCTGAATTACACCCAAACCCTGAGTCTAACCACAGCGTAGAGAGTTCTGAGCAAATCATTCATCTTCAGCTCAGCATATGCTTAGTTTGGTGAAGTTTTTCCCCCTCTGCTACATCTAAGAGCAGAACATGTCCCTCAGCCTGCTGAATAATACAAATCAGAAAGATGACAAGGGAGAGAACAGAGTTTGGTTCATACCGGCTTTTCCTTCACTGTTGGTGTTGCACTCCTGTGTTCACACTGTGTCCCTTCTAATATACCTACCTCCAGTAAACAAGTAAAATATAAAAGATCTACACTCCGTGGCACCAGCAGTAAAGCGTTCAAGCTTAGAAAGCTTTCTCCCAAAGTCAATGTTTCAGTACTACCCAGCCACTTGCCAGTTGCTCAGAGGTCCCAGAGGAGACCTCCTTTACTGCTGTCTTTCCATGTGTCCAGCCTGCAAGAGCTGCTTCTGTGCTTTCGCTGACGCTGTGCCTGCTTCGGGAGCGTTTCACCAGGTGGGAGCACCACTGGGGGATGCCAGAAGAGCAACCCACAGTGCCCTTAGGGGCAGAAGCGCAGAAGCAGGACCAGCTGCCCCATCAGTGCACAGTCTTCACATGGGGACCTCTGCCACTCCCATCACTGCTCACCCCCTATCATACCCCATGCTTCAATAGCTCTATGGCATGAGCTTTTACAAATTACACGAATACTAATTGCAGCATTACATGCAAAACAATTGAAATTCCTGTAACGCTTCCCTATTTCTCCGGCTTTGCCCTGGAGCTCAGAAAGCCTCGTCATCGCAGCTCACTGTAGCATGGCTCCTGTGCCCGCCTGGTCAGTGTCCATCTGGCCCTGAGTAAAATCGAACACACTCAAGCATGACCATGGAGCTGTTAGATTTACTTCAGCGGGGTTTTTTTAAAACTTTTTAAAAATTAGTTTTTATGTAATTACTACCCTGAGATCAAATCGTAGAGCTCTTATTAGCACTGGCTGAGTAAAGAGGTGAAGCTAGCCATTGGGAGATTTTTCCCAGGTAGATCTTGGGATTTTGACATCTGAACTGTGTAAGGCTGTCTTTATCACACTGAGCACTGGAGTCCTCATCCTGGCTATGGGACCCTGAGACCAGACCAGTCTCCATGACCAGAACTCACTCAGGTTGCAGCCCTCAGGCAGCAGAAATGAAGGACTGGTGCAGGTTCAGCTTTCTCCCCAGTGTGGGTTCAGAACACAGCTGAGATATATGCCTAATTTGGGGAGATGGAAAGGACTGAAGTCATGGACTTGAACAGTAACTACAGCACAATAACAAGTACCATATGTAATACACAAGTTTCTCTCAGAGTACTTTGCACTGCATTTTGTTTAAAGGTCGTCTTCTGTTAATATTCCCTCACTGAAGACTGAAAGGTCTGCACTTAAAGCACAAACAGGACAATATGAGGCTATGATGTAGGTAACTGGGTATGATTTCCCTGAAAACCATTCATGTTATGGAAACTCTTACTGTCGTCATCCTTTGCAGTGGAGCCGAGCTTGCGAAAGATGGAAAAATGTAGGAGAGGGGAGATATCCACATGTGTTCTCCTCCTGTGGCCTGCTGTGGTGCAGCAAGCACGATCATCACAGCTGTTGCATCTCCCTAGGTGTGGTAGCGCTTGTCCCCATCCAAGCCAGAGGACACATCACTGGTCCATGTTGTGGTTGAACTTCTGAGATACTTTGGGGAGGATGACACGAGGGTGACTACAGAAGGGTATAGCGCAACAGAAGCAGGCAGTGAAACAGCTTCAACAGCAACGCTAAGAGGCAGCTCATGTCTTCCAGAAACACACATGCACACAAGACACAAATACACCACAAAACCACCAGGCAGACTGGACGTGATAATATAGCTTTCTCTAGGGTCATCTTCTCTATAGACACTTGTGGACCTCACATAATGCATAGCAAGTAGCTGGAGCACTAATCAGTCTCTCCTGATTGTTATACCAGGCATGATCCTGTAGGGTATTTTAATGGTAAGATTAATTTTTAACATTATGTAAGTCTCAAGAGCCACCTTCTACTTCTAGAGGCACATTATAAAAGAATTAGACTCCTTAAGTCTGTTTCTTCAAGTGCCTCTTTAAAGGCCTCATTGGAAAAAAAAATATCTGGCTTTATTTAGTTCTCCCTTTTTCAGAGGTACTCTTGTCTTTGGGGGTACATTAATGGGTCTTGAATGTAACTTCTCTCTTGCCATGGCTCTTACAGTGGATTTAGCTAAAAAAACTGAAACTTAGTATTCTTTGAGTGGGAATCATGTGGGAAGGGAATCTGCATTTCCAGACTCTGTAGTCCTCATTTCATGATGTAAGAGATGACAATAATGTAGAAGTTAATGACAACACACTCACCTTCCTTAAAGGATAATAGCCTTTAGAAGCTGATTCACAGTGAAGAAAATTGAATTTTTCTCTTCTAGGTCTGTCCTGCCTCCCATTAAAAAGCCTTGGTTTCACACATTTCCTGTTTCTGGGGTAGCAGTTTATCTCACTCTTTCTGAGGATATTAGAAAACTGGAAGTTGCTCGTACCTTACTAGTCCAGGAATGATCTTTATGTACACGCCTTCGAGACTCAAGTCGTAGCACTTGAGGTCATTTTTTAAAGAGTGTGTTTTAGAAAGGGTGTAATTGTGCAGACAACCTGCAAACATTTTATTAGCATATGCTTCAAAATAATGTGTTGACTTAAAATTAAGAACTGAAAGAAAAAAATCTGTTGTCTTTAGCTCTGAAAAGAGGCTATTCAGGTTTCAGCATGCCATTCTTTGAGTTAAATATGATGGTCTATTTACGATATCTTGGTTTAGCATAAATTGCATTTCATACATGTGCGTGCACTAGATCTGAAAAATTAAGATTATTTCAAAAAGGCATGCATATAGTATTTGGGCACTCTATAGAGAGAAAACATATAAGTTTTATAAAATAACACCTTATGCAAACATATCAGAAGAACCCCCCATGACTTCTTTGCTGATGATTTATGAGGATATACTTTCACCTAACTAGAAATATAAACTACATATTGTATTGAGTATATATGTATAGATAACTGCCAAGTATGGGAATTTTTATAGTCCAGTTCAAGCTGCTGATAAAAGGAAAAAACAGCTGCAGATGGTTTGCTGAAAAAAGACAGTAAAGCAAACGAAAAACCCCCCACAAACACACATTGTCCATGAAGACAGTGTAAATAGACCATTAAATAGGAGTATGCACAAATTTCCAGAGTATGTAGATTGTACAACAAATTCTAATTACAGTACTACTTCATTTCTGTGACAACAGATTTTAATACAAAGCCCTGATTTCCTCTTTTGGAAAAAGAGGGAACACTTTCGGTTCACCACGTTTCCACCTTTCCCATGGGCTTAAAAAAAAAAACCCAGACGATTTGTTTGTCCTTTGAAACATAACTAAAATAAAAATAACATCCTGGAAATCTCTACCTTAGACTGAATAGTGCTCTACCAAATCCTTCCAATTTACAACTAGAGCGTGTAATCGACTTTTGTCGGTTCACTCTCCTGCAGTTTTAACCTGTTTCGTTGCACCATACCCAGATATAATGTGTTTAAAAATATACACCTCTGACCTTAGCAGAAACAGTGGTGTAAATAAGGACAGAAATTTCCTCCAAAATCAAAACTTAGTTCAAACCATGACTAGCAGTATATGAGCAAGAATACAGTTTCATTTACCCAGTACTTTTTTTTTCATCTGCAGTACTGTGTCCTGAGAGAGACAAAACTTATTTTGCAGCAAATTAAATGGATAGATAGGTTTTCCAAGACTCTTTTAGAAGACAAATACAATTTTGAGAGTTATGGTTTCTATACAGTTCCTCAGCAAATCAGTACTTCTGTTACCCGTGTCTTGGGGCAGCATTTGGAAAGCTGCAGTGAAGGATTCAGCCCTCCTCCATGGCTGGTGCTCACGTTCACCGTGATGGACCAGAAACCTCTCCCACCCTGAGCTGGAAGATGCATTGTCCTTACCTAAAGCCAAGCTTGCAAACACAACTTTAACCTACAGACTGCAGCCAAACTACAAGTGCAAGAAGCCATCAAGCGATGAAAAGATGCATTTACTTGGACATACAGAGCAAGTCCCACGTGCGCGTGTCACACATTTCAGCAAACAAAAGGGAAACTTCTGTTTCCAGTTACCGATATTGCGTGAGTATTTTAACATAGTACAAGTATTCTGGGACAAAAGCCACTATTTTTCATGTAGTTCCTACATAACACACACATCACAGTTTACAACTTCTGTATTTCCATGGATGCATTCACAGTAACTTCAGCAAACCATTTCTAGTCAAATGCTGATCCACTTCCAATGTTGCCGACCTCAGTAAGTCAGATTCACTCTTAGTAACAGTGACAATTTGCTCTGGCAGGATAGCCCAGTAACTGCCTGAAGGAGACTCCCACAGTACTGCTTTGAAATAAATCGTGGAGTCTGAATCTAAGGATACAGTCTGAGGATGCCAGAGTCAGTGAAGACAGAAGGCTACAATATATCTGAATGTTATTTTACATCTGACAATATAAAACAGTAAAAAGGTTGCAATTGCAAAATAATTTTTACCTGTCAAGTAGCAAATAATTCAGAAATCGAACACATGGCATCACAGAAATGTTAAACTGCATGTGGAACATCTGAGATGTTAAACCAGCACTGCAAGGTACTTTTAGTAAGCGTTGTGGTTAGGAGGCATTATGGCTCCGTACAGAGATAGGCTAAGCTGATGCTAGATGGAGCGGAAACAAAGAGTTGTTTTGAAGTAGTATGGATCCTAATTTCCCTTCCCACATTAATTGGACGAGCAGATATTTACCCACAGTGCAGAGGAGGAAAAAGGAGCCTCCAAGGCACATAAAGATGTGTGGGCTGGTCCAGCAGGAATACAGCAGTCAGGATTCACGCCTGGTTTGTGGTTGCTGGGCTGTGAGAGCCTCCAGAGAGACTCACTTGGACACAGATGGGCTGGGAGCAGGAGACTAAGCCATCCAGCAGCCTCTTACTCCACTCTGCAACCTCTTTCAGCTGCAAGGGTGAGAGGGTTAAAATAGAAGTATTGCGCTGGGAATTGCCTGTTTCAGAAATTAGCATCCTGCTTATTCTTCCACTTGTTCCAGTTGTGAATCCCTGAGCAACACTAGTATGCACTGACTTGCTATGTCTCAGAGAATGGGAGCCACCTCTTTGCCTTCCGTTTTTCTGTCTGTGTTTGAGACTACATTAATTATTTATGTTCCGTATAGTGACCGCACACCTCAGCACCACTCAGCATACGCATCACATCTTACAGCTTTCACAGAGCAGCTTCTCTTTAAACCCTGCATAAGTTTAGCTAGTAAAACTGATGCGGCTGAAATACGACAGCTCAGGAGAATATATTTAATTTTTCTATCATTTCAAACCAAAACGGTTGCCCTAACCACATCAGCAAAATGTCTGTGCAGAATGTGGATGATAATCTCATTTTGGTTTACTTTAACCTGTCTTCTAAATACATGCTTGTTCCTTGCAGATTTCATTAAGATCAAAACGAACCCACCATTTTCCAGAGAGAAGAAACTATTATTCTGAATGACTGTGTGCTTCACCTTTCCTATCTCTTGTCTATAGCTAAGTAATGCAAAATTGTTCATTCTTGCATCTTGTCAGTCCTCTTATTGGATTTAGCTATGATTCTGGATCTGATATTTGTGGTAAATACAGATCATGCAATAGCAAATGCACATGTAAATTTAAGCAGTATTTGACATCAAAAATGCATGGTGACGTCTAGGAAAAGATTGCTTAGAAACCATTCTTTTGTGTTTTGTTGTTTTGTTGTTTGTTTTGGTTTTTAACTTAGAAGTCTTCCACACATTAGTGAGGTAGTTGAATGTGCTTTTATTCCTAGAAAAATAATCCCTAGGAAAGCACTATCAAATCCAAACGAGTGGCACTTGCCATGGTAAACAGCCACCC
Source organism: Pampusana beccarii (assembly GCA_013399365.1). Taxonomy (NCBI): domain Eukaryota; kingdom Metazoa; phylum Chordata; class Aves; order Columbiformes; family Columbidae; genus Pampusana; species Pampusana beccarii. Next base: position 271,445 of record VWYH01003089.1, on the reverse strand, counting down.
AGCAGGGAGCACGATTAGTGAGGAGTATGCTAGTCTGAAAGCTCAGAGCATATTAAAGACCAAACTCATCATTGAACAGCTAGAGAGATTCACAAGGCATTTTTCACCTCAGTTTTCTTTTTGGAAGCCCTGGATGGTGATGATTTACTCGGTGAATAGATGTCTTCACTTTCAGTGTGTGAAAAGGTGATGATACTCTGGTGCGCGCTCATGGGAAGTCAGTTAGTTGTAGATGTACAGGATCACAGAGACGTGCGACGTGAACGTGAAGGCAGATGATTCTGTAGATTACGGTCCCACTCCACCAAATACTACGGGGAAGTTGTGGACGGCTGATCTTCAAACGTCAGAGCCCGCCTATTCAAGTGAGACCAAATATATCTGAATTAGCGCTTGCTACTTTTGCTAAATTTAATGCTGAAATCCTACAGATTATTTTACAGGAATTTACATTCTTAATCTTATAATTTTTCCTAATATTTGTTATTCCTGAAATCAAAGGTGTTTAACCTTCTTTCACCCTAGCAGAGCAACAGCAAAATTAAGACGGTATGGTGCTCAGAAATGGCACTTGTGGAAATGTTCCCAACTGTTCGTGTATCTTTAAAAGTCATTTATCTGCTTTACACATTTTCTATACATTTATTGACTCTTCTTTTTACTTTCCCACAGAAGTATAAGTCTCTGACACCAGCTGAAGTGGCCAGAGTCTCAGCTATACCAAGCAGCCAGATTTCCATTTAAAACTGCTGGAGACTGTACAAAGACATCATCTCTAAAAGTCCTGTCCTTCAAGCCTGTATATTTGTTTCTGGGAAAGCAGTCACGATGACATGAAAACAAAACATTCCCCAGATTAATGAAAAGCTGAGCACTTAAAAACATTTTTTTCCATTCCATTAATGAGCAAAGAAGTTTCCAAACTAATTAGCCTAAATGCATGTTGACAAGATTCACAGGGAAAAGCATTTTATTATTTTACTCCCCAGTAAAACAAAATTACTTTCAACCTAAAAATCCCACAAATTCTGTCTTAATGGCAATCTCGATAATATTCTAGAGGCTTATGAAGTGCTGCGCAGTGGAATATAGAAAGGTAGTGGGGTAGAAACCACTGCTTTCAGACACCGATGACAAAATGCAGACAAAACGCCTGTGATGCACTTTGTAGTTGAAACTCGAGCAGCAGCAGCTGTTTACTGGTCCCACAGTTTAAGCCCTAATTCTGCAAGGTCACTCAGGAGGTGTCTGTGCCTGCAGGTGGGTGCAGGGCGCTGGGAGGCTCTCAGGAGGCTGCAGGAGGAGTATGAGCGCTGTCAGATCAAGGGCTGCAGATCAAGATCAAGAGTAACTGGGGGTTACTTCTGGCTTTGGAAGTCATTCTCCTGATTTCTTGATGTAGAACGAAGAGATCTGCTACATCTCTGACTATAACGTCTAGGTTTATCTGGCGAGACACATCAAAAAGTGTCAAGTTACTTTTATTTGCCAGGCATTTCCATACCCCAGTCATATGACACAAACAGTAGAGTGGCTTCAGATCCCATTTGCTGTTGCATTTTATTTATAGCATGAAGGTATTCTTCCAGTTGTACCATTCACCTTCTTCCTCCAAGAATTTCTTTATAAGGCAATGGCCAAATTTTCTGGGGTTTAATGTGTAACAGTTATCTGAGTTTCTTATTATTATCTTGATTATGAACAGCCTATAATATTCTGTTTAGCACTAGTCTGTTCTCTTAAATGTCCACTTCACTATACATTCACACACACATGCAAAATTTTATCGTGAGATCTCCACCACCTAAAAAGCATTACAGCCGGTGCCGGTGAAGACATTCAGACTAAAAGCCTGAAGGTGTCAGGAAGATGGAAGGCATATGGTAGAGGAGTAATCTCTCAGCTATTCTACATATATAAAATATTGTGAAGAACATCTGCAATTTAACCATCAGGCTCAAAATAATATCCAGTCTTTTTAAAAAATTATTCAGGAAGGAATAAGTAATACCCATAAGACTGATGAGAAGGGATTTGCATGACTATGTTTTAAATTTATTTTGGAGAAAAAGAGTAAGTAAAGAAGGAGAAGAATAATAGTGGAATGTTCTTCTAAATTATTGTAGAAATGTAATCAGAGGGAAATCTGATTGTTTTAACAGTTAAATTATTTCTATGTGGCTACACTACAAAACTGGAAGAGATATCTTGCTAGTGGTACATATATTTGTGCTTACAAAAAAATTTAAATTCTTGTGAAAGTAACAACACAGAGAGATTATCAGACTAAAATCTCCACCTACATTGCTGACAGAATATCCCAAAAGTTACTGTGCAGTTTGACAGGTAAAAGAAGTCTTTTGTAAGGCAATCAGAGAGCCTACGGCTGGGCCCAGGAGAGGAACCTGATTGCCATATGAAAACATGGCTGTTGAAATCGCTGCTGGCAGCAGAACAAATCCTCTAACAAGAGCATCTTAAACAGGCAAGCGGGGAGACAAGACTTTTGCTATCTCCACAGTTTCATAATTGCGTTTAAGTTAGTAGAGTTATTACTAGTCTCTGCCTCCGGGCACGTGAGGATGATGAGGAAGATCTGCTCTTGCTCTGATTCTGCCCTCACCCTCCTTTTTTTGGATGGAGCTGTCGCTTCCCAGAAGGGCTGCCTGCCACCAGCACTGCTGCGGCGCCTCCTTACCGCTCCGTGCCGGGTCACCGAAGGCTCCTCTGGCCAGCAGAGAATGACACCATGCTGCCATTGCCTATTAAACCAACCGAGGAAGATGTTAAAGGAACAAAGTGCTTAAAATATTCATTAGTTTTCGGGAGCACGTATATCTTCTTAATTAGCTCTGCCACTGGATCAAATTAGCAAGGTTGTAACGACAGTTAGTAAGCGATACATTAATTCATTTAGGAAATGATTCATTTTCTCTGACTTTTTAAATTCGTTCTAATAAAATAAATTCTAGCGTGAGTTTTTCAGTTAGGCATGATGTCCTTATTTCACTTGGTGTAGTATTGCAGCTTGAACGCCTGGATAGGATGAGTACATTCAAGCAAAAAATTAGTGTAATTAATTCCGAAGAATTGTGTGACTTCTGAATTCAAGCTTTTATTTTCAAAAAATTTGTGTTTGTTCAGTTTTAGCTAAAGATTTATTAGCAGCTTTAGTACACTTTAAATTCTTCTATAACAACCTAAAATATGCTTGAGTACCACTTGATTAATATTATTTGTTAGATGCTTTCACTATTCGGCCATATACACATCAGCTTTACAGGAATAAAAAACTGAACAAATAAAAAGCAATCATCATAAAAAAGAGCCGTTATCTCAGGAATACCTGACTAGGCCATCTTCCTGTCCAAATTAATCAAACCTCTTACATTAGTACCAGCCTAGAGCTTTGTAAAACGTATTTATTATAATTATGCATTTTATCAGTATTTATGCAGCAACATGCAAGAAGGTCAAGCTAGCACTCTACTAGCAATTTTTAAAACAAAAAACTTTCTGATTTGTATTTGAGTCTCCAGTCTAAATAACTATGTGAGGCAGTCTGCACTGTGAGATGTAGGAATCCACCTGATAACTGCAGGCGTACATACAGTTTTCCTTTAAGGAATATGGATTATTTTTCAACAAATTAAATGACAATGAAAAACAAAGGTACAGTATTAGATACAGTATTAGCACGCAAATACCAGCACTATATTCTGACATTATTCTGATTATCCAGAACATTTGCGTTTGTAGAAGATGCTCTCCCTTTCACATGCTCCGGGCTCTTTAATCAGCCTTTAATCAGAATATGAAATCGTAGCCATAAGTCTTGGCTCTAGAAACCTAGAGTGCTTCCCAGATGGCTCTTGAGGTAACATCAATCATCTTTTCAGCCTCGAAGGACTCTTCATAGTTAACAAACCTCTGACGATTGATTACCGAGATGTTAAATCTACTCCCAGTTTTCAATGAGTGCTTCAAGTCTAAGTAGCGAGATGTAGTCATGTGCTGACACTTCTCTTAAGTACCTGTGGTTTTGATTTTGGACAGATGAGCAAAAACCTGCCTCCTGGCTGCATAGAGCTATGCAGAGACTGCTTTGTGTGCAAGCACTAACATGGAAATGGGAGAGATACTTTCAGCTGAAGAAACTTTAAACCTACTGTCTAGGAGAGCATCCCAATCACAGATTGCAGGGTAGTCTACATCGTATGGCTGGAGAGCTCACCTAGATTTCAGTTCCCCACAATAACAACAATGCAACAGTTAATTGTGCAGTGGAGGAAGAAGAGACAGCACGAAGGTGAATATCCGAGCAATGTGGATACACACAGACCATAACTATTCCTCAAACTTGCAGGAGCTTTAGGCCTATTGTACAACAAAAGCCACAACTTATGTCCACCCAGGAACCGAACAGGTGAGTGTAGGCTTTGCTCAGTCTGCGTTGCCTTAAATTATTGGGTAATTCACTATCAGGCCTGAAAGGTGAGTAGTGAACTCACCACACTTCTCCTCTCCCCATTCCCTCCTGTCCTGTTATGAGCTCAGAGCCCTCTGGTCATGCTTAGGTACCTAATTCACATGATGGTTTGTGAAGGGGGTGAGGATCCTACCCTGAGGCTGTGCCTGGCAGAAGGCACCAAAATGTTAAGTAAGCAGGTGCTCAGCACCATTTTGATACCCAGATAATATGTTGCCCTGAAAATCTCCCCCTTGTATTCAGAACACAAAAAGCTGCAACTCACAGTCCCTGTTCAGAGCCCAAACTCCAGAACAAGGATACAGCATTTTATTGCCACTCTCCAAGCAGGGACAAAGCTCTTCAATGAGGACTTTGGTGTCATTTGAAATATGTGACTAGTCTGCTGCTTGCTGTATTGTGTTAACCTCTTCAGTTTCATGGCTGTCAGACTTTTCATTACCATCCTCACAGCAGCTCTCAATACCATGCCTTATAACGGCTTAAATGTACCTTCTGGAAAGCAGGTATCTGTAATGCACTTAGTGATATTACGGTCACCATTTGAGCTTTCTCAAATAACTCTTGTTCCTGTGCTAATGACAGCAGAGAAAATACAAATTCTTGGAAGCCAAACCATCAGTGATGTCAATCTCCAACATTTATTTGGGTAATGTCATGCCACGGAAGTGGAGGGAATTTGTGCTTTGCAAACTGCAAAAAGCTGAGTTGAAAACTATTTTTTTTCAACATATTTTTCAGTTTGTGGAAAATTTGAAGGCTCGTGAGTAGAAACATACTACTGTGTAGCAGTGTCGGAAGATGTGTGTTACACGTTTTAGTTATAGGCGGAGTTTTTAAGAGCTTGTTCACCAGTCACTCAGAGCAATGTAAATCAGGAGCAGCTTCGCTGCACTTGGAAAGCTGGAACCTGAAGTATGAATCCAGGAAAATGCTAACAATGTAATGGTGGCATATCAGGGTGGATAAATACAGTAATAATGCTGCAAAGCAATGATTTCCTGAGCTATTAAAGTGTCTACATTTGTACCTAGTTATTAACAAGTTCTCCCTACTGTTTCAATAATAAGTATTATTTTTTAATATTTGGTTATGTTACATTTTACTAGCAAGGGTCTGTAGTATCTCCACTGGGAGCAGTGAATGAGAGAGCTGGGTTTTTTTTTCCTGAAAAGGGCACCGCAAATCTTCTGCTGAAAAAAAGCGGGTTTATGTTTGTTAACAAGCCTACTACTCTGCTCCAAAGCATTTGGATGAATTTATGTTTTTTACTGAAATAGAAGGGAATTACTCTTTTTAATCAGGATCTTCATGTCTTTCCATAACACAAAAAGCAAGTAACAATACAAACAGAGCAGAGGCAGTTCCACGCCTCTCACCAGCCCCTTGGTTAGCTCTTCGCTCGAAGATGTGAGAGACACTTGCACAGACCTGCAGACACCCCTGGCTTTGTCCAGACTTGCCTCAGCCCTCTTGGCGCTTGGTTTTAACTTGTCTAGCTGTGATCTAACGGTCAGGTAACTGCAACCTACCTCAATTTAGCTTTTGCTTCACTTTGTGTGAGCATGTGGTGCAACACGTATAGATTTCTGTAACTAACAGATAGTGACAACAGGAGGTTATTCTGTGCAGTGACTGTAGGATAAAAATGCAGCCTGGAGGAGTACAGGCATGCGAGACCAAGCATGCAACATGTAAAACACACCGTATATAGCTCAGTCAGATGAAAATTTGACTCAATGAAGAAAAAGCAAGGTGTACGGTACATATAGAAATTATTCCAAGCAAATCCTAAAGCAAGAAGGAAGAAACCACCACGGATGTGGTCCTCTCTGAACAGCCCTTCGGGATGCTGCTGGCCCCCAGCCACGTCAGGACGAAGCGGGGGCAACAGGAAGATGAGGCAGAGAAAAGGGAAGATGACGGCAGAAAGTTTCTGTGCATAACGTAATACGTGCCACTGCCAGCATTTGCTAAACCATTCCATTTTAATATAATTAAAATTTTATAACAGTGTCACATTAAATTTTGTATGTTAATAATGATATCTATACTGCTTTCCCATGTGATCCACTCTTTTCCGACCAAGCAGAAGTGTCTGGAAATTATATTGTCATATGGCAAATTTAAGGAGGTCTGCAGAGGAAGGACCAATGTACTTATAAGGTGCCTGATTCAATATTTTTTAATATCCAGAAGCCATAAAAAATTTAATTTTTAGGGCTTCTGTCCTGCAAAATCCAGACTATTTTTGTTCTAAATTAAATTGGACCCAGGGAGAGGAAGAAAATCTCCCTGTAAAGATTAGACAAATATGGAATAACATTAGAAATGACCTGCTAAATGTTTTATGGAGTCTAATTTCATTATACATCTGCTACTTAACTAAACAAAACTGTATGACACTGCAAAGAGATGACAACTCAATCTGATAATTTTCCTGGTGTCGTTCCCCAGAAATTACTTCATCCTTGTGTCAGTATGTAAGGGCCTTTAAAACAAATGGGAATCAGCAAAGGTTGATGCCATGGCAATCGCTCCCCCATATACAGCATAAAAAAGGAGCCTCTAGGAGCAACACTGGCAACTGGAGGGAAAGAGAAGTGGGCCCATGACTGTTTTTTAAGGCGTCACCGCCAGAAACTCACAAATGCAGGATCAGAAAAACTTTCATCCTTTCCAGTCAAACAGTTTTCTCCCAAAAGCAAGATAAAATCCAAAGTGGAGTGGGAAAGGACAGCACGGGAGGCTTCTTGCTTTGGCATGAAGAAGGGAGAAGTATTTTCAATGCAGAGAGAGGGTGATCCGAGGCATCTTTCACAGGCTGTGAAAATGGGATGCAGAGCCAACCCTAGAGGAGGCCATTATGTCTGTAAGGCTTCTGAATCGAAGTAATTTTGTGTTTTGACTTTCACGGCCAGTTTGGTAGTAAGTGGACCAGGTGGACTTAAAGTGTCTGCTATGAAAGAATAGCTCAAGGCATATCTTTGCTGCAAAATTAATTTTCTTTCTCACGTGAACACCCCCAGTTTCTTCTGTAATACAGAAATGAAATAACACCCATTTTATTCAGTTAGGTGCATAACTGCATCTATTTGGAGGTTTGCACATCCTTGATAAGGCGCTGTGAGGTTGCCTTGAAAGAGCTTCCTAACTTGCAGCAACAACAGCATGTTCAAAGCTGTGTTTGATAATGCATTTGATGTGCATTGGTGCCACCAAAAATACCAAGGCTTTTTTCTCACTGTATTTGAACCCATTTGCTTTGGCTAAGTCACAGGAACAAAATCTGCAGGACAAAAGACAGGGGACATCTTCCATTGTCAAGATCAGGAAGCAATATCGCATAATTCCAGCCGTCAGCTCGACAAGTTTAACGTGAGTCAGAGCAAAGTCAGATGTTTGAGGGGCGCTTGGCCACACCTGCTGCTGCTGGAAGGCTGCTCTGGTGCCTCCCTTCTCAGCACCGCAGAGCACATCTATCCAGATGGATGCAGCCGTGTGTTTGCCCTGCCCACGCTCCAGGCCAGCTGCCCGCAGAGCGCAGCCCAGAAGCCGGGTAACTGCATTAGCGCTGGTGGTGCCTGCAAGGGAGATGTGCAGCCAAGCCAGGGCTGCGCTGTCACAGACGCTGCCATCTGTCAACATGCTAGAGCAATGTGGAGGGTGTGTTGGGTTGGAAATACAAGTCCCTGCATCTGTTCCTCTACACAAGCTCATTATTCTCTAAGGTTAAATGTGCCACACATCATGATTTGCTCATAAATCTGGTTATCATGAACACTTCGAAGTGATCCACAGTGCATAGAAGTATTGAGGTTCTTTCCAAATAACATGTATTTGTTGGCTGTGTCTTTACCAGGGAACGATGCTCGTCCTTGGTCAGTTTTAGTGCATAGGTAGATTTCTGCCTATGCATATAGGCAAGGATATTAAGTGTTTCTACACTTAAAGATATCTCCTATTTTTAAATGATAAATCATGCTGTCCAAATTACTAAAAATGAATTGACAGGACAGAATGTAACAATCATCTGAGACGTTGGTTTCTCAGTAAAATGTTTCTTGAAGTAATTAAATACACTATTAGATGAAGTGTATACTTTAATATATATAAATAACGCAGTGGAATCACCATAAAAATCTTAGCATAAACATCTTCCATGTAAAATAGCAAATTTAAAGAAAATACCAGTAGAACAAATTTCATTATAAGCAGGTACTCTTTTGAGAATATAATTGTCTATTTTTGTACTCGTTGCTTATACCTAATAAAACAACCATACTAATTTTTGAAAGCAAAGACTTTTTAATTTAGAAATGAGTTACAGAGTAAATATATGAAATTTTCAAATAATTACCTAAAGTGCTTTTATTGTTTTTCAAAACGAACAAAAGCTGCAATGGAAAAACACACAGAGAAATAGGAGAAATTAATTCTTGTCTCAGTTAACACTTATCTCTAAGAAGGAAAAAAGTGTACCTCTGCTACAAATATTTCCACTGACAGAGAAGCCCTGCCTGCTGTCCATGTCTGTATGTGTACTATAACAAATATACAAAAAAGTGTATCCAAATCAGCAAGTAATTTGGTTACTCTTTACTTTCTTCCAATATCTTTAGACTTGGTTGGTATCTTAGCATTTGCTCGGTCAACACAATTGTCCAAAGATCTCCAAAGTGATGGTGCAAGGCCACACTCTTTTTAAAATTATTCCTAATTACTCCATGAATTAGAGATATTTCTGCATCACCACAGAAGTTATGATCTCCACCACTTAACTCTTCCCCAAAAGAACAAAAATATGTAATAAGCAATTCTGCCTTTTCCAGGTTACAATTAAGTATTCACTCAATAGCCCCCCAAACAGTCCACTACCATTGTCAGACAATTCAAATAACTAAAACTCATTCTGGTCTTTCCAGATTCCCTTTGCCTTTACAGAAATGTTCTCTGTTTTTTCTGATTGTTTCTTAATTCTTACTTCATGATCTTCCACAGTACTCCTAGAGAATCCCTTTTTTTAATCACTGGATTGTGGGTTTAGCATCTTGTAAAATACACTTTAACGGCTCCTAGTTGTTATTTTCTTTGTTGTGCTGAAATCCTGTCTCCACCTGCATTCGCTTGCATTTGGATTCTGAGTTTTTGGAAACTGTTCCTTGTAAACCACCAAGTACAAGTGGTATGTTCGTTATACAGATCGGGTGTATAGTAGACAGCAGCTAATTAACTATGCTTCTGTTGTTTTCTTTAAAAAATTGTTCTAAGAGTGCTCAAGATCATTTGCTACAGAAAAGCAGAATGAAGCTGTCGACTCTATCAGTGAATCATTTCCTTGCTGGGGCTGAAGTTAAACAGCAGTTTTTCTTAGCCGGGAAATATTCCTAAATGAGTGAGAGCAATGCTGAGACCTAGTGGTAGAGAACGGAATCGTCACAGGATGACGAAAAGAAAGCTTCCACTAAAAACAAAAAGATACGTCTGAGAGAGTGAGTAATTATATTACTGCGGTGACTGTTCAAGTAGGACAACATCTCAGAAAAACAAACTTGAATTGAATTGAAGCTTTGATTTCAAATTACCTAAACACAACGTATTTAGTTCAAAAATTAATTCAGCTTAGTGGGATTTCCTCCCTATTTTTTATTTTGCAGTATTTGTAAAATTAAAAACTCCACAAAAATTCGGAGTTGGACTAGAGGAAATATGGATATAGTGATACATCTTGAGATATAAATGAAACAAATGCTTAATTTATTACAGTCTTTTCTCACATTTGTTATTAAGTGAAGATCAAGTTTTGGACAGGATAAAATTAAGTCTTGGGAGGCAGTATCCCTCAAATATCGGTATACTAATTGAAGAATAAACTTCGCAGCCTTTTTGGCAGGGTAGGAAGCACATAATCGGTAAATTAATCATGACGAAGGCTCTTACTGTCAAAATCTTTCATTTTTGTGTGTGTGTTGAAAAAAAATTGAAAATCTCAATTGGCAGAAATATACTAGTGAAAGTAGACATAGATACAGAGAAAGTCTGATCATGTAGTGATAGGACTTGAGAAAAGACCAAAGAGCTATCATGAAATGAGAATGTCTCTCCTCAGGAGAAAAACTAGTGACAAGCAGATGTCTTGAAAATTCATTGACAAAAAGACATACAAATATATATCTTCCAGCAAGCAACACCATTTGTGAATCTGAAAAAAATGGAGGAATCCACCACAGAATGCTGGATTTGCACTGGGAAAAGAAGGAAATTTTGCAAAATCAGTTTAAAAGTGTTGAAGTCTAAGGCTGACAAGTTTACTCCCAGCTTCTTTGGAATGTCAAGAAAAGAAGGATCCATGAGCCTACAAATTTCTATTCTTGTTACTGCCAAGAGATCACAAAACCTTCAAGGTCTTACTATCCTTTAAGAGAGCTTTACGTACAAAGAAGGAAATGGGGAATAATTCAAGTACCTTCTTTTAGTGGGATGTATAATGCTACCTAAGCCTGACTTTCCAAGATGAAGCTTTGCAAAATCATTAAATCGCTCTCTGTTTGAAGCAACAGGACATGGATAAGTGTGACTGGAAACGTGAATGGGACAAACGCATAGAAAATCCCCTCAGGTGACTTCCTTCTTATTTCTTTCAGGAAAAATGACTGTATTTTTAACCAGAGGCTTTCTGAGGTTTATTACAAAATATCAGATGAGGGTCGTCAGAGAGAGCTCACCCTGGGAAGGGGCTTTCTGCCCCCTCCAACATTGCCATAGGCGGAGCCTGAGAGCAGCTGCCCTCCAAAGGCTGCTTGCCCCTTGGGCTGGTAGCAGGGCATGGGATGAATCAGAAGAGGTCTTGTCTCACACAGATCAGTAAGAGTGCCTCAGATAAAGTCCTTCAAAATCCACAACAAAATCTGCCCAACATAAGGAAGCTTGGTGGGCTAGGAAGTACAAGCAGAAGATTAGATTGTACATATCTTAATGGGCGTTTGAGGTTACCTGCATTTGAAACTCTGCAGACAGATTGTATATACAGCTGTTATCACTGAATGTTTATTTCCCAGCAACAGTCAGGATGGCATCCGTTCATTTTCATCAAGCTATGAATCCACAAGCTTTTATTTTTTGATTTATGTCCCTGTAAGATCGTTGTAGCACATGCCACGAGTCATCATTGCTCTTCTGTCAAGAGCCAAGGCAAGTGCAAAATACACTACAAGGTTCATGCTGAGATTGTACATTACACCAAGTTTCTTCCAGCAACAACAGTGGTTTCTGTTATCAACATAAATATCTGTATTTAAACATGAAATCATTAGGATTTAGCAAGTCCAAATTACCATACTGAAACGGCTAATGACTAAATCGTGAGAAATTTATAAAAACATATATGAGCCACTTTTTTCAGAAAGAAACTGTCTCCTGCTGAAGTATGAGTACATTACAGTTGTCCGATGTGAGATGTAACCATGAATATAGATTTTTGTGTGCTTACGTAATGTGTAAAAATCTTTAAAATGTTGTTCAACAGAATTGTCAATTTTGTTTAAATCTACTTTCAGCAGACTCGTGGCAATAGAGAAAAAATACGGAAGATTAATAATTTTCTTATAAAATACCACACAAATTCTAAGAAAAAAAGTTGTCATTTCAGCAATTACTTCCTGTTTCAATAACATGATAATTTTCTTCTCAGTAATCCTCTTAAGAGGACCTCAGAAAGTCAGTGTGGTTTTATTTTTCTGCCTGGTCTGGGTCCATTAGCTGTCATGCAGCACCATCTGGTGGACATTTTCCTACCTGTGAGAATGGATTTTCTCTTTCCCCCCCTGAAATAATTTGACTAGTAGGTGAAGGCAGAACAGAATTTGCTGAGGTCTGCGTGAGATCAAACGTTCTCATGGGCTCTCATCTGGGCCGGTACCAGTTCTCACTGTGGTTCTTGCATAGTTATTTAGCTGCTTTGCCTCAATTTACGTGTTTAAGATTCACTAAGTAAAAGCTAATTTTTGTTCAGTTTCAAAGCATTATTCCAAAGTAGTTAAGTAGACTTAAAATAATACAATTTGTCCTGCGTTTTACAAAGAGGTAGAAGCATACAGAGTGGTATTTAAATGTCTGTTATTATTACAGAAGGAAAAAAATTGACTATTTCCTTTTGCAGTTTACAAGACTCATCTCGAATTTCACCACATATACAAAGTAAATGAAAAATGAGCAGAGAACTTCCCAGCAGGCCCTGCGTGTGTTCTGTAACACGTAAGCATAATCCCAGTCATGAGGTTTTTTCCCACCATTTACTCATTATGGAACAGCTTTCATCTGCCACAGGAGATACTTTCTGTAATCTTGGCACCAGATATCACCAGCTGCCGAATTAAAAACTGCAGCTTTGTGGAAAGAAACCACTCACAGTTCGGGCAGGGAAAAATTTAATGAACTATAACAAGGGCGAGTGTAGAGTCTTGCATCTGGGCAGGAACAGCCTCAGCTTCCAATATAAGTTGGGGAACGACCTGTTAGAGAGCAGTGTAGGGGAAAGGGACCTGGGGGTCCTGGTGGACAGCAGGATGCCCATGAGCCAGCACTGTGCCCTTGTGGCCAGGAAGGCCAATGGCATCCTGGGGTGTGTTAGAAGGGAGGTGGTTAGTACCTTCCCCTCTACTCTGCCCTGGTGAGACCACATCTGGAATACTGTGTACAGTTCAGAGCCCCTCAGCTCAAGAAGGGCAGGGAACTGCTGGAGAGTCCAGCACAGAGCAACAAAGATGATTAGGGGAGTGGAGCATCTCCCTTATGAGGAAAGGCTGAGGGAGCTGGGTCTCTTTAGCTTGGAGGAGACTGAGGGGTGACCTCATTAATGTTTATAAATATGTAAAGGGTGAGTGTCACGAGGATGGAGCCAGGCTCCTCTTGGTGACAACCAATGATAAGACAAGGGGCAATGGGTACAAACTGGAACACAGGAGGTTCCACTTAGATATGAGGAGAAACTTCTTGACAGGGAGGGTGACAGAACACTGGAACAGGCTGCCCAGGGAGGTTGTGGAGTCTCCTTCTCTGGAGACATTCAAAACCCGCCTGGACATCTTCCTTTGCAACCTCATGTAGGTGTTCCTGCTCCGGTGGGGGATTGGACTGGATGATCTTTCGAGGTCCTTTCCAATCCCTAACATTCTGTGACTCTGTGATTTAGACACACTAAAGAGCCTTACTCCTGCTAAATATTGTTTTGCTTCTCACAAAGGAATATATTCAGCATGCACCAAATCCCTTTACAATCCCTTTAATCTTTCAAAAACAGTAAGGAGAATAAACCTAATGTAGTCTAGAAGGGAACAGGACAGGAGACTTGGCGGCATATTGGAAATGTGGTTAGAAATTGTAAACCAACAAAATACGTATTCTATTTGCACAATGAGAAGGAAGTAAAAGTGCCAGTATTCTTCTGGTTTGGGTACTATGCAAACGGAAAAAAGATTTTGCCCCCAAACCTGCATTTCTTGGGGCTTGATTGCTCACCAGAGTTCTACTTGAAGATCAAATAAGCCAGAAGTTATTTCAGCTCCCTCTGTTGCTGCTCATTCTTGCATCTACATCAACCTCTCCTTCTGCTGGCAAAAGCAATTATGAGGCCAAACTGGCCTGTGGAGCTTATTGCTTCCTGCTGCTGTTGGATCCATTTCAACTTGGATTAAGTCCTCAGTTCATTTTCCCGCACAGCCAACATGAACTTGTGCTGGCACAAAGGAGATGGCAGAGACAGGGCAAGCAGTTACCTACACATGGCTAATATATGGGTAACACACAAGTCAACATAAGAATTTTGGACAGGATGACATGGATCAGTGACAACAACACCTGAGCATCTCTCACTCTCCCTGGCCTGTCGTAGTCTCCTCCATAACTTTCACCAAAAAACCCCAAACCTATTCCAAGAATGAAAGTTTAAAGCTTCTACTTTGAAATTTTACTGATAATTTTTATTATGTTATATAAATTCAAAATTTTGATCAAATATTTTGCCTTTTAAAAAAATTACATAAAAATGTATGGTCACAAATTGCTGCCAAAAATGCCTGTCATATTCCAGTCTTCTTAAGAAAAAAGGGAAATATTTTAGACAAAAATTACAATAGAAATATTCTAAAGATAGATTTAAACACATCAAATTTCTAAAAATAATACTGGGAACAAATCCTTTTCCCTCAGCCAAGGGTGACTGAGTTGCTGTAAAAAGTAAGGCCACACCACTTTGGGGCTTGAACTACGAGTATACATTAATAATGTGCTGAAATCGAAAAGCACAACTAAACAGCAAATGTGGTAATGGAACATTAAGCATTATGGATGGACATGATTTATGCTCCTCAGCAGCCACATTTTTAGCTGAGGTTGCCAAAAGAAGCCCCAGAATATATTGCAGAGTTCAAGAAGGCTGAAAGAAGGTTAGCCATATGAAAAAGAGAAAGCAGATTCAGGAAAAGAAAAATTGCTGGGAAATATTTCTTGAACAATGTTCTGAATGGTCTCACACCTTCGGAGATTACACCACACTTTTCAATTTACAACATTTGCTATAGGATATAAAAGCATCCTAAGAACTTGCTGGTGCAGCTCCCTAGATGAAAAGATGTTCTTGGGAACCAAATAGGAGAAGCTTCCCTCAGTTTTGTGGCCTTGATACCTTGTTGGTGATCCGGCTTTAGAGATCTCTCCATCAGAGTGACAGTTCAAGGCCTTTGCAACAAGGAAAACCTGGTTTAGGACCAACCACGTAGCCACCCAAGGCAGCTGCTACACAAACTGGAGAAGTTCACGGGGATACAGAATTTTAAAAACAAACAAACAAACAAACAAACAAAACAAAACAAACAAAACTGAAGAGATGGAAAAACATATTTAAATGATACATTAAAATACATTAACAGATAGATAGAATACCTTTTTAAGATGCATTGCTTTTTTAATACAGAGTTGGAGTCCAGGTACTTCTTGTAGGTTGAAATCCCTGCCCCTTAGTAACAAATTTCTGCGGGTGACTCTGACTAATGGCATCATTTTTTGTGACACACCCAGAGACATGAAAAATCTGAGGTCTTAAGTACTGATCTGCTTACAGCGTTTTGATGTGGTTGAGGTGTCATGGTAAAAAAGACCACACAGATCCAATTAGAGGAACAGGGGGCGTGCAGTGGACTGTATCCAGATAACAGGAAAAAATCAATATTTCCATAACATTATTATAAAAATAAGAAGTGCTGTTACTAATTGAGAGTCCCTCATACAGCCAACAAAAGAAATTAGAGATTTAAGTGATGGTGTAAGTCAGAAATCAGGAATTGACAGGCTTAATATTAATACAGTCAGAACACTTCCGAACATAGATCAGTGCAGAACAGACTGCTTTCTTCCATACACTTTGTGCTCTAAGAAAAACTAAAATTGGGATTTTTATCTGGTAAAAAATGAGAAAAGTGTAGTCTTGACAACTTTTAATTCAGTTTAAAACTGTCCTCTCTTCTTTTGGTAACTTTAGAGGCATGAGAGCATTTTAAAACAAATTAAAATTTCTCTTCTAACAGTTTGTACCAGTTTAATCAAAGTGCAATTAAACCAAATTTCACAGAATCACAGAATGTTAAGGATTGGAAGTGACCTCAAAAGCTCATCCAGTCCAATCCCCTGCCTGAGCAGGAACACCCAGATGAGGTTACACAGGAAGGTGTCCAGGCGGGTTATGAATGTCTCCAGAGAAGGAGACACCACAACCTCCCTGGGCAGCCTGTTCCAGTGTTCTGTCACCCTCCCTGTCAAGAAGTTTCTTCTCATATTTAAGTGGAAGCTCCTGTGTTCCAGTTTGTACCCATTGCCCCTTGTCCTGTCATTGGTTGTCACCAAGAAGAGCCTGGCTCCATCCTCGTGACACTCACCCTTTACATATTTATAAACATTAATGAGGTCACCCCTCAGTCTCCTCTTCTCCAAACTAATTTCAATTCAGTTCAATGTGACTGATATTTGTCAACTGGATGTAATATATATGTAGTTTAATTTACTAATGAACATGCCCCTGGGTGTCATGCATGATGCCCCAGATCATGGCTATTGTGTGCTTTCATTTACATCTGAAAGGCAACTATTGTGATATGGACACAAAGCAAAAAAAAAACTATAAACGTAAAAAAGTAATCATGACAAGGAACAGCCTTAATAGTTATGCATAAGATAAAATTAAGATGTTTTAGAATATATCTCTGTTGTTTTCCATTATAATTCTCTTTTGTGTTTCTGTTATTGTATTTATCATTTAATTAATGCAGGCTTCACTGCCTTGCCTTTTATCTCCATTTTCCAAATCAAACGTATTTCTCATGAAATCAATACTGATTGTAATGACACAAGTGAATTTATTCACAGCATCTCTATGGTAGGGTCACGGTTAATTTAGACCTTAATTTGGCTCACTGGACAAGAATATTTATCATCACTCTGCAGTTGTCTGTTCATTATGACCTGATGCAAAACTCAGAAGTCAACTGAAGGACTTCAATTAATGGCAGTAGAGTTTAGACCTGATTGTCAATGAACAAGAAAAACAAGCGAAATAAAATCCGAAGAAAATTAAAGTCACACAGATCTTCTTATTTATAATAGATGGCAGTGTTATAGCCAGGTATGATTATCTGATTGTCATCACATATTTACAGAAAATTTTACCTTAGAAGTATTTTTCATATAGTAAATCTGCAAGAATATGATTGAAATCGTGTAAGAAAAAAATTAAAGCTGTAGCTCTGGAGAAAAGTGTAGAGTAAGAAACAAAGTATCGACAAATCTGATTATAGCAAAGCTGGTGTCAGGATTCTGGGATGTGTTAGTCCGTGTAAATGTTGGTCATTCATAGGTGATGATACTGTAAAATCATAAGGGCATGTCTTTGACAGTATTTACTTACCTGAAGATATAAATGGCTACTTAGCAGAATTCTCAAAATACATATTTAAAACCCAAGTACTTTTACAAACTGTATTCCCAGGTTTGTGTGTCAAAAGCCTTCGGAAAGTCAAGATCATGTTTATCCAAGTGTCTATTGACCACTCCAAGGAAGCCAAAGAATTCCACGGAGCAGGACTTACCTTTAGAAAAGACACACTGATTCTTCTCCACTATATCACGTTTACCCATGAGTCTATCCATCATCCTTAGAGTTTCTAAGAAAGAAAAAAAACCCCACATTCTTAGGATTTCTACATGCTCTACACATACACATGGACTTCTGTAGTATCTTATTAATATCATAAGCTAATTTAGACTGTAAGTTCACCATGTCAGTATCTATCTCATACACCAGTCAGGCCTTAACAACTGAAAAATACAAATAATAATATAGCATGAGAAATCACTGCATATATCCTTTAAGCTAATTTTGTCTCTCTTAACTACTAGTGGATTAAAAAACATCCAGGAAGATTCAAATGCTTTTAATGACATAAGAAACAATATAACACACCATTGTAACACAAAAGCTACTGAAATTGTGTGAGGCCAATATCCCCATTGTAATGAGAAGTGGGAGAAAGGTGGCCAATCTGCCGTGCACCAGTCCGTGCCATCAACTGAGCTTCTTCTGTTCCAGCTTCTCTAGACACACCAGTGGGGACACACTGGCCAATCTTTTCAGTGGGTCACACGTTTTCTGGGTGATATGGCATCATGAAGACCCAGCATTGTGTAGCCACCACTCACAGACTAGATGTACCCAGGAAGGGTTTGTAAGAAATCAACAGTTTCAGAAGGAAGAACCATAATCACTCCATTTTACAAAAATTAAAGAGATGCACAGTGTTAAAAGGCTGGGTAAAGATGCAAGTATGATGCCAGGATCAAAATTTGTAAGTTGCTGGCCATGCAGTCCCTTTTCAGCTTCTTTTGCTGATTTTCTGCCTTATTTCACTCATCATCACTGTCCTTTATATGCTTTTACCTTTAGCACAAAGTTACACTGTGCCCTGATTGATCTGACACAATCAAATACACATGTAACTCCGTTGCCCTTCACAGCTTTTATACAAACACACCTCAGTGAGAGAGATGGCTTACACGCAAAAGACAGGTTTTGTTTGCGAAGATGCTGCAATCAAAACATGGCTCAGTTTGAACCTTGCTGGTGAAAACTTGCATGTGGTCATTCACTCTTAAATTGAAGGAGGACCTATTCCAGACGGGAGAGTGTATCCATGCTGACCAGGAGACCACTTTACATTGAGGAGGTAGTGATCCACATGACAGTTAACCTGAGTAGAACAGAAGAGAAGAGAGAGGAGAGGAGAGGAGAAGAAGAAGAAGAAGAAGAAGAAGAAGAAGAAGAAGAAGAAGAAGAAGTAGAATAGAATTAGAATAGAGTTAGAATAGAGTTAGAATAGAATCAGCTGCTGTCGACCAGCACCTCCAAATCCCTTCTGCAGGGCTGCTCTCCAGCCACTCCTTGCTCCATTTATAGTTGTGCCCAGCATTACTCTGTCCTATATGCGGGATCCAGCATTTGAACTTGTTAAATTTCATTCCATTAATCACAGTCCAATGCTCCAATCTGTCTAGATCCCTCTGCAAGGCCTCTTGTCCCATGACAGAGTCAACTGCACCTCCCAGTTTGGTATCATCAGCAAACTTGCTTATAGTGCATTCAACTCCTGCATCCATATTGTTGGTAAATATTAACACATTGAACAAGACTGGCCCTAGAACTGAACCCTGAGGAACACTGCTGGTGACCGGTCACTAGCCAGATGTAGCCCCATTCACAACCCTTCGAGCTCTGTGCTTCAGGCAGTGAACCTGCTCGTCCCACAGCTGGACAACTTGTTTGGAAAGATGCTGTAAGTGACAGTATCAAAAGCCTTGCTAAAATCCAGAAGAACTACATCCGCTGCCTCCCCTTCATCCACTTATCATAGAAGGATGTCAAATCAGTTAAACATGACTTTCCCTTTTTGAACGCACGCCAACCGTGCCTGAAGATTGCATTATTCTTTAAATGAATTTCTAGAGTACTCAGTATGATCTTCTCCATAATTTCTTCAGGTACTGAGGTTAGACTAACAGGTCTGTTGTATCCTGGGTCTTCCCTCACACGCTTTTTTAGATTGGAGTAACATCGGCCAGCTTCCAGTCAGCAGAGACCTCCTCAGACTCCCAAGACCTTTGATAGATGATTGATGATGCTGTAACATCCACTAGCTCTTTAAGAACTCTGAGATTAATCCCATCAGGCCCCACAGGCTTGTGAACATTCGACTGATTCAGCCAGTCTTTTACAATTTCAGTGTTCAAGTAGGTAGTTAACCTGCTGCATGTCCAGAGTGACCTTCAGGCTGGGCTGTGATGCCCATGTCCCTTGGCTTCAGGACAACCTCAGCCCCCACATTGCAACAGTGGAGTCCACGGGCAGCTCCCACTTGGTACCAGCAACTACATCACCTGAACGGCCTTGCCTTTATCTAAAAGTGGAGGAAGAAGTTCTCACATGAACGTCCTTTATGAACAGAGTTTCTACAGAAACCATAAACGGAGCATCGTGCTGCCTTCTGAAGCAACTTCACAGGTTTTGGAAGACCCCTCAAACCCTTCACAATTTCTGCTTCTCCAGTTATGAGCTTCTTCAAAACCAACCTAGCCTAGGGGTGAAAGCACTGCACTGAGTAATTAAAGAACAAAAACTGAGAAACAGAGCCTAAATTTTAAAAGCATGTGGAAGCTCCATATTTACCTCTGCTGGGGACAGCCAGTGTGCCCAGCAGCAGGGCATGCCTTCAGTAAGAAAGGAACCTGTACTTTAAAAATGTGCCATCAGGTCTATTAGGGAAAGCATCAATAATTAAAATTAATGCCTGGAAACTGGCATCAGCTACGGGCATGATGACTCAACCTCTTGGAGATCCATTCATTATATTCAACTACAAAAGCTAGAAGTTATAAAAAATGCATGAATAAATTCTTTAAGTATTAACATGCTGCTTCTTTAAATGTTTGTTCTGACCCAGGTGGCGCTGCTCTGACTTTCTTTGCAGCTTCTTTTCACTTAAATGACCTTAGATTATTGTAGCTGTCTCTCAGGATTAAACAAATTACTCTCTTAAAAATGTATTATTGAAGGTTCGTAACTTGTAAGAGAGAAAAAGCTCTCTGGCATCCTCTCTTCAGACTCATTACAAAAAGTTAGGTTTCACAGCAAAGGTTATAACCTTAAATTTAACTATTTTCATCTAAATATGCCATTTGATAAAATCACTTCTGAGCTGGGCAAAATTAAGTAAAAGCAGCTTCAGAACTACAGAAGAGACCCCCTATTTTGTATCTCAAATCCTCACCAAGGCAAAACAGGTACATGCAGTTCCACAGCATCTACTTTGGTCAGAGGTGGAGGTACGCAAGTATCTTCCGCGTTAAAACAATCACAGTAGCAAATAAAACCAGCTTGATGGTCATTTGACCATTTCTCATTTTGTAGAGTGAAAACTCTGTTTGTCCTGTGATTTTGGGGCTTAAGTTTCTAGATTGTATTAATTTCCTATTTTGCTTAGATATTTTTTTTCTAGGGTGATTTATTTAAAGATTCCTCACCATTGGGTGGTTTTTTCCTCCCCAGTAGGGTTTGGCTGTAGTTTATGAATAGAAAAATCATAGATTATCAGGAATAATTCTCCACTTCCTTCTGTGCTTAAACTTTTCTTTCCAGAGCAGGAGGAATCAGTAGCATTTTGCAGATAAAATAAGAGCCAGCTACCTGTCATTCTTTCTCAAAAAGTTTATCTTAAAAAAACCCCCAAACGTTAACATCTGTGTAAAAAGTAACTGAAGTAGTTACAGCTGTATTATATTACTTAATCCAAGATAGAAAGAGAAATCTGGACACTACAGGAAATAAACCTTTTGTTTTAGAAGGCATATAATGAAAATCTCACTTTTGAAAATCATCACTGTGTTTAAATACCGCTACCAAGTTTCCAAAAGATCCGTACTTTAGCTCACATACTGCTGCTGTTTTCCTAGGTTTTATGGACCACCCATATCTTACGCATCTCAAGTGCAGATTTGGCCATTATTGGCCATTGGCCATTATCCTCACAGCTAAATGCTATAGCATCTTTTTGTTATCCCTTAGTACATCCATTAATCAATCACTGCCAGTATACTGCAGTAAATAGACATTTTTTCAAGTATGCATACAATGAGTTGGATTTTTAAAACCCCTTTACGTCTTTCTCTTCAAAATTATGGAGTTGAATCCTGTGATAGTTTGGGAAAAGCTTGGATCTCTCTGTTCCCACTGAAACTAATGGTGGTTGAAAAATATTGAGCACACCCCTCCCTCCCAGACTCAGGCCCAGAAAGCAGCACAGGGGGAATTCCTTCTCCACAAAACAGGCAGCTGAGAATATAAGCAAAAGGCTTCCTCTCATGACTTAACAATTCACTTCTTCTGGTAACAGCAGCAAGAATCTCACATCAGAGTTAATTTTGACAAAGGCAAATGAAGTAATGTGCTCTCTAACTCAAAACCCCTTGATGGAAGCACATTACCACAGCATTTCCAGCAAGTGGGGAAATGCGTAAAGTGCGGTTATGCTCAGAAAAGTGGCTGTGTAGGAACGACACGTTCGTATCACACAATCCTGATCTTACATACTGTTGCTACATCACGGTTATCTTATGAGTAAAAATGCAAAAGCATCGCGTTTTAACTCTTTTCAGTACCAGGGAATGAATCCAGTTACAGAAGAATATAGAAGATTCTTTTTTGAGTCAACCTGTTCATATTTCAAAATAACTTACAAACTCATATTTTTTGCCATACGGTGTGTGTGCCTGTTAGATACATACCTAGATGTTTATCATTATTATGACTGACGTAACTGAATTGTGGACAGTTACAGCAACAACAACAATAAAAGTAATTTTATATCCAGATTTTCATGAGAACTCCCAAGACTGACAATAAAAAACAGTGCATTTTCTTTCAGAAACTAAGCTAAATGCTGATGTTTCTTATCAACACCAAAACTGAACAGCTCGAATTCCTTATGCAGCCTGCTATCTCATTACTAAACCAGTCAGTAGGTATGTAGCATTCACTGTATGTAAAGCTGACAGTGTTTCAAACTGCTCTTTCAAGTCAGAAATGAATCCAATAACTTTGAATCTTAGAGCAAAACACTGTTTACTAAGTATAATATTATCCAAAATGCAAATTCTCTTCTTTTTTTCTTTTTTTTTTTTTTCCTTTTTTTAATGGGGGGAAGGAAAATGACAGTTTTCTTGCTTTATGCTCCAAGGTCTTCACAAAATTTTCATGATCTCTTTTGAGTTTTTCTCAAAGTCTTCCACTCCCTGGATGCAGCTTACTTTTCTGCATCTACTTGTTTCTTTCCCTCCCATACATGTTCACACACACACTCAAACTAACAGCACTATAAAACGTGAACTGTATTGCTGAGTAAGATGAAGAGTGGAAATAGAAGAAAGACTGATGTATTGAGAGACTGTATGAACCATTACTTACTAGGAACATTATAAAGTCTTCCAATGTTAAAAAAAAAAAATTATTTATATGGGATACTAACTCTTTGTGCCTATAAATGCCCATTCAAACTCAAAATCTGTTGACCAAGAAGTAACACTCTGGAAAATCACACACACAGGCCACATCAGCACCATTTCATCCATTATCTCCATCAGCATTTGATTATTATTCTTAGTGAAGAAAAGTCAATGAGTTATTTGTTCTCCCTCTCTCCATTCCTCTTGACAATATTTACATACAGAAAAACATCTCTTACACATACTTTTTTTAATAGGGTATTCTGCAGCATAGGTGATTATGGTATCACATTTACTACTTTCACAGTTTTCGGAAGAACGAAGAACTATATTTCAATGTTGTGGCTAAGTTCTTTTTAAAAACAAAATACACAAAACCATGACCATCATGAACCAATATGCTTTGCTAAAACATACGGAATGTTTCCTTTGACATTTTCAAATTGAGTTGCCTTATTGTGGTGCGGCTTAGCCATTATTTGGATCTTGATTTATCTTTGCAAATATTAAATATTGACTTCTATTTGCTTAGTATTGACGAAAGACTCTGATGAAAAATACTTAACCTTTTATACCCATCTAGAACCATTATCTGATTCCATTAAATAATTCTGTAAAGTCTCTCCTTGCTTTCCTGTGTATGTCATTACACACACCGATAACCAAAAGCACTTCTGGGCTATCACTGAATACCACAAAGTATCCTACAGATACACTGCAGTGTTCTAATAAGGTCAGTAAGTTCCCCCATTTCTCCGTTCTCAACAGAGACGAATCAAGTTTCTTACTTTAAAGTTCCCTACAGAGAACATAATCAATTAACTCCAGTACCTGGCACATCATGATATAAAAACTACTGCTTTCATTAGAACAGGAATACACTGGGTAATAGCTTTAGAAAACTACTTAGAGAGACTTCTAGCCTCAGGGACTCATCTTTCGAAAGAAGACTATGTCACTTAAAAAGGCCTTCAGTAAGTGGTTTAGAAATACAAAAAGAATCCTAGAACAGGCAATAAAAAATGTTCCTTATTTGTACTCTTAAAAAAGAAGAATCAGCTTTATCTCTAAAAAGACTTCTATGTCAAATTATAGTGCAGCTGCCATAAAAATTAGATCATGTCTGCTGTAACACCAGTCATTTCTGTGCCACCACAACCTGCCATGGTACAAACTCAAAACTTTTTCTCCATACACAAAATTACCCCAGCTTGCCGTTTCCTCCTGCACAGATGTTCTTTCTCCAGGTATGGAAGATACGTGGCTGTCCCAGGGACAGCAACGTCATCTCCATGACTTTTTCCATTTACCAATTTAACATAAGCAACGCAAACCAAAATCATCAAACACCACTCATCAAGATTCACCATCAATATACATCAGTTTTCAGTCTGAATTTTCCAAACAGTATTAAATAGCATTCCACCAGCGCACATTCTTGCCTTAAAATAATGGTTCCAACTTCACGCCTAAAAGACACAGATCTAAACATGATGCAGTGTCATCAGTAATTATAAAATGTTGACAGCAAAACGTAGACATCAGAACATATCTTAGAAAATCAAGCATAAGTTTCCCTAACTGGCACTTTATGAAGTGTTATATGCCTAGCAAGCCTATTTTTAGATCATACTAGGAGTCAGAACAACCCACAAGGTCACTGACATACACATCTCTCCTGTACAACCACTATCAAATCAACATCAAAAAACCTGATTCATAACTTGCATGCACATTTCCTTCAGCATTTCTCCAATACATCAATCATGTTTATACATTAGATACATAAATATCAATTTTTGCACAAAAACTTTGCATACAGCATTCTGAAAGTCAGAGTGTTTTGGTCTTTCAAAGACCTAAAAAAAGGAATAGCAGAAGCAATTGCAAAATTTATTTATGCTGTCTTGAGACATGTCATATTTACAGGCCATTCCTTCAGAAATGCTTACAAATAAGCCAAATTTCCAGCTCACTGGGTCCCCCAAACCAAGGAGGCACTGCAGTTTTCCAAAGCAGTTGGACCCTGCAACACCTCCCTTTGACCTCAGTAGACAGGTACACATGCACCTTTTAAAAATGCATACCTCTATGTTTAGTTTCATAAGAAATCCTAGAATGGTAGGTATAGGCTGATTCACTAACATTAGTTACATGATTTTATGTGCTTGTGATTCAAGAAATACTACAATTGCCCTATGTTAATAGCTGGTGGAGCGTGGGTTGCTCAGCAATCCAGTTGGGATCCATTTGGTGCAGAACAGAGTGGAAATACAAAATCACTTGACTGCATCAGGATCAGGCATGTGCTCCCCACAGTGCCTTGGATCATGAATACTGTTCAAAATGTCAGATATTAAATATGATTAATCTAACAGTCTCGTACTGCCAGCCCATTCTCATACAGCCTTCATCTATCCTCACCACAGCTTAGGCATAAGCGTGTTCCAGAGTGAAAAGCTTTCACTCTGTTCTATTAAAGAAAGCGAAAGAAGAAAGGTAGAATCTGCTTTTATGATCCAAAGTAAGGTTTCCATATTTCTTGGTGGAATTAAGTGATTCAGTCATCTACTTTGTCAAAATTTACCACAGTTGATTAAGAAGCCTTAGAGCAGTCAATCAGTCCGTTCCTAAAGTGGGTAGGTTCTTTCTACTGCAAAACCACTACACTTCATCTCACATGGCTTATCTCTAGAGTGAAGCTAATCAACACAAAATTAGGAAATGAATGTAAAGCAAGGCTGCTATTCCTCATTTCATGTGCAAACATCCAATTTCAAATTACTTTGGCTTAATCTACTCTAAGATATACTATCCCAAAATGCAAGAGAAAGGAGCCCAAAAGAAATCTGATGACTTGTTAGCATGTTCCTGGTGCTTATCAACAGACCAGGCATTGCACTGTAAGACTTACTTATGCCCTGTATTGACAGACTTTTGTCCACATCATAAGCCTTGAACAAGGCAATCCCCTGGAAGTTAGAGAAAGTTTTGAGGGGAATTGGGCTATAGCAGGATAACCTACTTGAGGCTAGGAAATTTCTAGAACAGTTTAAAGAATTTAAAATTTAAATAATAATCTTCAACATTTTGAAGAGTATCCTATACACACATTGGTTTTGCTACGTTGCGTAGCATTATTTTGCTAGGACTGTGGCTTAAATTGCAAAACGTCACAAAGATACTTTTTAGCATGTTATTTTGCAAGGTCAAGAGTTTGAGGTATGATTAACATTTCATGATGAGACTTTGGTTTTGCTTTTATTTGAAAATATTGCTTGCTTGAAGAATGGTATAGCGTTCTTTCCTCTAATTTCCGAAAAACTACAGCTTGGCAGAGCTGGAGACATGTTTTACTAGGTAAAAACTGAAATGCTCTGTTCTTCTTCAGTATTATTTGTGTCTTTAAAAAAAATCCAAATTTTTATTAATAAAGGGCTCATGGAAGCTGACAGAACACAGAAGAGCCACCCAAAGGTGCACTGCAGTGAACGTGAAGCCCATTGGAAATTACTCACTAGCAAAAAAGTTTGCAAACAAAGCTTTTATTGGCTCAGTCACAGCAGTACTTGACTTCCATTGCAAAGTTAGTGCTTGTCTGGTTTGTCTAGTTCTGTCATTCCACTTTTTTTTTTTTTTCCTAGTAGGTCAGACACTGCATTAAAAAAAAAAAACAATCTCCTTGCTTGAAAGGCTTTTGCCACATATTCCTTCACTTTCCTCAAGTAGGTTGCATACTACTCCTTATATATCCTATTCCTCCAGGTCTTCCAGTGATGTTATTGTCTGTCTGTGATTCAGGGCCACATGGGAGGGCTCCTCTGATGTCTGAAGTGAAAGTGGACAAGGGAACAAGTGGTACCAGCTGTTGCCATGCCCACTTCATTGTCATCTGGCCTACAGTTTGCTATCCAAGTGCCCGCAGGACGATTCCATCTCACCATCTTCTAATATAAAGAAAAGGGAACTGGAAATTGCCTCATTACTGTGAGCCATGAGACTTTGCCTCATTAACACATTTGCCAAGTTAAGAAATATTTGGTAGAATAGAATGCTGATTATACTGTCAATTCTGTGAACTGACAAAAAAGTGGCTTGTAAAAATTTTAAATTGGAAGCATTACAGAAGTGGTATCTAGTTTATCGGTCACCTTCGTGATGAATGAGACAGCTGATACTTCAGTCTCTTAAAGAAGAGAGTACTTGTCAATATTTGCCAAATGTTATAGACCAAGCCTCATACTTACAGAACAGGTTTATCCTATTACTGCAACTAAACAAAACCCTATTAATTCTAAAAAAACTGTTTATTTTGTATCCTCTTAAAAAAAATTGAAGCTGAATTTCTTTGCTCATTATTATATATAAGGGGATTACTCTATTTATATAAGGATATTAAAACATAAAGTGCAGGAAAACATCTTCTCTCTCTATGTCCTTCTCATCCTGCTTAATTGTGAGAAAAAGCTCAATAACCCTGTAGAGGTTGTCTTTGAACTAGTTTGAAAGTCTAAAAAAAATCATGTATACAGAAATAAATCTTCCATCTTGAATATTCTTTGCCCTGGTATCAAAGAACTGTTTTCATGCATCCTTAATTACCTCATTTTACCCTTGTTCTTTCTCTTTCCTCTCTGCAGAATGTCTTCCCCAGTAAAACAACAGCTAAGACTCAACCCGAATTGCTGCTTCAATACGAGAAATAGTCACAGTTCTGTCATTGTAACAGCATATTTTAGTACTGTAGTATTTATGCCTAATAACACATACTGAAGGGCCAAGTTTCCCCAGTGCCAGTGTTCGATACTGTCATCGGCTCTTCTTTCGTACCGCAGCAGCCTGCCAGGAGCAGGTCCCTCAAGATCAGGAAACTGGTATCAGCTGGATTAGCGCTCTTGCACTCAAGGCAGGAATGACAGCTTGAAGTGAGATGGTCTGAAATATCAGAATCATCAATAATGTTGCACACTCCAAGCAAATGCTCTTTCTCCTCCTAAATGATATTTGCATAAATGCAATGGTTATGTATATGGGGCATCCGTATTACTGGATTAATTATTTATCAGCAGAAATCTATTTTACTTACCTGCCTGCAGTCTTGCTGGCTTCTTTACTTGGAGCAGCTATTCAGCAAATACTTAAGCTTTTCAAAATCTTTGTTCTGAAATAAGGGAAATATGCAAATGTTTGTCTATGCAACCATATGTATTGTATCCCACCTTTCCCCACGGACACTTCACATATTTTAATTATAGAAGTTTCTACAGTAGCCGTGGGGAAACATCTGAGATATGAATTTATTTTTCTTCAGAAAAAGTACTGAATTACATCTTAAACTATACAACAGATTGTTTATAAAATACAATAATGTACAGGTTGTGAAATACTTAATAGGAAATAGTTTTACTTGAATGTTTTCTACTACACAAATACAAACTCAGCCAACAACTGCAACATTCTATTTTGAGTTTTAGCTTCATACAGTAATTAGTTTGATACCTGCTCACTCCACTACAGAGTCCAGGTCTGAAAGGTGCTCACCTTTCCAGACTGATTTATTTTCTTACTACTGCTTCAAGAATGTAGGAAAAGGTAGAAAAAATGCTTTGTGATCTGTCCAGGCAGATCGTTACACGTGGTCAAAACTCCTATAAGTGAGGAAGGCTGTACATATATGCAGGGTCAACGCACATAGTCAGGTAGCAACAATGTTGAGGACTGAATGCGTAAAATCAAGAATAAGTTGTCTCCTTCAGTAGATGACACCCTGACAACATTTTGTGTCCGACATTGCATACCACAAAAATTGGTAGGAATTGTAACATTTAACAGGATAAGAAGTAACACAGGTGAAACAACCTATTAGAGAAGAAATCACGTGCCTTGCAGAGGTAGGCCACGGTTGTACATGTATTAAGCTGACAATCATATTGACACATTGTCGAGCTGATGGTGTATGCACAGATTTCCGAGAGATTTCTACAAGCTCTCTTTGAAGTCTCTGAAGGGAAATAGAAATAGAGAGACTGGCACAGCTAAGGCTGACACAGAGTAAAAAAAATAATTCCTCCCATGAACCCATGAGTAGGGTAAAGAGAGGGAACAAAAGGCAGAAACAAATTGTTAGTTTCCATGATGAAAAAAGTTACTTCAGGACCTTCAGGGATCTTCATTGAGACCTAAACTGTCCAATGTATGGAGAAGTGAATGCGAAAAAAATGGAGTAAATAAAGAGTCAACAAAATGTATTATACAAAATTTTTCAGGTTGGCTAAATCCAGAGCTGATAGTGAGTGACAAATAGGTGGCATCTTGATGGGCTGCTACATTCAGCTGAGAGATCCTTTCCGAAAGTAGAACAAGAAAAAATGTAAGTCGCATGTAGCAAGACTGATGAGAGATATAAGGAGAGTGTGAACATGTTAAGGTCTTTCAATTTGCAAGTTAAATTATTAAGGATAAGGATGTGATAAAAGCCTATAAAATCACAGTTCAGAAATAGCAGACAAACAAACAAACCCGTTTGGAAATAACAAATAACCATTCATTGTTTCTTACAATACAAACACTAGAAGATGTCCAAAGATATTATCAGATGGTGGATTTAAAATGAACAAAAGGGAATACTTTTTTATCCAACATATTAACTAAATTATGGAACTCAGTGCCACAGAAGAACGAAAGTATAAGTCATTCAAAAATGAAATTGGATCCTTCCGTAGAAGGTAGGTCTAGTGATGGACTGAACATAACCTCAGGCTTAGACAGTCCCTAAGACGCTGATTGCCAGGATGTAGCTGAGTTTAGGAAAGACCACTCTGCGTGGGTCCAACCTGGATTCCTTCTGTACCAATACTCTGCATCAGAATCAAGGCAGGATACTGAGAAGTACAGGAAATCTCTCTTTCGGCCTAATATGGCTGTTTTGTCTTGTTGGTACCAGATCTACTCTTCCTGTGTACTTTTACTACAGAGAATACATAGATGTTAAATATATCAGCCAGGTTACCTGTAAAACAATCACTAATCACTGGTTTTGAATAACTCTTCCAACATGAGACAGCCTAAGCTGAACATTGCCCAGCGCATTGCTGGACTCCTGCCAATGTCTCTAGGAAAAAAGAAAAAAGAAAAGAAGGGGAAAAGAAGGGGAAAAGAAGAGGAAAAGAAGAGGAAAAGAAGAGGAAAAGAAGAGGAGAAGGAGAAAAGGAGAAAAGGAGAAAAAAGAAAAAAGAAAAAAGAAAAAAGAAAACAAAAAAAAAGAAAAAAAGAAAGAAAAAAAGAAAAAAAAAAAGAAAAAAGGAAAGAAGGAAAAAAGGAAAGAAGGAAAGAAGGAAAGAAGGAAAGCAGTGTTCTGAAAGTTATCACTTGAATGAAAGACAGCCACTTCAAAATGGCTTAAACATTTATGCATGTGCTTTGTTTTAAATGAGAACAGTCATTCCAATGAGATTATTCACTTGCTTCAAGGGTAATCAGCTGGAGAGGAGCAAAGCACTGAAAACATGGTATACACCAAGGAAACAGTGGCACACGTGTCGCTATGTGTACATTATTTTAAAAGTACATTTATAATTTAAGCCATCATAATCATCTGCAATATTCTAGCCTAGAAAACACAGCATCTGCAGTAGTACTAAACGCACATGTGCAAGTGCATGCAATCGCTGTTGCCACATGCCAAATTTTTCCACCTCTTGGTGAGTGCTATAGACACACATTTCAAAAGCTGCAATGGAGAGAGCCCACTCAGCCAGGTCAGCGCTTCAGCTGGAGTCCGTGTCCTGTCAGAGCACCCACGCCAGAAGAAACTGAGACTGAAGTGGTGCGGACTTTAATTACGATCAAAACTTTTCCTCTGGTTAGGACATTGACAGCAGGTCTCACCACGCTGGTCTGACGTCTGAGCAGGGAAAAGCTCCCACACAGCCACAGCACAACACTGCGGCAAAATTAACCGGCCACCAGGCAAAAGTTCTTCGGACACCAAATTTAACTACTTCCAGAATAAATTAATTATTTAAATAGTTCAAGAGAAGGGCTTGATTCTGAAACATTTTTGTGTTTGGCAGACACAGTGAAACTTCACTATCCTACTTTTATTCAGTATTGCTTCCAGGCTATTGGAAATATTTACCAAGAAATGAAAAAAAAAAAAAAAAAAAAGTCAGTCTCTAGCTGGGTTTGACTAAACAGTGAAATTGAATGAACCTTCTCATCCAAGTGACACATTTGTGGGTACTTTATAGTTTATGACCAATGCAAGCAACATTCTGTTTTCATGGAGACTCCTTCTATCTGTTCAAGACTGCAAAAACCATAAAGTACTGTGCTGAAATGAAAGACACTGTTTACCCTTTTTGTTCAGTTACCCTGTGCTGAAAACATTTTGAGAGGTGACAAATTTGGACAGTTTTGAGTTTTAAGAGGCAAAGTAGCAGAAATATTTTATTTATATGCTCAATGCATTGTGGCTATAAGTTTTGCCAGGTTTCTGTATCAATCACTCGCATGATCACACTGCATAGACTTCACGCTATCGTCTCATGATTCAATCATGCCTTTTTATAGAATAAAATATTAGCTATTTATTTACAATTTTCATATAATATTTTGCTGTGTCACTTTGAACAGCGTATTTTCAAATGCAAAGACCCATAGCAATTTTTGCTAAAATTTCATTTAGATAACAACTAATTCAAGAAGTCCGTGTGAACTAGAGTTTAGTAAAGATTTTCCCATAAATCCAGCTACCTGGCTTTCAACATATACCACTTGCGATAGAAGAAGTGTCATTGTCCCATAGGAGTACAGCACCTGAATTTCCTGCTGCCAGTGTAATCAAAATATGCCTATGCTTACTACAGGATTTAGTGTATAAATGAGTGAGTGGAAAAGCACAGAATCTTTTCAAGCTTTCGTTCTTCAGTAGCTGAACGGGGAGCACTTGAGTTCACCAAACATGGAAAGTTTTCAACATAAGGAAGGATTTGGCAGGTGTTATTCCGCATGACTGGCTTTAGGCAACAAACGAGAGGGACGTTAGCAACAATAATAAAGATCTGAATTTGAACAAGTCATCATGCAGCATCCAATGAGACTTGCACACACTAGAGAAAAAAGCTAGAAAATTTGATCCAGCTGTTCAAACTAATAATTGCAACTTTTCCAACAGCAGTAGCAAGTATGTTTGGAAAAAATAACTTCCTCCTTAATCATGATTTTACAGATATACCTACTTCACACAATAAATACTGCAGGTGGAACAGACCTTCCAGTGGACAGGACTGGTGATTTTCTGATTACACAGTCCCTGGCCATCAGAGCATTGTTGACTGGCTTGGTTCAGTGCGTCCAGCAGTGTCCGTTCGTGGGCAGAGATCACCTGTGCTAAACCAGGTGTAGGGTCCTGGTCTACACTTCCATGGCATGAGGATCCACCTTTGTCATCGCCCAGTTCTTTACCAAGATTCTAACAGGAAGGAAAAAAAAATAATGTATTATGTGTCTGTCTACAGAAGGAGAGAAATGGAGACTATGAAACCTAATTATAGGAAAATGCTAACCACACGTGTAACATTAGCCAGCTGAAAAGCATTGCTCAGGCAGCCAAGACTTTTCACTACCATGAGGAGGCAACAGGGAACAGGTGATACAAGTGTAATCCAGGTTACGAATTGAGGCCTGACAGAGACAAAAAGAGGCTGATCCGCACTTTCCCCATCTTTGTGCAATATTCTCTAGTTCTAACTGAAAATTCAGACAAGAAGAAAGGTGGAGCACCCTGTAGTTTTATTTTACTGAACTTACACTAATATTTTACACATTTTTTTTTCAGTTATGGAGTGAAATGTAAGAATATAATAAAGACCAAGAAAAAAAATGTAATGAATCCGAGTTTTCATGACCAAATGTTAAGGAGTTCCCAAGTCAAAAAGAACAGAAGTTTACCCTGGACACCTACTTTTTTTTTTTTTCTAATGCTTTCCATCAAATCATGCCCATTTTATGCATCCAGAGATCCCTAAAGATGTCAGGTGGGTAAGGCAAACAGAGCAGTATCAGAGTTCTGTAAGTGTTGCAGTTCGGTGTGCAAGACATAAGACTTTATGACCGCTGTAGAAGCTGTGGCTCAGATTAGGAGCAGACCAGACAAATGAGCTGGATTGAGTTGATCCTGCCTTGAGAAAGGCGAATGACCTACTAGTATTGTGAGTAGTTTCAGCTTCAAGTATTACAGTTTCTTCCATGTCCAGGACTGCAACTAAACTGGGTAGTGCAGGATTGTCATTTGCCTTCATTGCGACGAATCCTTCTGGCTCCACAAAGAGGAAGTTAGAAACTAATTTAAGATCAGTTCACATAATCTGCAAATGCTGGGTCATTAAATTTCAGCTAATTATTCTTATACTGAACCATGTACTATATAATTGACCAAAGTTACTGTTTGACAATGCCAGCCACCTTTGAAAGCATTTGGAGCTGTGTCCACCATTCCCTTACTAGCTTCTTCCCATGGTGAATTAAAATTGCTCTCAACATTTTTGTATTTTATTTCTTCTCTAAATGTATTTGACATGAACCTATTTGAGTAACTGACAGAGTAAGAACTTATAAAGAACTATATAAAATAAAATGTATTTTAAGCCACACAACTGTCAACTATGTTCTTACCCCCTAAATACAGTATCCATACAAATTATGTAGTTGTATAGATTCCCGACTCTTTATGAATTTTTAAAAAATGGATTAGATATCCAGCAGAAGTTTATAGTGTTTTAAGAGTGCTTTGCATCACGTTGATGTATTGATTTAAAATATAAATCCACATTAATCTGAAGTAATTGACTATCTACATTAATAATAATGTTCAGTTTTCATGAGGGAAGAGAATGGTTCTTGTGCCAAGATAAATGAAATTTATTACTAGAGACTACAGAGGTAGAGATGAAAATCATTATTAAAAAGTATGAAGAGGCTTTTGACAGAATATCTGTTAAAGTTGCTCTGGGTAACTCTTCAAGACAAACTGAGTTTATTCAGAAAATTTACAAGTAAATGAAAACATAAAAGGTCAGTTTAGCTGGCGTCACAACATTATTTACTTGAAATATATTTATCTAAATAATTATTGACTTCTTGGTCAATATAAATCTTTACTGGGTTTTCTCCCCTGTATTTTTATAACACACGGCACCATGAGTTACTGTGTTAAACATAGCTGTCAAAATCCTGAGCTTTCAAAAGCTTCCAGCTGTCAGAAGATTAGTAGTTATCTGCATGCCCAGAAAGTTACAGGATTTTTTCAAACTTTTTTTTTTGCTTTACTGCTGTCTTGAGGGTTTTACGTCCACAAACAAAGCTGTATGACACTGAATGTCTTATATTTAAATAACAAAGTGTTGAATATGTCATGCCAGGATTCTATGCTTTAATTAAATATGGCTCCAATTCATCAATGCATTATTATGTGCTTTGCTGAACAGGAACCTAAATGCTTATTATAAAGGTAACTTACTTAGGACCCTAAATTTTAGCTCATAGATGTGTGAAATTCAATACGTGTAAATTCTTCATAGAAGAATTGGATACTTCCTACTTACGTATTACATTTCAAAATATGCTTCTTAAATTCATCCATAAAGCAGCATCTGGTTACTGTTGTTCTATGAAGAACAAGTGTGTGTTTTCTGTTGGAAGAAAAGCCTTGGATGGGATGTTGGCATGGTGTGGCATCACTTATCCCAAGGATGGTCATGATTACATTTTGAGGATGATAAAACAATATAAACTCAATATAAACTTGACAAAACTGAGCTTCACTTAAATAAAATCTCACATCAACTCTTTCTTCCAAGAAAAGAGAACAGTACTACTTTTAAAACTGAGTCATTACATCACACTATTAGAGAAACCAAATGATCTTTACTAGAACTGATAAGATATTAAGTCATCCTCTGTTTGAGCATCCATATATCCTGAGGTTGGTACGAGACTCTTTTAATGGGAACCCAAAAGGATTTCAAGAGAAAAATAGTTCTACAAGAACATTTTAAGCAACTGATGTCTTCTCCAGCACGTATTTCTATGCT
Source organism: Pampusana beccarii (assembly GCA_013399365.1). NCBI lineage: Eukaryota > Metazoa > Chordata > Aves > Columbiformes > Columbidae > Pampusana > Pampusana beccarii. The sequence continues at coordinate 236,270 of VWYH01003089.1, read as the reverse complement.
TCTATTTTAAAACTGAGTGACTCAAGCCGTACCTCAGTGAATAGCACTTCTGCATGAAACTCTGTTATCTCTGCTGCTGCAAACGGTTTTCAGTACAATTGAACTAGGTTTATGCTTCACAGCACAGGGATCTAATTTCACTGGCATAGCTATCAAAACACGGGAATAACTATCCATAACTAGGAGTCAAATCACCTATAAATGTCAGTGGGAAAAGAGACCTGAGGAAAGTAAATCATTAGTAACAACAGGAAGAAAAACAGGTGGTGGTCATTCAGAATTAGTTTTCCGAAGTCAGCTTTGGAAACCTCTCTATACAGCCAGCTCATTGTAGAATGTTTTTTGTGATTTTTAGTTTGTACTCTAAAATCTCACCTGTGACATTAACAACATGGTCTGGAGCCCTAACGCTGCAAAAAATACTTACAGACAACAAACCAAGTGTTAGTAGAGAAAACCATGCCTGGCTGAAACCTCAAAAAGGAACAACAGCTGTAGGAAAGTAAAGCCTAACTTAAATAAAAAGGTAAATCATGTTTTTCAGCCTACAGGGATCCTTTGCAGCTTTGAGAGATTATTCTGAATGTTGCATTTCCCTTACTTTTTTTTTTTTTTTGCAACTTTGTCGAACAAAGAGCAGTGGGAAACATGCTTCTAGCGAACACTGATTTGTAAGGCTGTGCTTTTTGCCAGGAATTTGAGAGAGGGATCAAATGTACACCCTCTGAAGGGCTTCAACATGCAGAATACGGTCAGGTCCCACCTAAACACGGTGGCTGTTCTACTGTGCCAGTAATGACTACTGTGAAGCCCACGGAAATCAAAAGAAACTTTGTTACTGGCTTAATGGGTTTTGGATCAAGCCCCAGGTAATCAGTTACATGTATATACTAATGCACATTAGTAAATCCAAAGGAGTATAGGGACACGTCATAAATATTGTTTCTAAAGCTGGTGAATCGATTTTTACCAGAACAGTGTGACTGCAGAACAATAAAGATTAGAAAGATTTATCCTTTTAGGACCTGCTACTACACCTATTAATGTCCTGGGTACGGCAGGGAAAACAGTATTTGGACATAGGAAAAGTTTGTAGTAAAAGGACAGGGCACAAAAAGCAACAGAAGTAATTAATATTCAGCAGAAATGTCTATGACACTCTCCTGGTGAATACTTCACATTGTAGATCTTTGGTCTTCCTTTGTAGACCACTGTGAGCCTGGGTTAGAGGCTGCGCAGCTTTCACAGTCGTCTGCAATTCATCTATCTGCACAGCTACAGATAAATCCCAGTTACATTTGGATTTAAATGTGTTTGTGGCCCTGGTAACAAGTAGCTTAGTTTGCTTTGCTTTATGTCTATACAGCATACATTCATAGGCTGCCCAGGGTGTTGGATGCCAAGATGGGAAGTTGATCCTGGTCCATGGTTGGTGTGTCCTTGCTGGCTGGGTAAGTTACTGCCCAGCTGTTGGCTTTCAATTATGAACTGTGAGGATTTGGGCTCACAATATTGCAGCCAAGGTGGATCTGAAATCTCATCACTCAAAACATCCACTCAGCTTGTAAGAAACCTTTTCTCTTTCCATTCAACAATAATAATACCAGCAAGAAAAAGTATTAAAGAAGCAGATCACAATGGCAGGTTTTGAGTGGGATGAAATTTGAGTAACCTAGAGAGCTTCAAATCGCAAACCATGAGGATTTCCTATCATAGCCTTGAATTGCAGATGCTTCTTTTCCAGCGAGAGCATGCTTGCATGTGTGCCTACACAGTGCTTACCTGTTCTCAGTTAAACTCTAGATTTGTATATGAAATCTTAGTTATTTTTTCTGTGAGTCATCTAAAAAGAGCCTCAAAGACTATAAGAGGAACACGTTGCAGAAGATGAAAGAAAAAAGAAGGAAGAGGTATAATATCAGAAGAAGGCAACAGGGAGGACAGAAACAGAGCAAGGAAACAAAAATGTGTAAGCAGGCAAGAAGCTCTGGGCAGGCACTGCAGATGCTCTTTACCTACTGTAAGAATCGTCCTTCAAAGTTTTTAATATACTGACAACCAAGCAAGGAGACATAAAAATTAACTTTATGCATCCTGCAGAGGAAGGAGATTCTAAAGCCTACCAAGCCTTATTTCCAGTCAACCCAGATCAGTGAAGTTGTAGAGAAATAGAGACGAAAGAAATTATTTTGTGAGTCACCTCCAAAATGGAATGGTATTTTCTCCGCACTGTAAACTAGGAAGGAATAAAAGACTATGAAGAATAGGAGATAGATATATATATATATATTAAAAGAGATAAAAATATGAGCATTATCCAAAATACTACAGGTAGTCCTGATACCAGCTGCACCAAAACTGTCCTGCTACATTCTAACAGAGGATAGGTAAATAAAGAATCAAAATAATCAAGAGCAATAGTGAATTATGAATTTTTCTGTTTCTTATTAAAATACTCAACATTAAAATCACCATTGTAACTTTCTATGTATATCATCGGAGTGGTTGTTTAATGTAGCATTTAAAGGTGCATTAAAGGATATTGCAGAAGTAATTTAATCTCTACAATACTTTTTGAAGTATAATTTGATTTAAGAGGAGGTATGAAGAAAATAGTTACATCATAGGATCTTCTGAGCACTATCTGCTTATACAACAGATTAGAAATAAATCCAGGGGAACCTTTTACCAAAGTCTATACAGCCACTCTATTTTTCAGACGGCTGCATCTAGCAGTTAGAAATTATTAAATTGTTATATGTTATAAAGACTTTTGCTCCTTTTTTCCCCCAAAATATTTCTGAATATATAAACTGCAATTTATTTGTGTCTCTGCTTTAAGAATACATGGTTTCGGACACAATATGCAGATATTTATGAATGTGTTTGCCATGAGCCTCACACTTACCCAGCATGTACAAACAGATGCTCAAGTCAGTATGCAGGCAATGCTCTTTCCACACAGTAGGCATGGACAGAAGAAGGTGGGAGGTACAGAAGCAGCTGAACTTTCATTAGTACTGCTCAGATAAGCAGCTACACAGCCCTAAAGCCCCACCTAAAGCCCAGTCATGGCTTTCAACGTAAAGTTCTGCTAACGCACGAATTTCTACTAGCTGTGTACTACTGAGCAGAGTGGCACAATATTAAAGTGCAAGAATGTCTGAAAAGACAAAAAGTTCGAGGGTATTAATATATAAAACCTAAAAGCCATCTTGAGAAAACTGAGACTTACAGTTCGATCAAACTGTGAAAAATGAAAATCTAACTCAAGACAGACCAGAGCTACACACCACTCTTGTCTCAGGTCCATCACTTCCAAGGTGTCAGTGATGCTTCACTCACCATCTAGGCATTTTCTCCAGTACCAGCTGAATCTTTCACAAGGAAAAAAACTGATGGAAAATTCTTCCAGAGCTGAAGGTATTTTTCAGGGGGTATTTTTGTCTGTATCTTTGTTGCTTCACAACTGCAAAAAAATATTCAAGCATCTGAGATGCAACACGAGCTACTGACTGACTGAGTCAGAATTAGCTTCTTAATGAGGACTCTGGCACTGAGTACAAACACTGAAACCTCCAGCCATGACACTATTAACACTGGTGATGATAAACTGAAGTCTGGGGCAAGGGCCATGGCAATTCTGCCAAAGGCTGGCAGAAAAAGAGGGACCGTGAACTGCAAGCCAGTTTGTACATCAGTTCCACATTAAAGACATGGCCAGGTCATCAAGGTTCTGGGTGGGCATCTGGGCACCCCTGAACCTCAGCTGTCCTGTGGAAGGTCTCCACACCAAGACACTTTCCTGACATGCAGTTGTCTCAGTTTGGAAGTGAGCATCATACTCTTTTCTTAAAATAAGCCTTTAAAGGTAGGAGGTGAAATTTGTCCTTACACCCTGTACTAATAAAATATATCCCAAACCTGAAGCTTAGAGTAACTTTACTCTCTCAAAGCAGGGATGAAAATTAGTGTATAGATTTAAGAAACACAACTGTGTTTCCACACACATGGGACCAAAAGAAAGCAGAATAAATCAAAACCTTCTAGCTTCTTTTTAACCTCTTTCCCACTCATCTAGCTAATATGCTTAGCATCTATAGCAGGGGATGATTCTCCCTACTTTTACATCAGTTTACTTGACTCCATTTTGCTTCAACATCAGCAAAGCACCTTGTAGACCCACGGCACTAAATTATTCTAATAATATTGCCAGAAACCCCTATTTTTTTTTTAATCCTCCGATTTTTTTACCTCACCTTCTAAATCTTCACTTTAGTACTCAGTTTTACTCTAAGGGTAGGTTCCTTTCTAAGTTACACTGAGACTGAAAGAATGAACAACCCAATAAGGTGTTTAGACATACTAAGCTTGAGCATAAAAATTAGGAGAGAGCATCCAACTTCTGCAAGCAATCAGAAATTAGTCCAAAGGGAAAACTCCAACACAGGCTACTGCAGATACCGAAATGAGAAGAGTACTTGCCCTCAGGAACTTTACCCACACACCTGCAGAGCAGTAGGAACATCTGCAATTTCTGCAAATCTACTCACGTCTGATGTAAAAGGACCCCCGCGTATGTAAACATACTGAGCATAGTAGTTACCTCTGGTCCCCAGGCTGCACCTGCCCTCTGAGGACTCCTGTCGTGTGGAGGTGCGTTCACCTGTTTATGAGGAGTGGCAAAGGTAATTTTAGTTTAACGCTATTAATAGCTATCAAACTGCGAGTGCAGTAACAGCAGTACCAGCCATAAGGCTATGGAATTCCTTTTATAAATTCTACTAACTCTTTTATCTGCTAATAAAAAGAATTGCACTGATTGACAATCGTCTTTTGGTAAACTGCTTTTACTGCGATTACTTTGCGTGTTTCCTCGCTCACCCTCCTCTCCTCCGCCGGGGAGGCGGCCCGGGCGGGCGCCCCGACGGCATCTCCGCCCCGCCACGGCCGCGGGACCTCGCTCAGGCCCCGCTCGGTCCCGGCACCGGCGGGGCAGCAGGGCCAGAACCGGCCGTCTGCCACCGGCGCGTCCCCCCGGGGAGGGGGTGGGCGGGCACGCGTGGGGCGGGGAGATCCGCGGCCCGGCCTCTCTCCGCACCGGCGGCCGGAGCCTTAACGGCGGCTGGTCCCGGCGGCGCAGGGGGCTGGCCGGGGGGAGCGGGACGCCGACCCCGCCGGGGGCCGCTGCCAGCGATGCCTCCCCCGCGGCGCAGCCTCCGCCGCGCTCCCCCGCGGGTGCCCAGCGCGACGCGGCGGCTGAGGGGAGCGCGGGGCCGGTACCCGCCGCTGAGCAGCTCCGCGGGGCGTGGGGAAGGAGGGCGATGTCCTCTCTGGTGAAGGAGGACCTGGCGAAGAAGCTGTTCGGCCCCCGGCGGCAGAGGCTGCAGGAGTTCATCGAGGTGGAGGGCTCGGGCGCGGAGCGCTGCTACCTGTGCGCCGCAGGTACCGGGGCAGCGCCGGGGGTGCGCGAGTGGGTGGGCGAGGGGCGGTAGGTGCTCAAGGATGGCGGTGCGTGGGGATGGGAGCGTGCGCGTACCCGGGTGTGCGAGGGAGCGGGGCTGGGGCCGGGCCGGGAGCGGGGAGCCCCTCGGCGAGGGGCGGCTGCAGCCCCGGGCCCCCCTCGCAGCTCCGGCAGGAAAGGCAGGAAAGGCAGCCCGCTGTGCTCGCACCGCCAGCAGCCTTCGGAAACGGCGGTTTCTCTCGTTTCTGGTTCATACGGGCTTGAGCTGTAATATCAGCGTGGAAACGTGACGGTTCCAACACAACTGCTGGAAGCGGCCAGGACGTGGCAGTGCTGCGAGTGCCTCATGTGCTTTTAAAAGAGCAATACCTTATGGTAGTTCTGACTACATTTTCCATAAGAAAGCGTAACAGTGCATTAACGTTGCAGGAAACATTGGTGATTTTCAGAGCTTTTGCACTATCTCTTGTCTTGGTCTAATGTCCCAATTACTTTGGTAAAAATAAACTAGACTTGTGGTTTAAATAAATACACATTTACTTTAGTAATTAGCATGAACTGTGAGTAAAACAAGATAGCTGTGAGTGATAAACTCAATTATCTGTCTACTCACTAAATTTGATTTCAACTGTATCTGTTTCACAATGTTTTTAGGATAAGGTTTCAGAAAAGCTTGGGCATTGTTTTTGTTTTATTTCACAACACTGACAAAGAGAAATGCTCTCATCCGTAAGTAGTTAGGTGGAAGTGAATGGTTCTTCCAGTCTGTTTTCCTTTTCAGGTTCAAAATACCTAAAACAAGTAGAAATAATTTATGTACTTGAGACTTTTCTTCTCCAGTATGGGATGATGAGAGCCACATTCTGTGATCATTATCTTTGTAAATATCTGAAGTCTTTACAGTATTTAAGTTGTTTTACAGATTACTGGAAATAATGAGCAAGCTATGTTCCCTGCGTTCACACAATTTTAGTAGAACGGGTTTTATATTTTTGAACTATAAAAATAGTTTTAAGAAATGGATTCCCGAGTACTGTAGAGCTTCTAAATGTACAGAAATACCAACTTGGTTTACAGTTTATAAAGCTATCTGGTAGGAATATGTTTAGTTGCATGTGATAGATCTAAACAGTTCACTGTTACAAAACAGCCAAAGGGGAGAAATAACATTACACATCTTTAAAATCTTTACTAAAAAATTATTTTTAAGGTAAAGGAGAAGAAACCATTAAAGCAAGACTCTAATCAGGTTAACAGATTGAGAGTCTCTGAAGACATAAAGCAAAATTTATGTAGAGTAGTAAGAGTGGGATCTCTCCAGTACACAATGTGAAACTCTGTTAATATATTCACATGTAGTCAAGTAAGTGGTGAGTAGAGTGGAATTCTGTTTCTGAAAGATGGGTTGCATCCAGCTGCCAACAGCTACTGTAATCTGCAGTGATTCTGTAGGAGCAAAACTCATTATCTAAAATTTTATCCCTGCAATGCAACTTCAGTATATTCCTGTTGATTTCATATTACCATAATTAAAAAAGATAATGAATCAGACTGTATGCAGGCAAAACTTCAGAAATCTATGCTGTTAGGAATCTATATTACAACAAGATCTTGGCGTAAATAATGGAGCAATCTTATTTTTTGTGCCATATGCACAACATTATTTCCATTCATTTTCACAATACCAAACCCTAGTTACTGTGTGAAGGCAATAGTGTCCTTTCATTAAATGCTTTATAAACCCTGGAAGAACATAAAGCTGAAATGCAACCGTTCGGGGGGATTTTCCCAACCTGGTATTGCTATGCCTGCGAAGAATGGTAAGGATAACATTGTATCATCCACCAGAGACTCTAAAAAAGATGTTCAGTCGTGGAAGACCTTAAGAAATAGTTTGTGGTTTGTGCTCTAGGAAGGCATTGCCATAGCCATGCCCTCCCCAAGAAAAGCTTTTAGAGTTTAATAGAATGACATGGTAGATCTGAGCTCATGTTCTATATAAAAAATTAAATTGTCTTTAACTCTGTTAACTGAGTACAAGAACAATCAATATCTAAAAAGCATGAAAAGTAAAGAACTTTTCTTTTGAGGAGTGGGGTAGGGGTGAGGGGTGTTGAAAATAGTCTGTCCAAATCTCACCACTGTGCAGGACATGCTCCTGGTTTCATTATTCCTAACACATCTGTGCTCTGCCCTTATGTCATGCGACTTCTGTTCCTGCATGAGGGGTAGAGGAGTGGAGAAGTGGCAGTGCATGGGACCTGGGGGCCACCAGGACATCCCCTTGTATTCCTGTCAGGACTGGGGGCTTTTGGGCTTGGGGTCATTTCCTTTTGTTTTAACTCCAAGGGAGACAACATATTCTCTCACAAGCAAGAAAACAAATAAACAAAATGGGAGAAACTGAAAGTGTGAACAGAACTTTCTGAGATCAGTCTACTAGATTTGCTCGCAAATGAAAACCATTGCAACTTCTACATAGAAGGTAACACAGTGGTGGTCCTTTGGTTAAAAATCATTGAGCAACTATGATTGACAGGACCAGAAAAAAAAAAGCAATAGTGATTTGAATTTCCTAAGCAGGGAAGATATAGACTGAGAGAAGTTATAATCAGTTAATATATTTTCTACTGGTTTTCTTTGCAATGGAAAAAATGCATATCCCCAACATATATCCTTTGTTTGTCTTTATTTAAAACCCATTTTCTTATAAACAGTTGAGAAGTAAGAAATGTTTTAACTGGAATAAGATAAAATTAGTTAAGTTTCAAAATGGGTTTTCAAAAATTCAGGCAGTATTTAGGAATAAAAGAATTTTGTTTCTACATCTGCAGCCTCATGCTATGATGTCGAAATGCTCCTGCCAGATGTAGGTGACATCTCAGCCTTACCTTGGGCTACTGGGTGGCTTGGGGCAGTGGCCCTACAGCCATCATGCTGGATGTGCAGGAGATCGTTCAGGCTTCGATGCTTTTCACACTCATTGTTGTGTGTTACAGAAATCCAATCTCCTATGCAGCACTCAATGTAATCAATTAATAATGGTAGTTATTGCAAAGAGTGTCTTTGTGCTCTTTTTATTCTCATTTCCTGCCTAAGTCAGAAAACAGTAATTTCTACAAAGATAGCACTGGGCAACTTGTAGCTTTAAGAAATATTTTCCGTGTTATTTTTCTTAAGTGTCCTATTTATATATTTTATAGGGAAATAAGAGTTTTGCTTCAAAAAGTAATGGCTTCGTAAGAGAACTTTATCTACAGAAAGGAAAATATAGTCCAAGTCATGTAAATACAGAGCCTTAGTAGCAGTTTTGCAATTTTCTGACATCAGCACCCCAAAAGATTCCCCCTCGAAGTAAGTAGGATAAGTGGATTATCCATACAGGTCCAGTGGCAGAATTAGGCTTTCATTACACTGCTGCTGAATTCAGGTGGAAGGCTTTTGCACACACAAGATTTGCTTTTCACAGGATGAGTAACATAAATCCTAAAGCTACTAAAAGCTGGCAGGCTTCACAGGCTGAGAAAATGATGCTATTTCTGCTACCTGGGCAAAATAAAACTATTAGGTCCTGTACAGCCCTATACAGCCCTGCTTGCCGTCATTTAAGTTATTATCTAAAATTGAGTTTGATTACGTCTCTTATTATTGGAGCCTTTGGGAAGTACTTGCTTGCATATCTAAACAGTGTTTTTCTTGCAGTGACTAAAAGTGAAGAAGTAGAAATATGTATGGTTAAACACTGGCGAGTGGATCGAGAGGAGAAATACGAAATAGTTGAAAAGTGGTTTTTGAAAGATCTGGAGATGATTGATGGAAAAGAAGCAGATACTGTAAGTGTTATGTATTATATATTACATAGACTATAGTTTAATCTTGTTGCAATTTGGTATACAAGAATTAAAATGCAATTAAAGTAATCTGAAAAAGAAAGTTATGTAAAAACCAAAATAATTCAAACCTCCAGGGAATTTTGGTTTGATTGCATGTGAGAGGCTCCAGATCCAGTTTGCACTGTTGTGGGGAGGCGGAATGAGAGATTTTCTTATTTGCTGTAATCTTCATTCTCTGTGAGATCTAAGGGACAAGCTGGATGTTTTCTAATTTGTTCATCATAACTAGGAACAAAAATTCTCCACCTCCAGCTCCCAGGGTAAAATTGAGTTAATCCCATAGATTTTAATATGTATTTGAAAACAAAATTTTGTTAAGTATTTTTATGGAAAGTGCGACACAGTCATTTGAATGTATGAACCTGTTCTCTCTGCGACAAAGTCAACATGTAGAATATAATGTAAGTGCATTGTTTGGTGTACCAGCTCATTAAACTGTGCCTCTTTCACATAGCTTCATCTCACATTACTTGGATCAATTAGATATTTGTGTATTTGCGTGTGTGAATATGAAACAGCCTTGGCTAGATCCAGCTGACCCTAGTACTAAAAAAGTCCTAATCTCTCAGATACAACTTCAGAAGGGTAAAATGAAGCTGCAGTAGTACAATACAGAATAACACCCAAAGTAGCATTAAATCACGTTTTACAAAATCTAGAAGAATATGCCAAGGAGAGTATCAAACAGCATATATACAGAGACATTTTAACAGTTGTCTACGCATAATAAATGTAGTCCAGGAAAAAAAATGACTTATTTCCCTTTGAAAGTGCTTTCAAATGAACAGAAAGTGGAATTCAGATGACATTTTCCTAGTGAAAGAGAAATCAAGAGCCCACAAGAAAGGTTTCAGAGCTTTGCTCCAAGGGAAATTACAAACTGTGGTTGTTCCTGTGTCCTGTGCACATCACCCTCAAGTCTAAGACAAGGAACTTGGGAGATGGAGGAGGTGAGCTCAGGTTCAGAGTATCCCTGTACCCTGTGAGCAATCCGCAGTTTAGGCCAGAGGGGGGAAAAAAAGCCAAAGCTAATAATACTTTGTGTCCCCTCTCCAAGTTATCTTGCTTCTGGAGATGTTCCTGTACCTTCCTCAACCAAGGCAGCCAAAGGATTTCCTTATCACTTGCTTGCATTAATATACTTCCGATTTTTTTTCTTAACTGTTGTGCTAAAACACCCTTCAGAGACGATTCAGCCTTCTGCAACTGGGATGATAAAAATCTGTCTCATTTTTGGTTAAAGAAAAGCCTGAATGAACCCCAAACTCATAACCATAGGGTGATTAACACAGCTATAAATGTTCCTAGTAGTTATTCCTACCCATAGAATTTAACAGAATTTAGCTGCTGCTGGGATTAATTGTGCCAAAAGCCAGAAAGCACAAAGAAATACAATTTAGGCAGGAAGAGCAATCAATATTGTTCTTCTGACAGACGTATATAGTTATAGTCCAAGGCAAGTGCTTTTCATATAGTGAGTTTTAGGCAACATGACAAATTGGTTCATTTCAAAACAAGATTGTATAATCCCAGTAAAGTGCAGAGTGTGGCTTGGGCAAACTGAAAGTTTTACTCAGGCAAAACTCCCAATGGCAAAGAATAGCGGCTAATTATGAACCACTACTTTATACAGTTTTAAAAGACCCTTTAGTCTGAATAGTGGAAGTACGCAAAGTCCTTTAGAGTCCATCAAACTGAGAAAAAGCCCTGAAGGTAGCTGGGCGGAGAACAACAGATTGCCATCTACCATCTGTAATGCATGTAAAAATTTCATTGTCTCTCCTTTTTTTTTTTTTTTTTTAGGACAATCCATATTTTGATATGCACTTCCACAAAGTCTACAATCTGGAAGCCTACAGTTGTGCATCTAAATATACCTTTGCTCGAACGCTAAACAAACTGAATGAAATGTACCTTAAGAAGGATTTGAAGATTGTGAACTTCGATGACACCTACCTAAATGATGATTCAATCTGGTCATCCAACAATAGGGATTGCTTAGTACTTATGAGGATATGCTTCTATGCTTCCAACCTTCTATGTCTCTCCCTGTGCCCTTTGTCCTAAAGATGCATTTTCTAACATTAAGGTGATCAGTTGACTTTCACTGACCAGCATTTCATAAATCATCTGATCAAAAAGACAGTAAGTGATATGCAGTATCTGCTTTTTAATTTTACATATACATAAAAAATGGAACATACTTTTTACATAAATAATTGACCGTTCATTTATATATATTAGGAAGGCCTCACTCTGGCCTTATTGATATATGAGACTTTCAACACAGGACCAACAACTCTTATGGTCAGCGGTGGTTGCTTATGTAAGTAGAGTTCAGCATTTGCTCGTATGTTCATGGAGGTATAAATTATCTTCCATTTATAGCTGGAAATATTTTTAAAGTATGAAGAGCTTTAACAGTTAATTTTTATATCCTAAAAGTAGAAAAAATAAAGCAATCAAGTGAGTTCTGTACCAGAATGATGCACATTTCCATTTTAACTCCGTTAAAGAGATCACACCTAAAATATATTAATACAAGAATCAAATCCTCATCCTGGTGAATCAGAGGTTTGCATTTAGGTACCATGGGACCAATTTTTCACCTATGCAGTTATAATTATTTTTGCCTCAGAATATCTAGTACTCCCTTTGGCCTTTCCATTATTCCTGGTACTGTCTTAGAAACAGAAAATGAATGTTCTTAAGCAGAATTGCTTTATTTATCAGACCTTTCAGAACTTTTTTCTCCTATATCATTAACATCTTTCTTGCACTTTATTGCTTATATGTATATATATATGAACAGGCCCAGTTAGAGAACAGAAGTTGTTTGTTCATGTCTTTACCTCTGGACCAAGAGCTAACAAAACACTGTGTAAACAGCAGGTTTTGGCTACTATGATTACTTTGTAGGTGCATGATAGACTTCTCAAAATCCATAGAATTATGAGAACAATTTTCACCAGTTTCTATCTATGTGTTAGCATATTCAGTGCAGTATTTAAATGTGTATTAGTACTTTGAGTTATCTTTAACATGGGGAGGAGTCTACTGAGTGATCTGGAAGATCCCACCCATAACAAAAAATAATGACTGGACTTGTGACAGAATTAAATTACAGTAGAAACAGAGGATGAATTAAAGCTATATTGAGCAAGAGCTGAAGAGGAACAACATTGACAATAAGAAGCATCGTGATATTGTCCAGTGTCAGTCAGCTAAGATAGCTGGCTGCTCTTCCCAAAGTCAACAGACAAATGCCAACCCGAAAGGTGAGTAGAAGCTTCTGGTCAGAACATCCTGCAGGAGAAAATTTCCTTTACCTTCTGGCAGCCAAGACAATACAGAGAGACTAACTGTGGGACTAACCCAGCTACGCAAAGCTGGTCGATGTAAACAGCTCCTAGGAAATCACAAGCTGGTTACTGCCCTCTCTTAGTGCTTGCCACCTGTAAAATGAGATGGTCGCACAAGAGTCCTGTGATTTGTACTTCACTGGTGTCTTTCATAGGGACTCCCACGTTTGAAAACATTTGTGTAAATGTACTTTGGATTCAAAATGGAAATAACACCAAATAAAGGTGAACATATTTGAAAAACTGTATAAGATGTACAGTTTTCTACTTTAATTTTTAAATGTTCTCCTATTGCTTGTATATAGGAAAGGCAATACCTTTGATTATCTAGTCTGCAGAAGTTATATTCTATATATATGTTGTAAATTACATACATTTTAACCCAGACCTTAATAGTTGCATACACTTTGACAGTTGTGAAGGCAGTTTACATGGGCAATGCAAATCTTCTGGAAATGGGTAGGTCTTAAATCTTACATTTGCCACCTAAACACTGTTAGAGAGAAGGACTGTATTTATAGTAGTTGTTTATGAAATGCAGTTGGTCTTTTCAGAATGTCTTTGGGATGATCTAGTCCAAATATGTGTCTTGTAACATTTGATCCACAGCTACAGTAAGTATTCACCCAACATCTGGGTTCCACAAAATCCTCTTCAGTAGCAAGTGTAATTCAGACTACTGTCACCTATGACATATTGTCTTGTTTCGAGTGTGTATTAATTGTAGAGGTCACAATGTTTTCTGTAATGTTTACAAATTCTTTGCCTAATAGGCACAAGGAAACATTTTTCTCTGTGGAAAAGCTCTCATCATTCATCTTGTAATTGTAATAAAAAAACAGAGCATCTAATAATAAACATTTCAGAGCATTCTTTTGAAATCAAGTACAAGTATGGTGAATTCCTGACCAGTAATTGTCTGTACCATGTTAGAAACTGATAGGTTAAAAATTACTATAATGTTTAACCATGTTTAATGGACTTGCATCGGTAGTTTATATCTTTCTATTCTTGTACAGTATAGGCATTAAACTGACTATATTAGCAGACAAATAAGCCTGCATTTTATGTGGAATAATACACAAAATCTGTTTGGCATTTCTTCTGTCTGATAATACTTCAGACATCCTTCACTAAACAGAAGGAAAGAAGGGCCATTGTCCATGTAAATTATTTCAGTTATTATCAAAAGGAAAAATACTTTAAAAGATCTTTGCAGACCTAATCTAGGGACTTTTTTATTTCACACAGTTCTTTATAAGATGCCAAATACCAAGACGCACTGCAGTTGTGAGATGGACCTGATTGCACTATGGAAAAGTCTTTGTCCTGAGGTGTTGGAGACTGTCACTCTGCAGTTAGTACAGCACAGTGGCACCACAAGAGACAGGGAACATACTAAATTATAGATGGAAAAGACCTGACAGGCCAAATAGCCCATCTTTCAATTAATGCAGAATTGTTTCCTACATCACATTTCCTGACATTGCATGTACAGAATGTGGTTTGAAATACAGTATCTAGGGATTCATCTGCTTCTCCTGGAAGACTTCTCCAAAACTGAATAGGAAGAAACTTACATGAGTAAAGGATTATCACATATGGATTTGTAGTTTTCTTACAAAAGGTTTCAACTAAATGATAGATTGAATTAATATTTGGTATTTGTGATATAATGTGGATTTTCTTCAGAACAGAGGAATTGTTATCAGCCATATCTGTTTCAAAGAAAAGAAAAAACATGGAGCCTGAAAGCGAAGAAGAGTGATAATGAGCAAACAGACCTTCATGCTCACTTGTTTAAAAGGCAGAGTGAAAATAGAGGCTGTCATAAGACTGACAATGGTTTTTTCTTTTTTTTTTTTCTTTTTTACCTCAGAATTAAAAATATGGGGAAACCTATGACAAAAGAATTTGAAAATGCTTTGTATGTAGCATTCATCAATCCCATATTTGTCTTGTTCTGTACTTCAAAAACACGTAAGTTTCCTCCAGCAGCATGCTTCAAAAAGCATCTAACATCATAATTCAGATAAGATAGGTCCATATCAACAAAAAATACACTGATGAAGTTCCACTGGACTTCATGGATCTAAGATAATACTCACCATCTAAGACCTATGACCTTACATTTAAAACAGACTCTTGTGTGTTTATCTTTCATGGGTAGCCAGTCTTTTCCTGCATCTAAAATTAAGCCAATACGAATCAATGCGGGATTTAAAAAATAATTTTGGAAGCTTGTTCTGGACTGTGCCTTCTGGGTGAGTTCTCATTCTTCACCCTTGTGTATCGGAGTCACACAAACAGGAATCCACCTCTGCCCAGTGGAAGCCTGCACTACTTCTTTCCCTTTCATCTACCTATTCCTCAACACTTTCAGTCACTTTCAGCGTATAAATCTATCTATCTTGCAGTAAAGTGAGGTACAATATTATGTAATTTGTAATTTATGAACATTTTGTCATGAGCTGAAGTCAGTATTAGAAGATCAAAGCCACTTTCTAAAGAGCAACTGTGGGAAGCTGAAGTAGGAGAGGAGGGAATGGCGTTGTGCATCCCATAAGATGATCTCATGTCAGTTTTAACATGTGTAGCCATATTTTAGCATTAACAAACTATGTTTTGTTTTTTTGTCCTGAGGCAAAATTAACAGCTAAAGACAGGAAACTAGAATGGTTTTGACCAACAACAGCAAAAGCTTCATGAAACCCTGTCCGATCTTTTATAGCTGCCTTGTCCAGTCTTTATAGATCTCAACAAAGACAGTTACATTTTGTGGCTGAATAGAGAAATTACCAAACTGTTACTTCTCTTTTAACCTTGGCCCTCATGAATGATGCATAATAGAAGTATACGCCATGTTTTTTTTAAGTCAGAAATAGAAGTACATTCAGCAAGGCTCTATCGGTCAGTCATGTTTAATGCTTTCAAACAAGTGGAACAAGGATACAGGAATGATGGAATAAGTTTTACATTATGAAAGTCAGTGTTTTGGCAATTTATAACAATAACTTGGAAAAAATGTTTTCTGTTGTTCTTTATTTGTCATAGCCTGGCTAACAAGTTTCATGAATCGTACCTTAAAGGCATACTCATGTATTCGTGTGAATAAATCATACAGTTCATGTAATGTGTAATAATTTCAGGCTCCTGGTGACTCTGCATGTAGTCCTTGAAGAAATACTATATTAATTTACATGAATAATGCTAAAAATGAGGGAAATATATTGACCATGTGGAGAACCTCTGCCACAGCAAAGTTTGAACAGGAAGCTAGATCCAGTTCATAGAATCACAGAACGGTTGGGGTTGGAAGGGGCCTCTGGAGATCATCCAGCCCAACCCACTTGCTAAAGCAGGTTCACCCAGAGCAGATCGCGCAGGAATGTGTCCAGGCGGATCTTGAATGTCTCCAGGGAAGGAGACTCCACAAGCTCTCTGGGCAGCCTGTCCCAGTGCTCTGTCACCCTCAAAGTGAAGTAGTTTTTCCTCATATTCAGATGGAACCTCTTTTGCTTCAGTCCGTGTCTGTTGACCCTCATCCTATCGTTGGGCACCACTGAAAGGAGTCTGGTCCCATCATCTTGACGTCCACCCTTGAGATATTTATAATCATTGATGAGATCCCCTCTCAGCCTTCTCTTCTCCAGGCTGAACAGACCCAGCTCTCTCAGTCTCTCCTCATAAGACAGGCGCTCCGGGCCCCTAATCATCTTCATAGCCCGCCACTGGACTCCCTCCAGTAATTCCTTGTCCTTCTTAAACTGAGGAGCCCAGAACTGGATGCAGTACTCCAGATGCAGCCTCACCAGGGCAGAGTAGAGGGGGAGGAGAACCTCCCTCGACCTGCTGGTGATATTCTTCTTAATGCACCCCAGGATACTGTTGGCCTTCTTGGCCACAAGGGCACATTGTTGACTCATGGTCAGCCTGTTGTCGACCTGAACTCCCAAGTCCTTCTCCAACCCTGGGCACACCTGCACTTCTTTCATGAATATGCTTGTCTCCTGAAAGACATAAAAATTCTTAGTTACTCTGCCATGAGGTCAGTTTAGCACACAGACATCAGAAGCAACTTCACATGGCATCAGTTGTGCTTTGGGTACAACCTGTGTTACTTCTCCCATAGCATTTCAATATTCTGTGACAAACTCATTGATAGCAGGAGCTCTGCCATCATACCAGCACATAAAACACCTCCAGCAGGTTGCAGTACAGAGATCTTATTTGCATTACTCTTCTTGCTGGTTCATGCCTTGTAATTACACAGCAGGGTTTTACCAAACAGCTGAATGGACCGAAGTGTCCACAGCAACTGGAGGAAGCTTCTTACCCCGTGCTCTTCGGAACCTGTGGGGTTTTGGGGGGTTTTTCAGGCCGTTATCTTTTTTCTTTTTTTTTTTTTTCTTTTTTTTTTCTCCCCCCGCTCCCTCCCTGAGTCACCCCACCTCAGGAAGGTGCACTTAGATACTGCGGAAAGAAGCCGAGCGCCCTCGCACGCGTTACACCCGTTACACTCATCTCGTCCGGGAGGGGGCGCTGCGCGGAGCGAGCAGACTTCCTAGCCCGCAGTCTCGCTGCTGGCGTCACGTGAGCGGAAGCGGCCGTTGCGGGCGGCTGCGGCGGGAGGCGGAGGCGGCCCGTTCCCTGACAGCCCGGCTGCTCCCGGCCCCGGCCCCGGCCCCGCGGTGAGAGCGAGGCGGCCCCGGATCCTTCCGGCTCCGTCCGTCCCTTCCCCCGTCCCGGCTGTGGGGCTGTGCCTCTCTTCCCTCCGCGGGCCGGGCTCCGCGGGCCGGGCTCCGCGGGCCGGGCTCCACGGGCCGGGCTCCACGGGCCGCCCCAGGGGGGCCCAGCTGTGTCTGGGCTGCCGGGCTCGGGTGGGGCCGTGGCGGCAGCGGGGCGCCGGGGCTGCGGCTGTCTCCCGCCGGCGGCTGCGCGGAGGGCTGGCTGCGGGCAGTTTCTGCGGGACTGGCAGGTGGGAGGCGGTGAAACTGGTGCCAGAAGGGCCCTTGGGAGGCCGCCGCTGCTATCAGTAGCTCTTCGGAGTTTTCCTGTTGAATTATCGATCTTTTGAGCGACTTTTTTCTATGAACGGCGTTCCCGGGGATGTTACGGTTAGGCTATGCTCTGGAGTTAGGTTTTTAACCTGCTGGGACGCAGGAGTAGCGTGTTTTCCTGTTGACAGACGTGTGTGTGGAGGCCGAGCAGTGCTCACTGAGGAGCTCGGTCACATCGCTCCGTCGAGTCCTTCCCGTGTGTTTCCTGGCCAGGCCGTGGCTGAGATGTGGTGCCTTTGATAGGTTTCATGTAGCCGAGGCTTTTAACATTACCAGAAAAATAAATGTAGCTGTATCTAAAGGGCTTTATTGGAGACTGGTATGGTCTCAGACCTCTTGAAGCATTTTTCTGGGGAAGCAGCTTTATCTCCAGTTTTTTTCTGTTTAATTCCATGTTCATTTGGAACAGCAGGAGTCATGTGTGAAGAACTTGGTGATGTACCTTGTCCTGGCACATTGTGAAGGTTTTGACAGCTGTGACTAAGGAGTTTGAGTTTGTAAAAGAAGTTGTACTATATGTCAGAGCAAGTCTTTTATCTCAGGTTTAATGTGTTGTGTTTTGTGGGAAAAGTGTATTCTGGACAACTCGTGTTAGCACTGAAATGGGAGAGTTAGCGAGCTGCAGCAGTCTCACTGTGATTTAGAGCAGAAAGTAAAACCAGAAATCAGGAAAGAAAGGGGATATTTCTGAAATACAGCAGGTTGTTGGTACTTTGTGTGTGCGTTTTACGCATCTGTTGATGGTTAACAGGAATGACAACCTGATGCAGTTTTGGAAACAGAAGCTGAACCCAGCATTTGATGAAAAGGGAGGAAAACTGTTATACGGGAGCTTTGGTATGTTACCTTGCCATCGGGCTCTTATATAAACAGCATTTCTTTGGATGCCCTGAGCTCTCTACACTTGACAACTGATTCCAGCTTAGTATATTGTCCCTTGTTTCCCAAATTCCTTGGGTTAGTAATCTTTCAGACTACTAGATACCCTAAGATGAGAGATGTGGCGGCAGCCAGCTGAGCTGAGACAGTGGGACATAAAAGACTGAAAGAAAAGTTGATGCCTCTTCTGTTTAAAGTGCCAAGGGAACCTTTTGTCTTTGCTGTATGTTTGTCAGAGAAAGCAACCCAGGTGTCTCCAAGAAAAATCCAACCGAATTAACTCCATATATTGTCTCAGCATCAGACACTGTAGTATGTGATATATATTAACCACTTTTTTAACATGCTGTAGAATTTTAAGGCCAAAGTTTAGAGTTATATTTTAGCTTCTGTATTTAAATAAACACATTGAAATCGATGTCTAAGTGTTGCTCTTTTTAGTCTACCTAGAATCTCTTTGTAGTGTGAGGAACTGTTCTGAATCGGGTGAATATTGCTCATTACTTAATTTTCTGGAGGTTGGTGGGTGTGTGTTGTTTTGGGGGGGTTTTTTGTTTGTTTTTTTTATTATCTATTTGATCTTTCCAAACTTGAGTATTGGGTGGTGTCATTCCATCCTCCCACCCCTAGAAATCTGGGGACTAGACTATGCTTTGCTGGGAAACCAGATGATTATACTGATGTCTATTTTGGAAGTCTCTTTCAGAGTTTTGTGATTTCCTTGGAATTTTATTTTTGTTTGGTGCATGGTTAATTTAATGTTGGTCTTATGTAACCTCTGCAAATCCTTCATCACAAATGAACACGCTAGAAGTGTTGCATCTGGAATATCGTGTCCAGTTCTGGGCCCCTCAGTTCAAGAAGGACAGGGAACTGCTGGAGAGAGTCCAGCGTAGGGCAACAAAGATGATTAAGGGAGTNAATTTGAGAAGAAACTTCTTCTCAGTGAGGGTGACAGAACACTGGAAAAGGCTGCCCAGGGAGGTTGTGGAGTCTTCTTCACTGGAGACATTCAAAACCCGGCTGGATGCCTTCCTGTGTAACCTCATCTAGGTGTTCCTGCTCCGGCAGGGGGATGGGACTGGATGATCTTTTGAGGTCCCTTCCAATCTCTAGCATACTGTGATACTGTGAAGTACAGATACTTTCATCTGAGCATGTTGCATACTTACTCGAAGGTACTGCAAAAGCAAATCAGAACTCTTAGTGAAGGCTTTTTAAACAAATCAGTTATTAACGCGTCACACGAGTCTGAGTCGCTTTTTTTTCTTACAGCCCCTTCTTCTCAGCTTTTGCTCTGTCCTGCTGCGGTTACTGCAGAGGTGAATCACTTGTAGGGGGAACCCTGTGAACAGATCCACTGCCCCTATCTCTCTCTACCTCCTTTTCTGCTCTTCTGCCTCCCCCAAATCACCTGGAAACCCTATTTTTAATGAGGAGAAAAACTAGAAAGCAAACTTCTAAGTGTTGTTAGGAAAGTACTTTTGCTGGTGGGTGCACCTCATTCATGCAACCTAATGTTCTGATTTGGTGTAACATCATTGACTTTAAACTGTGTCTGCCAATGTACCAGAAAGTGTAAAGGGATTCTTGATGGCCTTGTACAATCTCCTGTGTTTGCTGTTACAGGCTACAAGAGTGAATAAGTAATGTCTGTTTACTGTCTTTCAGCAGAAGTCTGTCTATTTTAGCATTTGTTTAGAGGGTTCAAGGTCAGCACTTGATTCCTAGAAAAAATATCTTGATTTATTACTAAGCGTACATGCTTACTTTCTTTCTCTTTTTGAAATATCCTGTTTCTCCCTTGCTAGATAAGAAACTCCATACTTAAAAAAAAAAAAAAAAAAGTATTCCGTTTCTGAGCTCCAGTCCATGCATCAAAGAAAAGGCAGCAAACTAGTCAAACCTAATGGACTTACCTTTGCAAAATTGTGTTGTGGCTTTTTCAGATCTAGATGGACTTGGAGTCAAACTTTCTGCCAGCTACAAAGATGCATTTCTTTATTATGCTTTACTGTAACAATTGCCAGATCCTCATTTGACGATAAAGAGGAAGAGGAACAGCCTGTTACATTTAATAGTATGTGGTAGCTGGCAAGAACAGCAAAATAGGTCTTTGCAAAACATAAACCAAACAAACCCAATGCTGTATTACTGGAGGCTCAGAGGTTTGTTGCCTTAGGTGTGTATCTGTCCCCACAGTTTGTGTCTTCCAGGAGATGTTCTGTTATAAGGAAGCTTTTATGAAAGATACTTCAATATCCAGAAGATAAATCAGATTTAAGAAAAATGTATTACATTCTATTACATGAGCCCTCTGTAATGTCTTATGATTTCATGTTCTTTACAGAGGTATCAACCTGGGAAAACTCTAGTACTGTTCTTTTTTGTTTTATTGGTTTGGGTTTGAGAATGATGTACTTATTCTGCTTTAAACAAGCTGTTTGAGCAGGATACTTGCGAATGCTCTCATAACATGGTATCAAGTACTAATTTTGAACTTCTGTTATACCAAGGGAGGGAGGAGCATGCAGGGACACTGATCCTGAATCAGACTGATTTTTGTCTGCACCAGGAGAGGATTAGGATGTGTATGTGGTACACCAAGACTCGAAAGTAATAATTTGTTAGACTTGAAATTGTAGCATCTGAGTGGTGGATTGATACAGTCTGTCGTAAGTCATTCCAGGTTGTATTCCAGAAGTCCTCCTGCAAAGCAGGGAGCTGGAGACACTTTTTCTCATTCTAAATGGAACATTATTTTCAGTTTGGTTTGCCAAACATATAACCTTGATTTGATGAAAGAGTCCTGAAATTTTAATTGAAGGTTTTAGGTATATTTGACAGATTCTGGACTTCACGATTCATTTGAGGTCATCACTGTAGTGACTTTAGTTTCAAATTCTCCATCCTGTCAGATTTTTTTTTTTTTTTTTTTTTTCCCAGTTCACCTGTTTTCACACAGATTTTTACTGGATCCATGGCATTCATATCCATTCTAAAATTCCATTGCTTTGTGAGGGAGTCTTTTTTTTTCTTGATTCCCATTGCAACTTTTTTTTTTTTTTAATGCTTCACATTCCACTTTACTACTAAGAAGCTTTTAGTTCTCCATTAAATTTGGCAGAAACATCATCCTAGTGTTAATAAATTACAGTTGTCTAACTGAAGTAAGCTTTATCTTGGACTTTTTCCTAAAGTGGGCTTGTCTTCTACCTGTCCATCATGCTTGTCTAGATTATGATTCATTAAGTTACCTGTAAAATTTAATTTCGAAAAACTGTAGTTGCTGTAAGTAAATGACTGGTTCTTTTGTGTGTGTGTGTGTGTGTGTGTGTGTGTGTGTGTGTGTGTGTGTGTGTGTGTGTGTGTGTGTTAAATGTGCCTGAATATATTATCACTTCTTTAAAATCTTTCAGCTGAGAGAAAATGACTGCAATCAAGCATGCTTTACAGAGGGATATTTTCACTCCCAATGATGAACGCTTATTGAGCATTGTGAACGTATGCAAAGCAGGAAAAAAGAAGAGAAACTGCTTTTTGTGTGCCACAGGTACATAGTAATACCACCCCATATTTCTTGTCTTCACCTTTGTTTTTTATTCAGTTGCATATGTCTTAGCTGTACTTAAAATATTTATTCTTGCCCAATATAAAGCAGGTGCTTTCCATTTCTAATGGAGAAATAAATTGTAGCTTATACTTCCATTATTGCTTCTATTAAAAAGGAAACAAAACCCTGTACCCAGATCTCTTTGTAATGTGAAATAAAAGAGTCAAAATTATTTGTGTGGGACTGGTGAGCTTTTGAAGTAGACTGTACGTAGTGCTTAAAAGGGGATTTAGTAGGCGTTTAGGCTGATCAGCCTAAATAAAATGCCATAAAGTGTACTGGTTAGAGTCCAAGGCAGAGGGCTCTGGAAAGGCACAGTAACTACAGAGTTCTAATGTTCCTTTGAGTGTATGTGTAGTATATTAGGTCTCTTCAAAAAATTAGGTGCTTTGGTCAATCTGTCAATAAATTAGCTTGCTACAATTTTTTTTTTGACTGAGAAATCTCCAAGAATGTTTTTATTCTGCCTGTAATCTCCATTTACCTCTGTGCTTTGTCAGTGAGGTGGCCATGGTCTGAGGTCTGCTGTATCAAAGAAATACATGTAAATTGGGTTAATTGCTTCACAAGCTGTATAGTGATGTGTATCTGATTGACTGAGAGTTAAGCTCAACTGTGGAAATGATGGACGAAATGTTTAAAAGGGTCTGTTTTAATCAAATGAATATTACAAAATTTCCCCCACAGATAATTAATTTCAGAAGTTGAACTACAGCAGAAACAGATGTTGAAGTAATTAGTGCATTTTGAAATTACTCTTTTACTTGATTTAACAGTGACCACAGAACGACCAGTGCAAGTCAATGTGGTAAAAGTGAAAAAATCTGACAAGGGAGATTTCTACAAAAGGCAGACTGCATGGGGACTTCGAGATCTTGCTGTTGTTGATGCCAAAGATGCTGTTAAAGTAAGTGTAACTTTTTTGTGTGTGTGTGTGTGTGTTTACTGCTCTGCTCAGAACATCTCTTTGGTTCCTAGTTAGAGTTAACTTTCTTGATACTGACTGCTTTAAAGCTTAGATTGATAACACATGAATTAGGAATTAGTATGTTAAATTCCAGTGCTGCTTATGCCTGCATTTTCTTCTAGATTTTCCAAGAATATAACCCTTGTAGACTGAGTAGGAGTAGTCTAGATATGCTTGAATAGCAATATTCCTAATATCTACCCTGTTTATTGTAGTGATCTCTCCGTGACTGTACAGTGCTTGTGTTAAGGACCAGGACTTTTTTGTTTGTTTCAAGTTTTCAGTAAATTTTTACTCCAAGCTTAGTATCCCCTTAAAAAAAATTATCACCTTCTTACTGGTGACATTGAGCTACATGGAATGTTTTTACTGGGACACTGAAAACATTCTTAATGAGCAGTATGTAAGCTTTTGAAGATTAAACCTTATGCCTGTTCTCTAAATCGTGACATTGGCCATTTGTTGGAAAGCGTACAGTCTTGAGGTGTTTTTCTTTTCCATAGAAGAGTAACCTATTTTTGATGATTTAAATTCATCTGTTGTCATTAATAAGATGTACACATAGGCAGAGGTGAAAATTCTTCATCGTGTGATGTCTGGTTTTATGTTCTTTTAACTGGCGCTTTGGAAGAATATTGCAGAAAACTATGAAGTTGAATATTCTTGAATTTCCCACTCCCTAAGTGTAAGTTTAATATGTTTTGTTATTTCAGTTATCCACATACTTGTTGGCTAGATTTTAGATTTTCCCTGCTGTTCTTAAGTACCCTGTTGGATAATTCCTTCTTTCAGGTTAAGGTTCTATTGAAAATTACAGCGTCTCTCAGGGCTTTTTCTTCCAAACCAGAATTCAGTTAACTGTTTTCTGAAATGTGCTGTAATGTAAATACCACTCTAAAGAGCGATTTTGAAATTTTCTTTCAAAAACCAAATGCTGAATGCCAAACTCTCTTACATTAAAAAAATGTCAAAATTAAAGTTGATAGGTGCATCATGATTTGTTTTCCAAATGTGATCCTGTGCAACTCTTTTGCCATAGGCCTTTCCTGCACTAGTTGTCAGGTCAAATTTTATGTAATGATACTCTTTGTTTAGAAATGTATGGTAACTATATTTATCAATATAAGCTACAGAAAAAAAACAGAGCTGCTTTTATTGCACTCTACAGGAAATACCACTTCCCATCATTTGCAGTTTCATGTATAGCCTGCTTCTGCAGATAGTAGTGACAATCTAAGTAATAAGTAGCATCAGTAGTAGTTTTTACAAACTGTAAGTAAGAATTTAACATGTATCTGAGGCAAGAACATTTTCTATCAGGGGGTTGGACCTTGTAAAATACTTGGAATGTGATTTTTAAAATAGACTATTACAAGTTAGAGTCCATACTGAATTCGTAAGTGGCTGCAGAAAGGAAAGTACTTTATTGAATTGTTATCAAAGTGTTCTCATCAGGCAACAAATCTAGTTGATAATACTTATGTGGTAGTTTTTTACCTTTAAAATACCAAATAGTCTTTCTATCCTGTTTGGTGCTATTAAACACTATCATATCTATAAAATATATGAAGTGTTCGTAACTTTTCCCCTTGCCTATTCCTCTGAGTCTCCTTGAACTGTTTTGTATATGTTTTCAGTAATTCCAGGTACTGTTTTTAGTTTCAGAAGGCTAACACAAGGCTTTAGTCACTCTGAGGACAGTGTTTCGGAGCAGACAGCACTGTCAAATGTTTCTTGAAACTCTTACAGATCTCTGTATTATGTGTTATTGTTGCCTTATCTGGCTTGACCAAATACTGTCTTCATAGTGTGGATTCTGCTTTTTCACTTTCAGTGTTTTAGCACTTTCATTTAAGGTGCACCAGGGTGCCAGTGTTGGTATATCAACTCAAGGTTGGCATCAGTGTAATTTCATTTTTATCCTGTCATCTCAATAATTAAGTGAGTAAACAATCTCTGCTGCTCAGAGAATCATTTGACTGTTGAGCCTGTAACAAACATATCTCATCTTTTGCAGGAGAATCCTGAATTTGACTTGCATTTTGATAAAGTGTACAAATGGGTTGCGAGCAGCACAGTGGAAAAGAACACCTTCATTTCATGTATCTGGAAACTCAATCAGCGATATCTTAGGAAGAAAATTGACTTTATTAACGTTAGTTCACAGCTTTTGGAAGGTAAATTTCTACAACTGTATGTTAAGCATAAAACTTAGTAATTACTGACGTAAAACAGACTATAAAAAAGAATCCTAATCCTGATGTTTTTCCTATTCGATTTTATAAGTCTTCAGATAAACAAGGTGATTAGATAACAGGTTTTCTGTTAGAAAACTGAGAACTGAGACAAAATACTACATTAATGAAGTTCTAAATATTGATAAGCATATTGTATTTTTAAGGCATTCTGCTTCTTGAACTAAATAAAATCTGCCTGTAAGATCTGTTAGGACTAAACGTGTAACAAATCTGCTTTTGCTCCCTTTTTCTTTCCCCCAATTTAGAAAAATGCTTTACAAAGTGTCACTTCAGTAGCATGCTAGAGGTTATGTGAGGTTTTATATGACATTTCTAGTTTACAAACTGTGATTAGCAGATGTTACGTTCTGATGGACCCTGTTACAGTTAACGTGACTGGCTGGTTGCTAAGAGGGCTTTGTATCTTGTTTACTCATGCTATATTAAACGTTTTTACAGTCATGTTATCTTTTAATAGTTATTTTTTTTATTAAAGCCTAGTGAGTAAGTATATGTCATGTTGGAGTCTATCAGAAGTGGCTGAACTGTTGATATTGAATACTAGACTGGCTTGTGCAGAAGAACATGAATTAGAAATGTGGAACAGGAAGGATAGCATTTCTGTATTTTGGTGTTGACTGAAATTTGCTTTTAACCAACCTCTAACTTTTCAAGTTAGTGCACTATTAAAACGTTCAAACTTGCTGCCACTTAAAAATATACACACTGTTCATCCTTTGTCTAGCTAACATTCTCTGCTTCCTTTCCTCTGCTTTTCCATACCTTTTAATTCTTCAGAACTGCCTAAAGTTGCAGAAGGTGCGTAACACCTTTTTCCTTTATTCTGCTTTGTAAGCAATTTTTCTTAGATAATATGCTTTAAAAAAAAATTAAATAGTGTTTTGGATAGCATATAGAATTGTGAGAGATAAGAGATGTTTCAAATGTCCTGAACAGTTTCTGGCTGGACTGTGTTAACGTTCTGTAAAAAACATTTGTCAGCCTTTGAATGGCTTGTTGAATTAAATAAGCACTGCCATGAGAAATCATAGTTCATGAAAACATTGTTATAGAATTTTCACTTACTTCAGTACTGATTTTTTTCCTGCTATGAAACTTACCTTGAGCATCAATATATTTTCTATTTATTCAGAGGTATATTTCTTTATCTGCTGCAATATGTTTCCCTTATGTTCTGTCTACCAAAAGAGAGAGTCTAACTTCTACTGATCTTCTGCCAACAAGTCTAGCGTTAATGCCGTAATGTACTCTGATGTTGATTACTAGTGTGACAGGTGAATGGAGCGAGACAGCATGTCCCTTTGTACATGTGATAAAGGAAGGTGGCTATTTGTATTCTGCTTATATAGCATAATTTGGAAAACATCATTGTTTGGAACCAGTTCTGGAAATCTTAATGAAGCCCATGGAAGACTGAGACTTGCAAAAAGGGTATGCAGGTAGCAGGTGCTTGTTTTGAAAGTTGTTTAATGGATACATTTACTTAAAGGTAGTGGAACATACTTAAGTACTCTTAAAGTGCTTGTGACTTTCTGCACTTGCTGACATATTTTATTTCCATTCTCTATGTAAGAATCTGTTCCAAGTGGAGAGAACCAAAGCGTAACAGGAGGTGATGAAGAGTCTGTGGATGAATACCAGGAGTTAAATGCAAGAGAAGAACAGGATATTGAAATAATGATGGAAGGCTGTGAATATGCTATTTCTAATGCGGAAGCCTTTGCAGAGAAATTGTCGAGAGAGCTACAAGTGCTGGATGGGGTAAACATTTCTTGTAATGTACAGTGTGTTAGCATGTTGAACTGTTTGCATTGATACAGACTATGTAGCATTCTTTGAAAAGGTAGCGAACTTGTTCTGCTGCATATTTAGAGATAAATGTATATCTGTTCCTAAGCAGAGCTACATCCTATCTATGATCAGATTTTAAAGATCTTAAACTTTGCTCTTTACCTTTGAGACCTTCTGGGGTCAGTCACAGGCTTCGGAATGATGACTTGAGAAGAAAAAGGGGAGGCATTCTACATAGACCTTTCTTGAAGGCAAGGGTGCAGGGAGAGGGAGAATAGATGTTCATGTCTATGGATGTGAACTCTTATGCCTAAAATACTACTCTCAGTGTAACTGGGAAACTGGCTTAGTCTAACAACGTTGCAGTATTGGACTGTCTAGCAGTACCATGTTGTTGGCTATTTTGCTTTTTGAACAACCCAACATTCTAGAGGTCACTTAAAACCTGAAGGAGATGCAGGGGTTACAGTTTTGAGAGAACAGTCAACAAGCTCCTCAAATTGTTGAGTGGATGTTTTTCTCATATTTTGAAAATGGCTGTTACCAAAGAGGTAGCTGAAACAGAAAATGTGACCTTATCACCTGAGCTTTTTTTCTGGAACTAAAAATGTTCCAGTATAGTAGGGGTTACTGTTTGGTTTTTATTTTTGTGCAAATCAATACTTCAATTCTACAAATTTAAGCAATGTTTTTGTTTTATCTCTTTTCTTTATGAAATGAGGAAGTGTCATGGACTGAGGCACTGTTGTGTTCAATAACACTTTAAATGAGAAATACTGCAAGCTTATATTGTTTTGTCTCTTTCATCAAGAATTTTGGAAAGTATTTGACAGTGGTGGAGACAGAAGGAGACAACAGAATGCTTTTGAGATATAAAATAGTCTCTCAAAATCTTGTGGCCTAATTTTCTGTACAGGCAAATATCCAGTCAATTATGGCCTCAGAAAAACAGGTGAATATCTTGATGAAGTTGCTGGATGAAGCTCTAAAGGAAGTTGACCAAATTGAGCTGAAGCTGAGCAGTTACGAAGAAATGCTTCAGAGTGTAAAAGAGCAAATGGATCAAATTTCAGAAAGCAACCACCTAATCCATCTCAGCAACACAAATAATGTGAAGCTACTGTCAGAGATAGAGTTCTTAGTGGTAAGCATTTTTATTGCGTTCACTGTGGTTGTTCACACCAGGTATAAAAGTCTTTCAGGTTACTACCCTCTCTAGCAACCATATATGAGGTTCGTTTAAAAGAATTAGTTTATTTTTCTGTTTTATTATTGCACTAACCAGTAAATTCTTATAATTATGGAATTGTATTATATTTATCATTATTGTTGAGCAGCATAGCAAACTAACCTGCTTCTGGCTTATGGACAAGCATTGGAACAGGCTGCCTGGGGAAGTGGTTGTCACCATTCCTGGGGGTGTTTAAGAGACATGTAGATGTGGTGCTTAGGGACATGGTTTAGTGATGGAGTTGGTTAACAGTTGGACTCAATGATCTTAAAGGTCTTTTTGCAACATAAATGGTTCTATGATTATGTTCTATGATTCTATGACAATACTATCCATTATTTTGTAGAATCACATGGATTTGGCTAAAGGTCATATAAAGGCCCTTCAGGAGGGAGATCTGACATCCTCTCGAGGCATTGAGGCTTGCACTAATGCAGCAGATGCCCTTTTGCAGTGTATGAATGTAGCTCTTCGTCCAGGTAATGTTTCTGTTAGACTACAGTCTAACATACAAAATTTATTATGGCAGTACCTTTATCGTATGTGCCTTTCCAACTAGTCTCAGATGATGTTTCTGTAGATTGAGGGAATTGTTACCTCTGGTCCTTGTAGTTCCCACGTATATTACTGTATGTTTTGTACTCTGTGAAGTTCTTTTTGTTTTTAGGACATGATATGCTTCATGCAGTGAAACAGCAACAGCAACGGTTTAGTGACTTGCGTGAGCAATTTGCACGGAGACTTGCCAGTCATTTGAACAGCGTATTTGTTCATCAGGTATTGTTTCTTACTATTTTATGTGACATTTTCAGTCACAAACTTTTCCTGACAAGCAAACCGATACACCTAAAGTTGGACACGTTCTGTGATGTAAGCAGTAAACAAATGGACTGCTAGAGGCGCTTCAGGCATACTAAGCATACCAAACTATAGTTGCCTTCAGAAGTCTCATATTTAAAAAAAACAACTCTCTCTTTAGCGGGTTTGCCATCTGAATTAAACACATTGTGTGATATATAAGAATTTATTTTAATTGTTAGGCTTGATTAATTGAGGAGAAAAAGCACTGACTTTTTTTAAGCATGTCAGAGACTGAGAACATAGGAGTTCTTGCTGTCTGAACTTCAAGGGCCATAAAAAACCCAAACCCATAAAAAGAAAGATGAATAAACCTTGATTTTTGAGACTTAACTTCAAATATTCAGAAATCACTGTCCTAAGGCTTGTTTCCTAAAGTCTGGGTGTCTTTCTTAGCATCAGTTTTCTTTCATTTCTGTATTTTTTTTTTATCTCCAATTAGTTTAATCAGAACTTCCTTCAGCTCTGTAACAGGCCCTACTCTCTTTCAGTTCCAGTGAGTACATTTGGTTTGATACAAGTTTTTCTAACTAATTTTTTTGAGCTTGACTTACCTAGCAGCTGCATCTTTGGCTTTACAAAAAGAAATTTATCCTTACCAGTTGCACAGCATCAGACCTATGCTTCCATTATTCTTATTAGGCCTCCAGCTTTGTTTATCTGTTTATGGGTTAACATTCCTCCAGTGCAATCTCCAGAAGTTGTGAAAACACAGAATGAGGTGTGTGGAGGAAAAATATTTTCAGGAAATTGTAATATCTGTACAGCTGTACGGATACTACAATTGTGTTACATTGTAATATTTGTAAATTAAAAAATTCAGTTTTTATACATATTAGCACAATCAAAGTTTTAGAAGTTTTTTTGTTTTGTGTATTAGACTGTGTGCAGAAAATGGAATATAGTTAGGCTGGATAATTCTATAGAAAATTGCATTTGAGACTACTAGCCTGGCTTCTTATGGCAAAGTGCTTCCTACATTTTATTTCCTTTGCAGAAGAATTCCAGTTCTACAGCATGTTATATTTTTTGCCTGTATTTTCTGTTCTTAAAAAAGTATGTTTCTCTTGTGAGTTTTCATATTTTGAAAAACTGAGCACAAACTGTGTCCTGGCCTTTCAATGAACAAGTAGAAGCTATTTAGTGTAAGTCCTATGTAAATGCATTCACAAAGTTTGGATTTTGGGCTTGCATACGGAAGTGGCTGTTTAATGGAATGCCTTTTCTGATGTTCTCTTCTGAGGATTTTATTTTTTAAAATGGTAAGAGATTATTATTACTGTGTAATACTATGTGTATTAGATGAAATACTTCTCAAGAGACTTTTCAGTGCTATTGAGAATGCTCTTACCAATTTGAATTTTTTTTTTTTTTTAAATTCTGGTACTGATAGTGGCCTCACACTGTCTTTCGTATAAACTTTCCTCTGGAAAGTTTTGATCTGCTGGTGGCTGTGAGGTATTAATCAGCAGGTAAAAAAACATGGCCTCACTGTATACTCTGTATACTTCATTTTGAAATACAGATTCAAGTGTTGGAGCTACAAGGGATTTTTGTGTTGTCTTACTAAAATGACCTTGTCTGGTTGGTCTGATGAATAGAATGTAGCAAATTCTCAGCCGCACATTTTTGTAAAGCCTAGCTGGAATACTTTGTTACTTTTAACATCTGAGGACTTGCATTATTTGTTTAGAATGTTTCTCTTAAAAAGATAAATCACTTCAGAAAAAAAAACTAAGGCAGATACTGATTTCTAAATTAAAATGGCAAATGAAAAACATGATGATGTCTAGACAGCTGGTACTAAAAGCAAGACAATCCGATATGAAACTCTTTAGATGGAAGACCAAAGTTGCATTGACATTTTGAACTAAATATATTATCTTAGAAGTATGAAATTGTTCTTTTTTTTTTTTTAAAAAGGCAAACAAACCCAATGCTGTGATTCAAACTACTGTTGTAAGATATTAAGGTGCTTCATCTCCTTTACATAAAAATGAGAATAAATATGGAAAGATTTAAAGAGAAATGCAACTTTGGATTGCCATTCACTGCAATGTTAAAAACTGTTTGCAGTAACTGTTACTAACAGATAATGTAGTTGTCTGTATTGTGTCCTAATAATATTTGATTAACCTTACTGTGTGTCTATAAAGTTTTTTCTTTTTTATTAACAACCAAGTTCAGCACTCAATTAAAAGGCAACTCTGGGCTTTCTCTGTTTAAATAGGAAATAGTTTGAAGCTTTGAAACTAAGAAATAGTTGAATAACAAGGTTGCAGTATCATTTGGTAACACAGAGAAATTTATCTTGGGAGAGGATTTCTCATCTAGCTTTATGAAGAATGCAACTATTAAGCAAAAATAAAAAGTTGTGTCTAATAAAAGGACATGAATAAAATTGTTAGATGAAAGAAGCAGTAAGAACTTGGATAGCTGAGTATTTCCTAGCAGTAATGTGAAGTAGCCTTTGGACTTAGTTGAAGAAAGCTGTGAAAGCCACCAGCTAAATTCTGTTAAGCTATAATGAACTTGAACATTAAAATGCGTGCTGTAGGGATGTTGCACACCAGGGGATAGGAGAGAGAACCATAAATGGTTTTCTATGTCTGTTAAAATCATATCAAACATAAAAGCATATCAAAGATTTGTGGAAAATATTTGTTATACACATGCCCAGACGTACACACAGTATGGAGTATGACCTTGCTGATTACATCAGCAGCTGTGTGGCTAATGCTGGTTGGATTCTAGTTCCAAATTATATGTTGCATGAACTACACTTTACAAAGTTAGCTTTTTGCGGGAGTCAGAAAACAGGATTGCTTTTGGGAGGGAGATTAACAATATGACTTTTCTCATTGTCTGTGAGAATAAATGAATGAAGTCATCTAGGGCTTGTTTCTTTGGGTCCATTTGTGTCTCAGTTTATGTAGTTAAGAAAACAGGACTTAAAGTAAGTTCATGTTTGTGCTGGTTACAAAAAGTAATGACAGCTTTATTTAGAACCTGGCATGTTTGCGTTGTGCTACTTACTAAAGATTAGTCTTTTACAAATAGCATCAAGACTTTTTTCTTTAAAAAAAACCAAAGATATAAATGTGTGAATGTGTTGTGGAAGCTTTTATGGCTTTTTTTAACCAAAGGCTTGAACTGATTAGTACCCACCGCAATGGAGAAGGGTGAGCCAAAGTTTCTGTAGTTTTGACTGTGTGTTGGCTTCTGTTCTAACTTGCAAGCATACGTAAGCAGTTTTTAAACTATACGGTTTATATTCTGCCAACTTGTCATATCCAAGACAGAACTGTCCAGGAATGCTTCCTGGGTCAGGGACTGTCATTGACTGACATACATGAACCACCTGCATGTTATGCTACAAGAATTGGAGACCAATTAGGAGAATCTTTTTGTGCTGCCATGGCACAAACTATACTTGAGATCAAGTTTTGTTGCAGTATTTATTACAATCCCAGTAAAATAGACTTTACAGGAAATAGTAAAGCCATTTTGAAATTAAGTCACATCCTCCCTTTGACTAGCGCAGGGCAAAGGGTTGTGTGTTGTGCTGCATGACTGAAGTGTGGTGTTACCTTGCTTGCTTCCAGAATTGTCCAGGAAGCTTGTGAGTTCCAGCAGGTGAAAGCTTAATAAAGCTAAATCATATATTGTTCAAGCACTGTGATGTGATCTTCACTTAAAGGATAGTGTGGGGGTTTTTGTGTGTGTTTTTTTGTTTGTTTGGGTTTTGGGTGTTTTTGTTTTTTTTCCAGGAGATAAGCCAGATAAAAGGAGGAGTGTGAAGTTAGTAGCTTGCTGTTAAATGAGTTGGTTTATCCTGCATGTTGTCAACTGTTTAATAAATGCTTACTGAAAGTGTGTACGTGTGCATGTCTGTATTTGTGTAGAGGGAGAGAGAACATGTGTGAGCTGGTGTTTTTAAGGTTTGGCCAAAGTGGACTACAGTGGGTTGAATTGGAGCAGATTTTCAGAGGTGTAGCATAAAGCTCATCATTAACATTGAGGTCACTGACTGACTGGGGACCTGAAATGTCTTACACTGTATGGGAACAATATCTTAAAAAAGAAGCAGATATGGATTTTGTTTGTTTGTTCGTTTAGAGAAATAATGTAATAATCTCTTAGAATTTTTCAGAAACAGTTGAACACTTGTTGTTAAATCTTCACTCAGGTATACCTTGTGTTCTCTTGCAAAAATGCCAAATTAGCTCACCCTGGAGGCAAAGCGCCTTACAATAAATAAGTTTACTAGGATGTATTCTCCGCCACAACTATAGTACCTCAGTGTCTGTATTATGTTAGGGTATTTTCAATCTAAGTCTCTAGACTTTGTTTCTATGCAAGATATTTTGATGCTTTTCTGTTTGTCTGAGAGGGAATCTCTCTTCATTTTAAGTTTCTCAGGAAACTTCCAGTACTACTGTATAGTGCTTCCAGATTCACTTTAATGCTTTCTTTTACCAAGGGTCACGATCAGAGTTCTACTCTTGCCCAGCACTCTGTTGAATTGACATTACCCAATCACCATCCATTTCACAGAGATTTACTTCGATATGCTAAACTGATGGAGTGGCTAAAGAACACAGACTATGGAAAATACGAAGGGCTAACAAAGGTATGTGAAGTACTCAAATGGTGCTAGAGAATGTACATAGTATTCTGGGTTTGAGAGTCAAAAGAAGAACTTGTGTGTATGTGCGTGTCCTTTTAATATTCTTTTATATTAAATTTAATTCACTGCTCCTTTTTTCTTGTTCCTCTTTGGAATAGGAGATCTAATTTTTTGGTATTTGTTCTATCCTTGTATTTTTTTTTCTCCAAGATTTTATGTCTCTCTTATGAAGTATCATAAGATATTAATCTTAATAGTTATGTAAAACAAGTTTGCCATTTTACTGTCTAGTAAGAAAAATAATTAAGTTATTTTCATGTTGATGTGCTTATTGCTTATATGACATCTTTATTTCAACAGACCTTAATTTCACTTGGAATATCAAAAACTTCAGAGGTCTCTTGTAAAGTAGATTAAGTAGAAATATTTAACCTTTGTGTGTATGTAACTTCTAACTACCTTGTTTAAAACTGACGTGGAATGAAAAAAATACTGCGGAAGTAGAGAAAATGTTTAGATAGAAATCAAGGGAAAGTTAGTCCTTACAGAACAAGTCTTCTTTTGTTCAAGTACTATCATTCTTAAAAACTCAACTGTGGAAGATTTAAATTACTCTTAAAATGGCTTTGAAGTAATTGTTTGTTTGCTTTCAGTATAAGGCAAATACTCAAAGAATAATTGACATCTTTGTGATCATCTAATAAAAAAAAAGAAACATATTTATGTATTATGTGTGCTAAATAAATAAATTCTGAAGAACATAGGAAAAAAATTATTGGGCGATCTTTTATAAGTAAAACATAATAACCTTTGTATTAAAAATCTAAACAAACCAGATAATCTTCAAACTTATTTCAGTTGCCTCGTTTGTTTAAAACTTGAGTTTATTTTTGGCAGCGTTGCAAACAAATTATTTTGGGATTGATTAAATCTTGTAGTAAGTAGACACACAGAGTTTGTGCCTCTCAAAGTTTTCGAGTCTTTTTGTTTTTTGTTTTTTGTTTTTTTCCTTGTAAGAGTAGTAATAAAGGAGGTCACGTGCTCAGGAAGATGTGTAGGAATGGCATCCTATGTGCTTTGGGGCATGGAAAGAGTCTAGTAAAAGAGGCTACAGAGAATGGTGCTGAATTCTCTCCGTTCTGCCCTTGAATTGAATTCTATGATGCATTAGCACTAGTAATCCTATTTGTATGCACCACATTGTGTATCTTTTCTTGTGGAGGAGAATTAGCGCTTTCTGATTGCTCAAGGAACTCACTAGGAAAATGATTATAACCTGCTTAAATATCATGAGTATATTTTTGTGCATGCTACATAAATATATAAATACATATATAGTCCAAACCAGTTTGTTGTTTAGTAGAACAAACTTACTTGCTGGATTGCTGTTTTTTAAGATCTATTTAATTGTAATAGGACAAAGTCAATATGTATACCTGTTAACTATACATTTTTCTTTTAAGAACTATATGGATTATTTATCACGACTATATGAAAGGGAAATCAAAGATTTCTTTGAAGTTGCCAAGATCAAGATGACGGGCACAACCAGAGAAGGAAAAAAGTTTGGTAAGCTTCCAGGAGGCATATATCTTGCTTTGAATCTCATTATTTCCTTATAAAATACTCCTAACGACATCTAGGGCGAATTTTTTAATGGTGTAAAGTTGCTTACTTCTGGCAAGTTGGATGAAAAATATGATTGGTAAAACTTCTGAATTCTAGGAGGCCAAAGCCGCACAACTGAAATCTTGTGAAATTCGTCAAGATAAAAGGATATTTCTCAGATTTTCAAATTTGCTCTCAATTTTTAACAAACTGCCAACCATTTTTTATTGCTTAAACTATCCTGCTTTGTTACTGGAACAACTTTGAAAAATCAGCGTTTGTAAGTAAAGAAAACTTGGGCAGCATATGTGTGTTCCTTCTGCTTTTAGTAAGTTTTGGGTAGAGTTTGAAGAAGCTAGTTTTAATGCTAAGTCTGCCTAAGGAAACTTGTGTATTTCATTGTGTTTTCAGTAGGATTTACCTCTGTAGTCTGAGACTAGAAATCATACTTCCGTTAACTTGTAGGCCTTTCTGTTTAAGGGGGTATGTATTCCTGCTAGGTTTAAGTAGTCTAGTGAGAATATGGAAACGAAGCTTTAAAAAAAAATAGCCTGAATACTTAGAAAGTAACAATGCTATGGGTGGTTTTATGTATTGGCTATTCTATATTTTGAAGTGCACTATTTCAAAATTTGTTTAAAATATTTATATTTGACACAGTTCACCAGTTTCCAAACTCTAAATTCAGAAATCATGTGCAGTTTTAACTAGTAAGTTCTGTCAAGCCTATTTTAGGTCCAGAACTTATGCTTTGAAGTTTGATGGTAGAGAACAGAAAACAGTAATGAAAGGAAGAAAGCAGGAGAGTGGTGAGTTGAGTGGAAAGACTTGGCAGGCTGTTGGACATGGGGAGCCAGTGGTGCCGTAATGTGTCACTGTCAGAACAGTTAAATTCATAAATCTTGAAAAGATGCTTCAACAACAAAACACTTTATCCTAATATAAACTGAGTTCTAAAACATTCTAAGCACTTTGTCCTGGCATTTCTTTTGTGATTTGCATTTGTGAGGAGACAGTTTTTGTAGCAATTTCCTAACTTCTGTAAATGTTGTGGAGCGATCAGGCATTTTGGAGAAAGAGGTCCTTCAGTTCATAAACCTTTGGAAGGCTTCTGTCGTGTATTTGTGCAAACTTCAAGCATGTTTGAACTTTGCACAGAATAGGCAAGGGGAGTAGCAAAGGTTTTGTTTAACCAGTTCTCCTTATTTGATTTCCTTTTCAAATTACACTTTCACAATCATTCAAAGAGTATGTTTATGTTTATGCTGGTGACACACTGACACACAAAACTTGACCAAAGTGCCCAGTCCTCAGAAACTGGTAGGAAGCAGTCACAAACCCCAGACTAGAAGCTGTATCCAGTGGGGACTCTCCTAGAATTATTAATGTTATGAATAGTAATTAAGCCATTAAGTAATGGTTATCAATGGCCACATGTCTGAGGCAAATCTGACAATGAATTAGATCGAAAAAACTTCAGTCCTCAGTACTAATCTTATAAAGGAAAGCAAATTATGTATCTTTAGAAAGCTGTTCCTTACATAAATGATTTCATTTCACCATTTAAATATCAAGTTCTGTATTTTGTAACAGTTTATAATGGTTTGTAATTTCAAAGGCTTCTATGTTGAAGGTAGTGGTTGAACTATTATATGCATGCTAATTCAAAATACATCACTTCTTAATAGTAAACTTATTTAAGCAATAGTGTAGGTGCATAATGCTCCAGTTGTACTCAGACACTAAAGAGGACCTGTTTCCAAGCTGTGTTGGTGTGTGTTCTTGCCTTTTTTTGTGCTTTGGGAATAGCACTGCTGTTTGAATGCCTCAAACGCAGAGGGGATGCTGGGAGAATTCTGGCATTCTGTGCTACTGCAAGGTTCTTTGTCTGCATTTTTATGGAAAAAAAAGAAATCTGGGTCGTGAGCATTCACACTTGTCTTAAGCAGTCTTTTTTATTTATTTCTTTTATTTGATAAAGCCAAGACTTTGATACTTAAATACCATAAAATCAATGTGGGAAAGAGTGCTACTACTGTCATACGTTTATATGACGTGCCTTCTCAAAAGGAACTATGGCTCCCAGATTGTCCAGGGCCTGATCTTTACCTACAGTTCTTCATATTCTGTGGTGTAGTCCCACGCTTTTGGAAATTGAGGACGATGAAGAAGTGGGACCAATGCATGACAGATGCATATGCCCAATATATCAGACATAAACCTTTTTATTCAAAAACTGCCAAAACCCCCAAGATCTGAAAACTAGGCTGGAATTAAATTTGAGTTTGATATTGTAATTGTCAGTAGTGTTGCCTACTTGAGAACAACTGGTATTTAAGACATGTTTGTGGCATTTAGAAGTATTTACTCATTCTATTACAGTAGGTTCTGCTTGCCTGCTCCATTTTGGGGGCTTGTAGCATCCATCTTCATCAAGATCTTCTTAATACCACATACTGCTTTTAGTGTATGTATGCAAATGCCTTTTACTGGTTAGGGATTCTCTACTACAGATGCTCTTTTACTCTAAATTTCATATTGAAGTCCACTTGAGAAAACTTTTATTCTGAGGAAAAAACAACAGCAAACAAAAACAACAAAAACCACAAACAAACAAAAACCACAAACAAAACCCAGGAAAAATAAAAAAGCACCTTATAATTTTTTTTTTTTTACTATGATTTATATTGTTTTCCTCCTCTCCGAATTTGCAGTCATCAATTTTTGGTGCAGCATGAATAAAAAATATGTATTCTCTATGTAAGCTTCCTGATTTGTGAACAACAGAAAAGTTCAGCCAGTCTTACTGTTGATAGGAATGATTTTGCAGTGTTGGTGTGTGGTTTTTAAATTGAAGAGGTGGACAATATCTCTGACTCAGTACAAAATTACATAAATACATTTAAACTTCTTCATGTCTGTTATCAATATGATGATTGATCTTGGAAACTGAGTCTTTTGCAATATTAACTCTGACAAATAAAACTCTAATTTAATGGACTTCTCAATTTGGGAGAACTTAAATACATGTTACCAAAAATGTTCTTTGAACACACTGTATAAGAAAAAGTAAAGTTTAATATCTAGAAACTTACTCTGTTTTCCATGTAGCTTAGATACTGAATTTCTAGAATAGTACCTCTCCAACTAAATGTGTTTGCAATTTAGTTACTTGCTGCTTATAGTTCTCCGCATGTTTCTTTCCGGTTAGAGCTTAACTTGCATCTTGTGCATGGTTTGTGCAAACTGCATTTTAACTTGTCTTTGTCTTTGGTGCTTGCAACCTAATCCATCCCAGCTACACTGCCTCGAAAAGAAAGTGCTGTCAAACAGGAAACTGAGAGTGAGTATAACTAGTTGCATTAGTTGGTATTGTCAATGCATGTGTGTCAATGTAAAGATGTAGTGCTGCATCATGGAAAATCTACCTAACACTGAAGCAGTCCGTTCAGAACGAAATAAGCATTAGCAAGAATCATTGTTTCTGCAAGGCAAAAATGAAGCACAGTTAAAATGGCCCAACATAGAAGTTGAGAAGGTTTGCAGGTAAAGGCAACATCTTTTGGTTTTTTCCATGCTGCTAGTTGCTCTAAAAAATAGGTTTGTGCCTGAGAACTTGTCGTAGTTTCCCAGTTCTTGCAGTAGGTTGAGGTAACAACTCTTATTAGATCTATGGACTTTGTCTTGTGTCCCTAGACTAGATACCAACATAGCAGTTACATGAAACTTGCAGGATTGCTTTTAAACTTCTTTGTGGTTGAGATGTGAGAAGTCTACATGGGGGTCAAACATTGGTGATTTCTTGGTCTGGTTTTGTTACTAGCTTTCTCCATCCTGTTACAACATTTCTGAAAACTTGGGAAAAAGACTAAAATACATGTTCCTTACCTAGAAGGTCCCACAATATCCAGAAAAAATGTCTGAATGTTAATTATGATCAAAAGGAGAGGGGAGCATTAGCAGTAGAGTTACTATGGTATTGTAGATTCAGCAAAATAGCTGGAGCAAACTATGTAGACAAAAGGATGTTACAAGCACAAAGATCAAGTTCAAGATGAAAAAGTACCTGTATGTGTATAAAGCTTTTTAATTTTTCCCCTCTTGTGGATTAAGTCTTCTCCTTGTGGCAACTTTTGCCCAAAGCACATTCTCAAAGATAATAACTAGTCTTTACTTCCAAGCTTTCAAGGAGAATATCTATCCTAGTGTTCCTATATTTCACAGTTTTGTTCCTTTTATACCTTTTTCCAGGCTCTGCCATGAGGGCGTATATAGCTACATGGTACTTTGAAACTTGCTGAAGTATTTCAGTTACCTTGTAACAGGAAAAGAATGTGTTTATAGCAGAAGCACTTGTAGCTTAGACAAAAATTTAGTTTATTTTAACGCAGGTTTACTAGCAACTCTTGATTTCATGCACTCTGTAACGAACCTTTTCTTCTTGAGTATTTTATTCTGCCTTTGCTTCCCTTCTTCATAGTGTCTTTATTTCGCAGGTCTTCATGGAAGTTCTGGAAAACTGACTGGGTCTACTTCTAGCCTAAATAAACTCTCTGTTCAGAGTTCGGGAAGCCGTAGGTCTCAGTCATCCTCACTGTTGGATATGGGAAACATGTCTGCCTCTGACCTTGATGTGGCTGATAGAACAAAATTTGATAAGGTAAAACTAAAAAGTTGCAAAGGATTCCTGCTTAGTTTGTATTAGTAGTGTGTTGCGTATCCTCCTTATATAGTTTATAAATCTGTACTGTTTAAATCTTAAAACATGCCAATTTCAAATTCTGTATGCACCACACATCTAATAAAGGCAGTTCTAAGGAATATATAGGTTAGAGTATTATTCTCTGATTATAAGATTCCATTTAGTTCATTTGTATGCTGAGTGATCCGTAAAAAATATCAAGCATACAAATGGTTTATTAATTTTAATATGCAAATAGGGATTGAACTGATGGATTCTTAACTGATTTTTTTTTTATCAATACAAATGTTCATGTGTTCTGTCGCATTTTGCCAGTATGCAAACAAAAGTGAAAGAAAAGAAAGAATAATCTTCTTTTAGCCAGGACTTGAGCATGGCTCTGAAATTTTATTTATACTGGTTTCACATCCAAGTTGTTGTCAGTTTTCAGCTTTAACCAATGGTGCTAAGTTATTATTGGAGCATCCTCAGCATCTGTTTAAAAACCTCCTGTCCTCAACATCTGGTTTGGTTGGTTTTGGTGTTTTGTTTTCCTGAGCCTTTAAAAGTGATAATGCTCCTCACTTCTTGTGGAATTAACTCCTCAGTACTATAGAGGGAAAAGGATCTGTTATCAGAGAAAAAGATAAAAATAATTCTCTTGTTCTCTATTGAATTGCTTGATGGAATTGATTATTTTTCTTCTGACTACTTCAAGTCTTTGCGCAGTCCTTTTCTGGGAGGAAATATTATCTATCTGTTTTACTTCCCTGGGGCTTTTAATTTTTTCTTCTTCCTCTCAGCAACCTAGGCAGAAAAGAGGGTGGCAGAACCCATGACTTACTATTAAAATGTGAATGTTTTCATTATAGCACAAAAGTCCTTCCTCAGGCTGTGACTAGAAAACTTCTAGTTGTGGGAAAAAATATTGTTCTTTTCTTCCCACTGTTATATGGGTAAGAAGAGAATTGACTGTGTTGAAGATGCAGATATCACACCTAAAGATATAAATACAATTTCTGTTAAATAGAATAAGCATTCTAAAGCTTACTGAAGATGGAAAGTATAACAACCTATGCAACAAACAATTTAAATTAGTATCGCTAGCTGTTCGTAGTATTCAATGTGTTGATAAAATATTTGCTTTTCTTTAGATTTTTGAGCAAGTATTAAGTGAACTAGAGCCTCTGTGTCTGGCAGAACAGGACTTCATTAGTAAATTTTTCAAACTACAGCAACACCAGAGCATCTCGGGGACAACGGTACGACTCTTAATTCTGTCACTGAAGTAAAATATGTTGAACAGGCCTCATAGAGACCTGTTTAAAAGATAACTTCTGATTTTTTCTGGCAATTATGTGATCCAGGTGATCAGCAATTTGTTTTTCTCCATTAGGTGGCAGAATCTTTATTTTTGGCTGATGAATACAAAATCTGTTAAAGGACTGGCATGTTTCTTTTGCCATGGTTTTGTTTCCTCTTAAGGTCACCATAAACACTTCATCACGCTATGCAGGAAGGCAATGGGAGTAACTGTGGATAGTGGTGTATTCTGGGGAACATGACCAGAAAACTACCTGAACCTTGCAAACCACTGTTTGCTACTTGGGGGGAGGTGGGGGCGGAAAGCACCACCTGCTGATTAGGCTGGTTTTGTCAGGTATGCTTATCACTTAAATATAAAATGGGAGACAAGCTTTCAGCCTCCTGTGTATACATTCCTTGTTCTTACAGAATGAAGCAGAAGAAATGGATGGAGGAAGTTTATCTCGTTCATACACTTCAGGTGTCCCACAAACAATATCATCTGAGTATGTGCTGCTGCTGTTTATTATTGATTCTTAAGCTTACATGTGAACTTATTTGGCATATAAAACTTTTTTCTCTATAATCAGAAATTGTTCCCTTTCAGTGAAAATGAATAGCGAACTCTTGATTTGTACCTAGATGCTGAATGTGTCAGTAAATATATATATATATTTTTTATATTGGACTGATGTTTCTGTCTATAGTAGTATAAAAAATGATGCTTAATTATCTAATAGTTTGCAAAGTGAAACTAGGCACTGTAATAGTTATGCTTTGGAAAATATGCTTAGCAACGTTCTGAATTACAGTGCATGGCAGCTTCCACACAGAAAACTTATTTTGGAATAATTTATACCTGTGACTATTGATTTTTTTTATTTATTTTTATTTTTTTTTTACTGTATGGCATTGGCCTTTCTTCCCTTAGCAGCATTCTGAAAATCATGAGACTTGTTGAATGCAAATGAGACTGCTATATCCAATAAATCAAAGAACATGTAAAATAGCCTAGTAAACTGTCAGAGTAATATTTTTATCTTATGCATTTTTAATAGGAAGGACATGATCCGACAAATGATGACAAAAATATTTCGTTGTATTGAACCTGAGCTGAATAATCTTATAGCGCTGGGGGACAAGATTGATAGTTTTAATTCCCTTTATATGTTAGTTAAGATGAGTCATCATGTATGGACAGCACAAAACGTGGACCCAGCTTCCTTTCTCAGCACAACACTTGGAAATGTTTTGGTGACTGTCAAAAGGAACTTTGATAAATGCATTGTAAGTTCTTTAGTTATTTTAATTAAGCTAACTATAATATAGGAAGCCCATTCCTACCTCATTTGATTTTACATTTCTTTATAGTTAAATGTTTGCTTTCAATTTGAAGTAAAAATTAGTAACTTTATTGCTCTTCTACTGGCCAAACCTTCAAAAAATACAAACTAACTGGTGGTTGTTTCTTTTTCCTCTCCATTCCAGTTTTCTTCAATAATTAGGTATTTGTAACACTGATTTACTACTGTAAGGTAGTTGACATTTTTAGTCATTTGTTTAACTTATACTCTGAGATTTCTGAAGTCAGTCAAGTAAATTATAGGTCTCTGCCTTTTTTACTTACCAAAACAAAACCTTATGGTCTTACAAGGGTTTGTTGGTTTTTTTTTTTTCCCCTTAGAGTATAATATGCCAAACATGTCTCATCCATGTGTTCAGTTATTTCTATATTATGTCTAACAAAAACTTGGTTTAGATAGAATGGCGAATATTTTGGCAGTAACAGAGGCAGCTTCTACTGTCAGAAACTTGCTTTCACTAATACAATATGATCATTACATGAAATATAGCAAGTTTAGTGAAAA
The DNA here is from genome assembly GCA_013399365.1 of Pampusana beccarii. Taxonomy (NCBI): domain Eukaryota; kingdom Metazoa; phylum Chordata; class Aves; order Columbiformes; family Columbidae; genus Pampusana; species Pampusana beccarii. The sequence continues at coordinate 192,802 of VWYH01003089.1, read as the reverse complement.
CGTATGCTGCTATAACTTTTTTTAAATTGTCATGAATTAATTTAACTCTAGTCCAACATAATAGGGCTGACTATTCTTGATCAGTGTAATGCTTAAAATATTTTGAAGCTGATTTTTTCTGGATAATACCCAGAAATAAAATTTCAGTAGAAGATTAAAGAAACTTCCTGTAGCAAAAGGAATTGTTAGCTTGGCTGAATCAGAAAAACCAAGTTCCTTGTTAGATTATGGAATGAAAATTCTTAATTGTTTCTGGTGGATAAGGTGTTTTGGATTTGTTTGGGTTTTTTTCCTTAATACTAAGTAAATAAGAATAAAAGCTGGAAGATTTTGCTTGCTTATCTTCCTTTTTTCTTCCCAATTATATTATGTCTTCATAAATTTTTGAGGGTAAAAAGGGAGGAAGACTAAGTAGATATACTCACTGAAAGATGAAATTACTTCTGTGTTTGAATAAATGTCTGTTTTTCAGTATGTCTGTATCTTTCTTTTCTTGTACTAGTTATTACATGGCCTGAAGTCGTGTTTTAGAGGCTAACATCTGTTCTTGTTTTAAATTTAAGAGTAATCAAATGAAGCAGATGGATGAAGTAAAAATCTCAAAGAAGAGTAAAGTTGGGATCCTTCCATTTGTTGCTGAATTTGAAGAGTTTGCAGCCCTCGCCGAATCAATTTTCAAAAATGCAGAACGACGCGGAGATCTAGATAAAGCCTACACAAAACTTATTAGAGCTGTTTTTGTCAGTGGTAGGTCTTCTGAGGTTGCTATAGTTACTAAAATGATCGTTTCCTCCTATTTATATATAATTTTGCTCCAATTAACAGATGACTTTTTTTTTAAGACTTTATTGCAAATGACGTGACTGATATTGTGCTGAAGTTTTGGTTTTCTCTGTTATCGGTAGGAGAGCAAGTGTAGACCTTTTGATCATATTATGTTTTTTAAGAGCAAACTGTAGATATTTCCCTTTGTACGTACCTGTAAAGTAACTTTCACTTATGACAGAGGGAAGTGACTAAGACTCTAGAGGGAGAGAAGAGAGAGCAGCAACACAACATGCTCAAACTGAAATGGTTTCCTGTCTTTTCTCCCCTCAATGTAGCTTAAATGAGGAGGTGAATCTGGATGGGATCCTGGGCATTTTGCCCTAATAATGTTTATCTACACAGCCCTATCCAAAATAAATCACTCAAGTTCTGGCTATGAATTTGACCCTTTCTTGGCAGATGAGGTCTTTTCTGTCCTAAGCTGACACAGCAGAATGTCTCTCCAGTCCTCCCTATTTTCCCAGCTATAGTCTGGAAAAAACACAGCAACACCCTTGTTCTACTGCTTTTATTTAACATTACAATTAAAAAAAAGAGGGGGGGGCTGGGATATGCAAGCCAGTGAGCTCAGGAGAAATTGACATTCCCTTTTAAAATGCGAGTACATGGATGAATGGACCTCTCCGTCCTGATTTATCTGCAAATTTTCAAACGGCTCCACGTATAGTAATTCCCAGCCACAGAAACTTACCTCTTTTTTAGGGGAAGATTGAGCAAGATGAGACAGTAGTAGCAGTAAAGCTAGTTTGAGGAAATTATAGCATAGAGGTTCTGAACATATTAGGAAATCTTGAAGAGACATTAGTTCGTAGTACAGTAGAGTCCATATGTTGTCAGCAGGAGCATCCCAACTGATAGGACAGTACATTTTGAAAATGTTTATTTGATTGCACCCAACTTTTCTGTCCTTAAGAGTTTACTATTCAAGTGATAAAACTAAGCAAATATCAATAGACAGGCAAAATTATACAATGATAAAATAACTAGTGTAGGAAGAATTTAGAAAACCGTGTTTTAAAAGGAGTTCAATATTATGGCAATCAAACACTGAAGAAGAAAGAAAATCTCTTTCAGGAAAGTACGGAGCAAACTTAAAGAACAAAGAATTATGATGGGAGAGGATAAGGGATGGAAGAATGAAGGTGAAACAAAGTCAAAATTGTGTACAAACTCAGTGAAAGCAGTATGTTTAATACAGCAGGATATTAAATTTACGAGTGATGTCTGAGGTCAGAAAGATGTAGTACTTCAGGTAGAACTGGGAGAGGTAGTTAGAAGACTATACCGGTAGAACAAAATTGGCAGTAGCAAACTCCCTACTTGGCAATTTGGTGTTCTGGCTGAAATGAATTTGTGATCTTTATTGATACTTTGGTACCCAGAATCAATTTCATGGTGGGCATCCTGGTAGTGTCAGCAAAATGATTAATGGCTGAGCGGGTATAGACACCTAATTGCACACTTTGCTGAAGCCATCCTCTTTCAGCCTACTTTTAGCTGCAATAAGAGAACAACAGGTAGAATTTATTTTGCCTGGGAAGTACATTTAAAAAAAACCCCACCACCTTACTGAAGATTTTTGTTCTAGCAAAGAGGGGAATGAGACTTTTCTTAAATAGTTCTGTCATGTGAAATTTATTAGGGATAATGAAAGCATGCTTGTAAGCCTCCACAGAATGTAGGTTATTTCTCATTTACATAAATGACCATATGTCATCTCTATTTTGTATCTTTTTGTAAGTGACTTTTTTTGGCATACAAATTTCATGGTCTTAGAGCCTGTACATATCTGTTACTACTTTTGAAGGCTCTCAGATACTGATTTATTTAGTGGCAATTATGACAATCACTCATGCAAATTATCATTAACATAAAATCTAAAATTCTGACAGTATTATGGTTATTGGTTACATTTTTCTGAATTTGGTTGTCCTTTTGTTATTTTAAGTATTTTGCTTTGTCTTTCAGTTGAGAAAGTAGCTAATGAAAGCCAGAAAACACCCAGAGATGTGGTCATGATGGAGAACTTCCATCATATTTTTGCAACACTTTCTCGCTTGAAAATTTCTTGTCTTGAGGCTGAGAAGAAAGAAGCCAAACAGAAATACACTGATCATCTTCAGTCTTATGTAATCTACTCACTCGGACAGCCTCTCGAGAAATTAAATGTAAGTATATTTGAGTTTATATACATTTAAATGGTACAGAGTAGTCTTTCTCAAGTGTTTAATTTGCACTATCTGATCTCTTTATCACTGTATCTATCATAATCTCTATTAATTTAGACTTGAGCATACCTAGGAAGAGTATTCATGAGGGTAACAGTCCTGAATGAAAATAACCAGATTTTTCATGGCAGTTAATAGTACTGACTAAACATCAATTGTGTCTTAAGCAAATGGTTTTGAGGAAGGAAAAAACAAGGAGAAAAGTAATCAGCTTTGGGATCATTTTCCCCACCTCAGCTGCAGAGAAAATTATTTTAGTTTCTGAACTGTTCAACAGTAAGGAAAGTTCTGTATGTCTAAAGTTAAACTAAGTGTTAAACTGAATGCTGACTTAGGTCCAGACTCAGTCCTGCCCACTGAATGTTTCCCACTGTTCGTTGCTTTTACTATAAATAGGATTTCAGCCATTCATTTTCTGAAAAGTCTGAGACTTATTCTCTTTCTGAAAATTAAAATGCTTTATTGCTGTTTCCCACTTGTTGTGGATTGGGCCAGCTCCTAAGCAGCCACAGAACTTGCTCACTCCCCCTTCCCCAAGCAGTACAGGGGAGAGAACAGGAGGAGCAAAAGTGAGAAAATTTGGGGGTGGAGGTAAAGGCAGTTTAATCAATGAATAGGAGAGAGAAAAAAAATAAATGCTGTAAAGGCGGTCACTCACTACCTCCCACAAGCAGACTGATGCCCAGCCAGTTTCTGAGCAACAGCCATCTTGGAAGACAAACATCACCTCTGCCGCCTCCTCTAACACTAATTTTTGTAGCTGAGCATAATGTTGCATGCTGTGGAATACCCTTTGGCCAGGTTTGACCTGTCCAGCAATAACCAAAACATCAGTGTGTTATTAGCCCTGTTTCAGCCACAAATCCAAAACACAGCATCATATGGTCTGCTATAAAGACAGTTAACTCCGCATAGCTCTACATGCATGTTCGTAGGTATACATCCCCCCATTTTTATTATGTTGAGCACTGCTGCAGGGCAGTGAGACGAGAGGGCTATTATGAACAAATATTGCTGTTGTTTAATTATAGTTTAAGTAGAGAAGTTCCTATTCAGATGCTTACTCAGTTTATCTGAAAGATCTAGTATTTTCCCAGGCTGTGGCCTCATTAATTGAGGATTTTTGAGGCTGATTCAGTATTAGTTATAAAGTTGCAAAGCAAAGCTTGATTGCTTCTAGAAATCATTTATTTCAGTTTTACACTAGTATAACACTTACGGAGTGTTCTGTTGTTGGGCTGTGCTTTGATGTTTCTGGCTGAGCACTGCTTCATGCCCAATTTAAAAAAATAAATGAAAAAATGAAGGGAATACACAATGGTCATCAAGCAGAATCAAGACTTGACTACACATATGCTTGTCAAATTAAGTTAATTTAGCTTTGTGATAATAATTGGTGCTGTTCTTTTTTGTTAGCATTTTTTTGAAGGTGTTGAAGCTCGTGTGGCACAAGGTATACGAGAAGAAGAAGTAAGCTATCAACTGGCTTTTAATAAACAAGAACTTCGTAAAGTTATAAAGGAATATCCTGGTAAGGAAGTGAAGAAGGGATTGGATAATCTCTACAAGAAGGTAGATAAACATCTCTGTGAAGAAGAAAACTTACTTCAGGTAATCTAAATAATGTCTTAAAAACATTCTAATGTTTACACAATGTCTTTTATTAGTGCCTTTGCATATGTATGCTGTGAGAAGTGCCTAGCTTCAGATAACTCTGAAAAAACATGACTTTTGAGTGGCATTTATTGTAATCCTGCTCTGATTCTATTTGTTGTAACATTGATTCGAACTGTCATGGTAGAGAGAGTTGTAAGAAACTTCCTTTATGATTCCCAAGGTGCGCACTGATGGGTGATCTCTGTTCTGCAAAATATACTGGAAGTGGAGAGAACTAGACTTAAATGAACTGTTAACCTGATATGAAATTTAGCTGGTATGCCTTAGCAGAATATACTTTCAATTACATTTTTTTCTCATATTATTTAAGTTTTTTCTTATACTGTGTAAACTTTCTCGCTGGAGTAAATGATGAGTAGATTTAAGAGTTAAGCACGTATTAACACTTTTTTTTAAAGTCTGAAGCATGAATTAGTAGCACTGTTCTGGTTTGAAGCATTTTCTTTAAGGACAAAAGCAATACCTCTTTTAGGGCAACTTCCTCTTCTTTATTATTTTCTGCATTGCCTATTTGGTAGGAGTCCTGTAAAAAAGGTCTTAATGGGTAAAAAACTTCAGTCATTTTAATATTAATGCAACAAGTCATTTTACTGAACTGCATTAGCAAAGTTTAGTTTTAAAATGGCACCTGAAGTGAGAATCAATTAATGAGCCAGTGTTTTGCAGTTTGCATATAGTGATTGTGCCAGTTGACTGAAGTTCCTAAAGTTTGCTTTCTTTGGCAGGTCGTGTGGCATTCCATGCAAGATGAGTTTATACGACAATACAAGCACTTTGAAGGGCTGATCGCTCGCTGCTATCCTGGATCGGGAATTACTATGGAATTCACTATACAGGATATTTTAGACTACTGCTCCAGTATTGCACAGTCTCATTAAGTTCCAGAAAGAGAAGCTAGCAAAGTTTGTGCCTGTGTATAAGGGAATCAAACACTATAAATTCTATTTCTTTTTAAAAGGTGGATTTCCACGTTATGTGTAGTTAACTGCCATGTATGCCGAGTTACACTCCTGCTTCAAACATCTTTCAGGGCAAAATGAAAGCTTTGGGGATTTGTTGTTCTTCTACTGGGTTGAAGTACTGTCTGAAAGCATTAATTCTGTGAAACACATTGGATATAGTTTTTCCCTTCCCCTAAGGTTCATATACTTTTATTTATAATCCCTTCTCTTGCTAAAAGCAGTTAGCACTACCTTTATAGTATGCAAAAAGGATACTACTGTTTCACTAATATTTTGCATCTTGGAAATTATGTAAGTATTAAAGACTATCACATTTTTTGCTTCTTCTAGGAAGTACAGATGTGGAACTTTATACAGTGGGAATACTGAATTTATGTCCTGAGATGTGATGTGACTATAATTCTTAATTAAATGGTGTTCATCATATTCTTTATTGCTACAGAGTGTTATTTCCAAAAGCTGAAAATGCAGTTGTTTCCATTGTTTTGTCTCTGGGAATTGCGGTAGAATTGTCCTATTTCTCAACAGATTATTTTTTTTTCCCTTTAGTAAGTGCGATGTAGCATCAGTATACTCCTAGTTTGGGTAAGACCTGCCTGCTCTTGCAGCTTCAGCTGCCTGTAGTCCAGGACCCAGCTTTTCTGTACAGCTTGACAAAATTGCTAAGTTGTGGCATAGAGCTGGGGTGTATGTGGAACACAAACTGAGGCCATAGAGGTTAACATGCAGACAGAGGTAAGATTTTGGGTTTTTGAGATGCAGATAAGAGAATAAAAACCAAAACCCATAATATAAGACTGTTGTAAAACTTGGGACAATCTAACCTGCTAGATGACAACTTGGCACCATAGAGGCATGTGGATTTAGGTGAGCATACTAACACTTAAGCATTGTAGCTCATTAAATCCTAGTTGTCTTTACTAATGAAATACTTGATCCAAGTTTTATATAACCTGCTTGCAGTGTTTTTGCACATGACTAAAGGTGGCCAAAGCAACAGAAAAGGGAGGTAAGGGTTACACTTGGCAGAAATTCCCTTTAAACTAGTAGAGATGGCTTATATAAGAGGACTACCGGGCACTTGTACATCAGGTACTTCAATCCCTAAAGTCTGGCCACAGCAACTGTGCAACAGGCAACTCCACAACAGGGACGAAGTGCAAGGAGGACCCTGTAGAACAGGATTCACAGGCGGCGGAACCGTCTGTTTCTCCCTTTCTCTGCAACCAGGGCGGAGCTGCCATCGCGGCCGTTCCTCTGCACAGAGCGGCAATTACACCGGGAGACATCAAACCTGGGCTCGAAGCTCGTGACGCGGTTGCTTGTGTCCCCGGTGCCGCGGAGCGCCGCTCCCGGGCCGCTGTCACTCACGGCTCTGCCGAACGGCCGCTACCGGCGGCGCACCGCGTCACCCTGCCCCGCCCCTCCGCGCGAGGGCTGCCGGTCGCGCGGGAAGGGGCGGGGCGGCTGGCGCGGGTGGTGGTTGGCTCAGCAGGCCGCGGGTGCCGGCGCGTGCCCCGTTGCTGTGGTGACGGGGCGGAAGTGGCCGCTGCTCCGCGCGCCATTTTCAAACAGTCGGTGCGGCCTGGTGGCTGCGCGGGGTCTGCGGGGCGGGAGCGCCGGCCCCGGGAGCGCTGCGGGGCACGGCTTGTGTCCGCCGGGGCGCGGGCGGACACACGGGAAGGAGGAGGGTGCTGCCGGCGGGACCGGGGCCCTCGCAGGCAGGCAGGCGCCGGCAGCGGGGCTCCCGCGGACCCGGCAGCGGCCGTTGCAGCAGCCCTGAGGACAGCGCGGCGCTGGGTCGCCTCCGTCTGTTCGGAGTCTGGGCAGCCTCTCCGAGGCTCTGGCCTTCAGGCTGGTCCCGTTCCCTCCGGGTTCTGCAGCAGCCCTTCCGCGCCGGAGCTGCTTCTCTGCCGAAGCCTCAGTGAAACATCTCGGCTGCTCCTGAGTGGTGCGCCCTGCAAGAGCTGCTTTTAACGGTATGTCTGGTAAGACCGACCCGGGGGGAGGGTGGAAAATGTAAAAATAAAGCTGTTTCAAAAGGGACTGACTGCCGCTGTGTAGGTATAGATTTGGCTTGCTGAAATGTCTGCAAAGCTTCCAGTTTGGAGAGAGAGGTGATAAGCAGGCTTATAGTCGACAGGGTTTTCCTGTACTGTAGTGTAAACTTACAGGTTTGGGTGACTCTTTCAAGAAACCTGGTTTTTTAGACCAAGAGTTGTTTCTCTTTTAGCAAAGTGGTGACACTTTGTAGCAAACAGGGTGCGTGAGTATCTAGTCAGAAGTGAACTCCCAGCTAATCAACTTGGAAACAAACTTTTCAAAACAAATGTGGGCTCATTCAGTATATCCCGAAAACGGTATTACAATAACTGTCTTTTACAGCACAGCCTTCGGCATCCATGGACTGTATAGAGGCATGTAGTAGAGCACCACTGCAGTCAAAGGAGGGGTCCACTAGGTGCCTTTTTCACCAAAGTGAAAACAACTAACTAGCTCTTTATAGCAGAATGAGCTACGTGACCAGCAGTTACGAGACAGGAACAGATGTTTTGTAAACATATTTCTCTCTCGCACACACACACAAAACCCTTAGCATTTCAGTTCTGATGAATGAAAAATGCATTTTGGTATTTCCCTGAACAGAGACTGGAAACTCCAGTTCACAATTGCTTTTGGTGTTAGTGTTATAGACTCAGTAAGGAAATTTATTTCATAGCAAATAAATTTGTCTGTGCTAATTTCTCTTTGTTCCGTTGTCAGCTATGTAGTTTTATCTTTCTTCCACACGGCTCAATGTCTGTATTATGTCTTCCATGGCCAAGAGACATCTTTGCTGTGCTTTTTTATTATTAGATTTCTTATTGATAGCACAAGTATTGCATCTGGAACAGTTCTTAACCTAAACTCACTGTGAATTTTGCTGCATTGCTTTCACACTGAAAGGGGAGTACTTCAAGGTGCTAAAGTTTTTCTGTTTTGTGTTCCACCTGTAATGGTTATTCTAATACCTAGCAACATCACTTTTTTCACACAATTTTATGCAAATTGATTCTATAGTTATAGCTTAAATGAACTGGATTTGAAGTTCGACTGTTGCTCATATTTCATGTCAATGTTCAATTTCAGTCATTGGTGACTTAGAACAATAGGGAACAATTCACAGGTGTTAAGTATGTCTATTTCATAAACACCAAGGTCTTCAGAAGGCTGCTCACAGACATCTAGACATGTCACAAAATAAAGCACATGGAAGCTGTTATCTTTATGAGTCTTTGTGAACATAAGAGGAAGAAAAAATGAAACTATTTGCTCTGGATACCTTTTCTGTGAATAGCTGAAAGATGCACTCATCTAGACATCTGGATAAATCTTTGCCTGGAAATGCCTGATTTAAAGTATCGTTTAAGCCTTGTGAACTATTTAGGCAGCTAACATAGCCTATCTTGTGGGAAATACCAGAGCTGTTAAGATTGCTTTCCAGTACTTGGCAATTTACAGACAAATCTAGTAAGTCCAGCATACCTTTCATCATTATTCAATCATGATTCACAAGGCTGTTAAGTTTCTCTAAAGAAAATTATATTCTGTATTGAGTTGACTGGTTAAGAATATTGTAGAAGACTTGGATTTCCAAAAGGCTTTTGTGAAGCTTCTTTACCAAAGGCTTTTAAGAAATGGCCAAAAGGTCACTTAATAGCTCACTAAGTGGTTAAAAGGTAGAAAGCACTACCTTGTGGTGAATTTTCAGTTTTCCTGCTAACACTGATCTGTGATCTGAAAGAACAGGTTAAATAGCAAGGGACGAATTTCGCTCATTATATGGATGTGTTAAGAGCAGTCCAAGGTTTGCAGAAAGAGGACCACTGGACTGGGTAATAATGTGGGAGTTAAGGAACAGTGTTAATAATGGCAGAGTAATACACATCATGGGCTCTAAAGTGTCAGTTACCGCTCAGAAGAAGGAGATGTTAGTGCCGCTGTGAATGCATCTAATTGATGGTTTAGAGCAATCAGAAAGGCAAATGATGAGTTAGGAATCATGAATAGAAAAGGCTATAGCGAAGAATCTTTATGGCTGCTCTGTGGCAGCTCAGAGTCGTCTCAGTCTCAGAAAAAGCATGGAAAAGAGACAAGCTGTACAAGCTACTAGGAAATTTTGGAAGATCGATCTTCAGGAACACTATCATGAGTGAGTGAAAGCATGAATAAAGAATGAATATTTAGTATGTCTTACAATCGTTATTTTTTTCTGTAGTGGCTAGCATGGGGCCATGTCTTGGATTTGTGCTGAAAACACCCTTGATAACACAGGGATGTTTTCGTTACTGCTGAGCAGGGCTTACACAGAGTCGAGGCCTTTTCAGCTTCTCACATCACCCATCAGTGAGTAGGCTGGGTGTGCACAAGAAGTTGGGAGAGGCCACAGCTGGAAAGGCTGACCCCAACTGACCCAAGGGATATTCCGTACTCTATGATTCACACTCAGTATATATAGCTGGGGGAAGAAGAAGGGGAGATGTTCGGAGTGATGGCTTTCGTCTTCCCAAGTAACCGTTACCTGTGATGGAGCCCTGTTTTCCGGGAGACGGCTGAACACCTGTCTGCCAATTGGAAATAGTGAATGAATCCATTGTTTTGTTTTGCTTGTGTGCGCAGCTTTTGCCTTATCTATTAAACTGTCTTTATCTCAGACCACGAGTTTTCTCACTCTTACCATTCCAGTTCGCTTCCCCATAGCCCCTGAGGGGGGGTATGAGCGAGTGGCTGCATGGGGCTTAGTTGCTGGCTGGGGCTAAACCACAACAATAAAAAGAAAAAAAAGGTTGGGAGATGCACACATACATGAATTTATTATATACTTCTCCAGACATACAGTTAAAATCAGGAATTCATTGCCACAGGCTATTTCAATGTAAAAGTGCAAAAGATTCAGGAAAACAATTAGACATGTCTAAGAAAGGTCTATCAGGTACTATTATAATTATTTAAGCTCAACTTTAGGTCCATCAAGTCCCTGCACTATAGGCTTATAGAAAGAGAAGGTGTGCAGGAGTAAGATTTGGATTGTGGTTTTTATATTTTTATACTCTTGCTGTGGCAACTGTCAAAGCTATGGGGTATTGGGTCAGACTGATCTTGGATTCAACAGCAGTTGGTATATCCATTTTCTGTTTCCAGAGAACCAGGTTTTCCAGATGGAGAAGTTACTGGGTACTTTTTGATGTCATTATAAGGCTAGTGATAGACTTTATTTTAGCATATGAGATTTATGCTATGGTTGTCTGTAATGACAGAGGTCTGGAATTACTGACACATAGTTTCTTTCCAGCAAAGAGTGTACAATGATTACTGTCTTTGATGAACTTAATATCTCTGTTAAGCTCTCTGAAATAACGACCCCCAAATCTTCTTACTTTAATTTCTGGACATCTTTTGGACCTATACTCCAGCTACTCTTTTCCTGGAGTAACTTTGGATCAGATATGGCTCCAGAGAATACGAGATAATACCCTTTCTTGTATGGTTCTGGTGGCAATAATGTATTGAATTAAAAAGTGGCAGTCTTTAGGAAGGAGAGTGATTTACCCAGAAACTTGTTGGTACCTCTCTATATTAGAGTATATTTAGGTCACTACACCTCACTTAAACGCCCATTGCAGTGGTTTAGAAGATCCTGTGTCTACTTCCTAGTCACAGTTACTGGAGTGCTAACATCCGTCCATTTAATTTATCCACAGTTACTGTAGAAAAACTTCATTCCCTTACAATCTGTGGCACAGTTTTGTTCTTGATGTTTCTTCTGTAAAACCTTCTCAATATGAATAGTAGAAAAACATTTTTTCTTTCCAAAACACAAGCTATTAAATCAAGTTTGATGAACATTTTAAACTAATCTAATCTTTTTAGCTGATACAATTCTTCTTAAGGAGAAGACGGGCTCACGTGTTATCAGCTTCTGTAGTAATAGAAGATGTGTTCCTGAGGTGGAATCTAGACACAGTAATGCAATTGGTTTTTTCCTGAATTCAACACAGAATCCTCGACATTAATGCAGAAATACCAGCATCTCATCACTTTTAGCTTTAATCTCTGGCTGTCAAAGGCATTTAGTACACATTAGTACCTTGACTTCAACCTAGTACATTGACAGTTACCATTTAGTGGAAGGAAGTACGCTTCCTCCTTCAACAATCCCAGTGCAATATGTAAGGGGTTGTTCTCCATGCCGTTGCCTAGTTAATTTCTCAGCATCCTGAACCTCTTCAAGCAAACATTTTGGCAGTTCCTGGGTCAGATACTGTGCTCATAAGACTGGTGATTTTCTGTTGTCCGTGGAACAGTACCTGGCAAACACAGTCCCACTGCTAGACTTATTTGTAGTCTTTTGATACAAGATGAAATCTTACTTTCCTCCCTCAGATTCGAGAGCAGCTTTTATGCTTTCTCATTTTATTATTTATTTATAATTTTGTTGTCAAATACCTGCATATATTTATTTACTATATTTTTGAAATCTTGGGGATTGTGAAACAGCATGGTTTAAATGATAACCATCAGGTTATTAATGAAACTTCTGAAGAAATGAGAGAGAAAATGTTTTACAAAAAGAACTATTTTTCAAAAATATTTCTAACTATTAAAGAGATGTTTTCACATATTGATGAGCATCAACTTTAGTATTTAATCTCTTTTCTCGTTCCATCTCTAAATCCAGAAGGATATAACCATGTACAAATTCTTTGTCTCTCAAATGTACATAACAAAACCAAAATTCTCATCTGGATTCAGATACAGTAGTGCTGGTCTAGCCTCTTTTAGATCAAGTTAATAATGAAAAGATAATTAACCAGTCAAAGGAAAACATAAGCAAAAAATAAACCCAAACTAAACCTCTGATCCTTGAACTGTATTTACCAGAAAATGATGCAGATAGGACTATTGTACACTGGTGGTGATTGTTTTTTTCTTTCTTGTTTTCCCTCATAGAAAAAAAGATGTTTAAAGTTAATCTGTCTTTAAAATTTTACGTATTTCATGCAATTTTACAAATGGTTGGCATAAGTTAAGTACTGCCTTGTAAACTTTGGGAATAAGATTCATATATGAAAGAAAAAAGTATATGGAGTTTTGGAGAATAATCTGTTAATTTGCATTGTGGAAGATACCATGATGACTATGACTCAAAAAACTCAGAATCTACTTCTTAGTATTCCAACAGAAAGGTCTTTTCAGAGTTCAGTTCTTACATGCTGGAAAGAAAAATTTATGTTCATACTCTCAGATGTTGGGAAAGAAGCAGCTAATTTCCAAGACAAATATTTCTTTATAAAGAAAAATACGTAAATATGTTTAAAACTTTTCAGTCGCACTATGATTCTCTTTTGGTTTACTTAAATTTTAAGGGCATGCTTGGGCAGAGTATTTCCTACACAAAATTTGTTTTTTCCATTACATTTTTGGTATTATTCCTTCTTTAAAGGATAAATGCTGTAACAGACAATCTTTTGCAGGTGTCCTATTTCTCCTGACTGTGACAAAAGCTGCCTTGGAGGTGTGTTTACAATGACTACAACTGCAGAGCGAAGGTTCATTAATCTCAGGAAACGTCTAGATCAGCTGGGCTATCGGCAGCCATTGGGAGTGGAGAGTTTACCTTTGGTGGAAAAGCTTTTTAGGTATTCAAAAGGAGATTCATTAAAAATCATAGTAATTATACAGTAGGTATTGTTTGATTTTTGACATATAAGGAAGAATGCTTTGTCAGAAGATTATTTTCAAGCAATACTATTTGAGAGCTAACATTCAGTTCTTGTGTATGATGAAGTCAAATGGGTTTGCTGAAGTGATGAGAACATCTGAAGATTTCATTTAATTCAGTAGAATTGTTTCTAAGGATCTATGGTCGAACCTCATAAGAGAGCCAAGAATAGTCGCTATTGATATGTGCTTAAATGACACACTCTCGTAACTGTATAAAAATAATGCATGTTGTCTGTATTGTGGCTTAAAATAAAACATTCACAGCTCTGTGTTTATGATCTTCTTTGGAGACGTTTGCATTTGCTATCTCTGCAGTTTTTACAGGACGCATAACAGAAGAAAACCAAATATTCAGTTGACCTCCTTAATATATCTGCCATTTCATGGCTTTGATATGATTACAAGCAGCATAATTTCCCTGGTAATCCAGGTATATTTGGCTAAATATGCAAATGTAAATACTCTGGTTCTGTTTCTCCCTAGCATCTAATATAGACAGAAGAACTGTACATAGGCAGATGTGGAGTAATCTGCCTTCGACATGGAAGTCTCATTCTAGTGTCTAACAGATAGGTTTAATCTCTGTCACCAACTTTGATATGATTTTCACAAAAGTGTTTATAGCTACTTATCACTAATTTCTTTTTATGGAGATTCTGATCTCCATATAAAAACTAGTAACCGTCTGGCCATTTTAATTATTGACTTCAAGTTTCTTCTACGGTAAGTAGCACTACAACTTCCATAATGCTCGGAGGAAAAAAATCATCTTGCCGGTTTTGAATATCTCACTATGTAGAAAAGAGAGCTTATTGAATTATCAGCTATAAACTCCTGATATGCTTTCTAAATAGCTTTATTTTTTATATTTGCCCAGCCCTTTCTTATCTACATTTTTAAGTGAATGATTCCTGTCTTTCAGTTTTTCTTACATGAATGATGTCTTTGCCTTCCTTGAACCCATTTGTTCTACAGTTAACATGGTATCAGGGAAAGGGTTTTGTTTCTCAGTTCATAATAAATATTTGCATCTGCAGTGTAAAGGCTGATAACAATTCTAACATGTCTGATGCTCCTTTTTTCTAGTGACCTAGTTCGTACAACTGAGAGCTTGCGTAGTGCAAAGTTATCTGCTGGAAAAAATGAAAAAGAGTGCAGCAATTATGATGCTATTTTGGAACCTTATAAAACAGAGAATGCTAAACTTACCAGGGAAAATAATGAACTGCATTTAGAAATACTAAAACTGAAAGAACAATCTGATCGTCATATTAAAGGTAATATAAAAATTATGATGCTTTTTTTTTTTTAATCCTTGTGTGCCAAAATAAAATTGTGTCTAAATCTTTGATCCTCGGATTCATTTGTCTGTACTTATAAATGAGTGTGTGTTGTCATTGACTTTGATGTCTTTAATGAATTAAGCTCATGCACAGACATTTCTTTTGTAGTTCAACAGCATCTGAGGTCCTGCAAATCTTTGTTTTAATAAAACATGAAAATGTTAGAACTTTTTAGCACATACTTTTATACATTGAAATGCTACATTTAAATTTAAAATTAAATACTGCTGTTAAATGTGCCAAAGGGGTTTTGTTTGTATAACATGTATAAATATATACTTTGTGTGTTTGTGTGTATATGTATACACATACGTATGTGTATTTGAAAATTTTGTGATATTGAAAAAGAATATAGAATTCTCTTTAGGCTTATTTTGTTGCTACTAGGAAAAACAATAATGAATAAGAAAGATAATATTGCTTTTTCTCTCCCTTGAAGATTTGAAAGCCTCCTTAAGGAGGGTTGAACATGAAACAGGTGACTTGAAATTTCTGAATAACCAATATGTACATAAGATTAAAATGCTGGAAAAAGAGAACAAAGCCAAGACTGAAAAAATTCAGCAGCTTCAGGAGAAGAATCTGCAAGCAGTGGTGCAAACACCTGGTTAGTGTACATAATCACAGATATTTTAGCTTCTCTGAGCTTTTTTTGGCTCTTCAGAAGATAATCATTTTATCTCTAGGAAGAGAAATTACTACAGTAAAGTAACTATCCAATAGAATAACATTACCTTTTGAAAGTTTTGGCTCTGAATCAGTCTTTCTCTGTATGGAATAAGTTTCATTAGCACATCACGTGTGTTAGGGACAAATTTGAATACAAACTTAGACTCAATACACGACTATTAAGTTAAAACATGACTGGAAAGCACTGTTAATCAACGGGTTGTTGGGTTTTTTTTGTTTTAATGCTGCACCTAATTTAGTCAGAGACAGGTTGTTTGATACTTGGATCTTTTTGACAGCTAATCGATGATGTGTGACTGATTCAGATTTTTGTAACCAAGATCTAAAAGTAGCAAGGTGCAAAATAAGTCTACAAAATAATATTCCAACTCTCTGAAAGCTTACATTATTTAAAGGGTCTTTTGATAAGTTAAAATGTTCTGGATGTTATTTTCAGGTTAATTTCTTTTTCCACAATTTAATTTTCCAGGAAATAGGGAAATAGTGAGAAGTATTTTGAGAAATTTTGAAATAGTCTTTTCTTGCTGAGTCAGTGAATTACCTATGTATTTTTGGCATCTGAGAGAAATTAATAGGTAGTTAGATGAAATTAATATTTCTCTCTATTTTTCTACACCGTTCTGTGTCCTTCACTTCAAAGATGCCATATTATACTTTTGTCTTTCTGCATACTTGCCCATTGGTCACCAGTCTTCTGGAATTTTTCTGTACTACATCATCAAGTATTGTATATTCTTATTTAATCATGTAATAAAGAGTAGTTGTTCCTTCTGGAAGTAATACTGTGGTTTGCTTTATTTTTAATATAAAGTGACCATGCAAGAAAATAATCTATTCTGCTTGATATGCTTACGATATTCATTCACTGAAATGACAGTAGGATAGAAGGAAAAAACATTACTAAACAATGCAGAGGTTAGTTCAGTCATAAGATAGTTCTTAAATGTGAAAACAAAAGGTCTTTTGTGATGTTCTAATTTAGCTTCTTTAGTAAGGTAAATCACTAATAGATTCAACAAGTTTGAACTGTAGAACGTCTAGGGATTTAAACACTGAGGAATATTACTTATACTGAACTTTGCATGTTTCCTTATTATAAAGCTTTGACAAAGCTGATACTAACCGGCAAGAATGGTATTGTCTAGAATGTACAAATTTTATCAGCTTATTACAGTGAGATTAAAATTGTGACATGTGCTAGTTCAGAAGCAGCGGAATAAATGGGAAATTTCATTTTGTATTAAAGACGACGACTCCCTTGCTTTAACTTCAAATAACAGGCATTTGGGTTTGGGCTTTTAGGTGGCAGAAAAAGAAGCATTCCCTTCAGGCGACAACGCATGCAGATAGACCAGCCTGTGCCTCCGTCAGGCGTTAGTGCCTACCCAGTTCCTCAGCCAGAGGACCCTTATATCGCAGACCTTCTCCAGGTGGCTGATAATCGGTAATGTAACAAACATTTACATTTTGAAGTGTAGGTGTTAAATACCTGCAGTGATTTTCCACCTCCACCCTCCTTTTGCCTTTCAAATTTGCTTCAAACAAAATGATATTTGATGATATTTTAAGAGCTCTATAGTTCTTAAATAGGATTTTGCTTAGTGATTGACAGTGCTGCCTGTGCAGAGTTGAAATGGATGTTTAATAAGCTGCTTGTTTTATTAAAGGATTTCTCTTGAGATTTCTGTACTGGTTTTACTGTCATACCTAATTTTAGATACACCGGAAAAAAAGCTGGCTGTAATGCTTTGCTTAAGGGTAAACTGATTCGTTTCGGAAGACTAAAATATTCTTGATCTTTGTAATATTATTTTTGTCTTGAGAACCTGTATTATGAAAGGTTCAAGTCAATTGTTTTTTCTTATTTACAATGTATCTGTAGCTAGTTTACATGCCAAGGTGTTGGCAGCGGGGGGACTGCAGGTGTGGCCTCTCTAAGAAGATACCAGTGGCTACTCTGTGCTGGATGCAGACAGTTCCACCTGGCTTCAAAACAGACCCGCTGAGCCATCAGCCAAGCTGGTGGCTCTCTTGTGAAAATGTATTTAAGAAAGGGGGAGAAACAGTGCTGCGCAGTAACACTGAGAGGGAGGAGAAGAAAAATACGAGAGAAATAACCATGGGGACTCCAAGGTCAGTGAAAAACGGAGGAGGTGNTATTTACAATGTATCTGTAGCTAGTTTACACGCCAAGGTGTTGGCAGAGAGGGGACTGCAGGTATCTAAGAAGGTGTCTAAGGTATCTAAGAAGATACCAGTGGCTACTCTGTGCTGGATGCAGACAGTTCCACCTGGTTTCAAAACAGACCTGCTGAGCCATCAGTGAAGCTGGTGGCTCTCCTGTGAAAATGTATTTAAGAAAGGGGGAGAAACAGTGCTGCGCAGTAACACTGAGAGGGAGGAGAAGAAAAATACGAGAGAAATAACCATGGGGACTCCAAGGTCAGTGAAAAACGGAGGAGGTGCTTCAGGCACCGGAGCAGAGATTCCCCTGCAGCCCATGGAGGTGACTGTGGTCATGCAGGACATCCATGCAGCCTGTGGAGAACACCACTTCAGAGCAGATAATTGGTAAATGATCTCTCTGTCTTTATCTTGACCCATGAGCCTTTTCCTCTTATTTCTCCCCCATCCTGTTGAGGAGGGGGAGTGAGAGAGCAACTGGGCAGGGTCTGACAACCAGCCAAGGTCAACCTGCTACAAAGTCTCAGCAGCTCTGCATTAATACTTTGTATGAACAAAACTATTTTTTTTCTGAAATATTTATGTTCAGGAGCAAAGAGAAAATACTAATATTGAATTTTTGTAAACATATGATTCTTCCATGAATCCACATTATAAAAGTATATTGCTACGTTTCAGAATTCATGAACTTCAGGCGGAAGTAACAGAGCTACAGGAAAAACTGGAGATATCTGAACGTGGAGTGAAAAATTATAGCAAACAGGTATATTTACAGATTTATTATTACTTAGCTGTAGTAGCTATTGCAATGGCCTTGATTATAATTTGTGTTTTAACCTCATTGGGAAAGCATTGTAGGGCTTGAGTGACTTATGTAATTGTTCTACAGTTATTCTAACTTGCCTATGTTGAGCTATTTCCTCTACTTTTGGGGACAGCAACAATGATAAAATACTTGCCCACTGCTTTTGCTGATATATTTTGTGTATTAAAATTACATTAAATAGGCTAAACTTGAGGATCATAAATAGAATTTGTGTATGTCTAGGGTTTTTTAGAACAGATCCAAAATAGTAATTTAATCTACAGATATCTTAGGATACTTTTTTTCACTGTTTGGACTCAGTATATTTTTTCAATTTTAATTTTTGAAAGTTAGTTTATGAACAACGGATTTTACCATATTTTAGAGTGGATTGATAAAATATGTATAATCTTTAAGTGAGGGAATCGCATCAATTGTTCATATGTTGTTATATTTTCAGTGTCTGGGATTATTGGACACCATCTTATTTCTTGTTCACATCTTGCTTTTCCTCTTCCAGTATTCCCTGTTTTTCAGTGACTGAAGTAGCCACTGCATTAGCTGATTTAAAAGCTTCTCCCCTAAATTTAAATGCTAGTCTCAGATGATTAATTTGCAACATTCATTAACTTAACTTTAAGTGAAAATTGTTGGTTTCTCTTCAAGAAAATAAGCTAGTAGAAATTGTTTCAGGTTGGTTTTTTTTTCCATGAATTCTATTTGATTTGTTTTTCTTTTAAATAAATAACTTTTTTCAGAAAAATCTAGAATTAAATAAAAAAGGATATTAAAGATAAAAATTGCATTATTAGGTGCATATCTTTTTACTGAACGTTATGTAGGTGTTTATTTGAATAAAAGTTCTATTAAATGTTACAGAACATACCAAAGAACTTTTTTTGTTTTCCTCAAAGGTTGAACTAAGAGACAAAGAAATAGAGCGTCTCATGCTGGCATCGGATGGTGGGCGTTCTCATGAGGTTCTCTCTCTGGAATCGAGAAATAAAAGTAATGAGAAGCTTATCAACCATTTGAATTTGCAGGTAATGGATTTATTACTGTTGTTTAGTCAAAACTAAAAATACTAGCAACCTAAAAAACCCCCACAAAACTTTTTTCTACATTCCATTTATGCTTTAGGAGCTAACAACGGTACATGTACTTATGATAAGGAGTAGTACTGTAGATAATCTCATCAGACAGCGGGGAATCTTCCTTGTTGAATTCAAATGGTCCCCACCTTTACTCCAACATAACTGGCAAGGAAAGGAGAAGCTTAGGATGAAAACGTTTGTGTTTACTCTGCATATTAGCATGCGTTCAATGTTGGTCTCAGAATGAAGATATAAAATAATACAAGACAGGGAGACAGGCTGGAGTACGGATCAAGTAAAGCCCATCTCTGGATTTATACCACTGATTTTTCGTTTTTCCAGCTGAGTTAGGTGTTTTGTATACTGATTGTGCATGATGTACAGTGGCATGAGAGCCACATTGCGGAGTTTATTAGCTCAGATTCAGTGCTCCAAAATTACAGAATGAGCTATGACTTGGAAGCAGTACAGCTGTGTTCAGTGATCCTGAATGAGTAAGTCATGCTGAACACAAATTGATTGTACAGAGAGTGAACCTAGAGCTGCATAAAGCAGGTTTTGGGTCATCAAGACTATTTGCTCAGGCTCAGTGCCAACCACTTTTATTCTCTGACAATAAACGGATGGATATGTCTATGTAGTAGTATTCATGACTATAAGAGCGTGCAGACTTTCTTCTGTGTCTACAGTAATACTTCTTTCTGGAGTTTTAAGGAAAGTTGTGTGGACGAGGAAGTGGAGCATGTCTGTTATCTTAAATCTTTTGAGATATTCCAGGCTTCCATTTTCCCGGGTAGTGTACCTTATTGTGCATATTTTTTCTTTCTACTCTACACCCCTGCCTCACTTCCCTTTACTCTCATATAAGGATATATTGGGAAAAACAACGTTTGTAGAGCAGGATTTCTGAGGATGGTTGTGGTTAAGGTGCTGAGATATGTTGGGGGCAAGAGGTTTTGGGAATCTGATCTGTAAAGCTCCACATCTGTGGAGGAGCAACAGTGAGACTAAACCTAGCAAATATACTACAGAGG
Source organism: Pampusana beccarii (assembly GCA_013399365.1). NCBI lineage: Eukaryota > Metazoa > Chordata > Aves > Columbiformes > Columbidae > Pampusana > Pampusana beccarii. Next base: position 172,193 of record VWYH01003089.1, on the reverse strand, counting down.
TGGAGAAAAGAGTGTGTCCTCATATCTTCTGAAATTTAGGGAAACTCTTAGTACACTGGGTCTACCAGACCAATGCCCAAGACAGCTCTCTATACAGATCTCTGCTTTTCAGTACTTCGTTTTTAGAATACACCTCAGGTTTTGGAGACTAGATGAAAATCAATGTAGTAATCAATTCCTTCACCTTGCGGCTTTGTAAAGTCATATTTTTTCATGTTGATAACCATTAAGTTCTAAAAACAGAAAATCTTGTCATTTTTAACAGGATGTCCCTTTTTTACTATGAATATAGAGATTATATATTTCAGAAGATCGGGAGGAACTTTTGCTACCTAGTTTAATAATACGTATTAATGTTTTAATGAAAAATATCTTTCAGGTTGAATATCTTCAGCAAACAAACAAAGAACTTGAAAATCGCATTCAAGACCTCCTGGACAGTAAACAAAATGTGACCAGTGAGGTAGTGCATTTAAGCAACAAAAATGAAGAACTGTGTCAAGAACTGAATGAAATAGACCACTTGGCACAGCAGTTAGAAAGACACAAGGAAATTGTGCTCGAGACTGCAGATAAGGAAATAGAAGAAGCAAAGGTAATCACTAAGGTGTTACAGAGTGAAGGATCTGCTCAGGTCTTACCTGTCTTTATAGCTTTTAACTGCAGCACACGGCCTGTGGGCTTGTGAAGGAAGATTAAAAAGATTTTTTTTTCAGTTTACGCAACATTATACAAAATTTATCACTAAAAGATGGTTAATCACAGTAATTTTGTCTCTTTACTGTATTAGATGAGATGAGTTTAGTTAAGAGGCAGTCTGTCTTCCTTCTTCTGTTAGCTTAGTATGAAATAAAATTATGACATATTTAATACTATTGATCAGTAATAGATGTTTGCAACAGTGATGCCTGTATTTGCAGGTTTTTTCTGTGGGTCATCATGCAATGATTTAACTATTGTGTTCCAAAAGAGCATGGATGTGCATACCACAATTTTTTTTGTCCTTTGAGTTCATAGGAGATTTACTAGTTAAAATTTGGCAGATTACAAGGAACTAATTATACTTTATTTTTTACAATAGTAGTCTGTTTCCTTAGGTTTTTTGTAATAAAATAATTGTTGCCATTTTGAATATGTAACTTTTAACATATAGGTTAATTTTGGTTGATAGAAAGAAATTGAAAGAAAACACAATGAAATACAGGATCTTGAAGAAACAGTAACAAGGCTTAAATCAGTAAGTAAAAATATTTGCAATTTTTGTTTGTAGCATTTTTATCATACTGTCATCTGTATGATTCTTTTATTTATTATAAAAATTAACAAGTAACAAGATAAGTTTTATAGTACCTCAAAACTCCCCTGTAATAAATTGCTAGCTACATCATATTGTTGCAAAAATAAACTTGAAAGAAACCTCTGTAGACAGTATGGTTGACTCTGTCCTTATTGTACATTTCCTTATGTTTGCTATCTGAAGTTGTAATTTCCATTACAGTCATTTTTATCGCGAGTGGGTTATAACATCTTAGAGGATTTTCTTAATTTAGAAATTATTTTTTCTCTTAATCAGCATGTGAATAATTACGCAATACTTGGCTCCCTCAGAAACAAAGCATAGTAGCTCAGAGGAAAAGCATCAGTATTATCAAATCCTTGAAGACTAAACTCTTTCAAGCACATAGCAAGTTGTGTATTAGTTGAGTACAGTGTTTTATTGTTTTAGTACTTCTAGTGAACTTGAAAATACAAAAATATTTTGTTTTCAAGGCACCAGATTATAGGAAAGACATTCCAAATAGCATTTGATTAGCTGCAGACTTGGGTTGACTGTATTATTACATACGTTTAACACTAATAGTGTTACTAAATGCTATTAAAAATTATTTCTTGCTTTAGTTATTAGTTTTTTCCATGTTTGCATCCCACTTTCCTTCTGGTTGGTTTCCTGAATTAAACAAGGTTTAATCTTGCTTGTTTTGTTACTGATTGCAAACTATGTCAAAAGTAATGCTTCCTTTGAAGTAGTAAAAGGTTGTATAAAAACAATGACAGCCCTTAGCAAATGTTAAAGTATAGAACATCCAGGTCCAACAGAAGTAAACAGTGTTGAATTTTAAAAGTTTAACAAAATGGTAAATACTTTTTTCCAAATGTCTCTATTGGCACTTCTAACTTTTGTAATAATACTTGTTACTTCAGGAGTTGTGCTCATGTCGTAGGGAGAATGAGAGACTAAATGAAGAACTCTTTGGAAAATCAGATGATAAAGAGAATCTTGAAGTGCTGTTAAGCCAGCTCGAGCAAGAGAAGCAAAGGCTGACAGAAAAAACAGAGAACTTAGAAATAAAAGGTAAATCATCAAATGATGATCCCTGTAAATTATCTACCTATTATTTTTGAAATAAAAAACCTTACTTAGTTAAGATGCAATTAACAATACCAAAATATTTGATATATGTAAATTAAAAGACTGTAGGTTTTCAGTCAGAATTGAAGGGAAAACTTTTTTTGCAGAAAGATGTCTTCTATATGTATGTGAGAACTGAAATTTGAGTTTTTTTTCTGTGATCTCACAGGACATGCTAAGACTAATACTATGGCAGTTTCATACAAAATAATTTTGCCCAAAACTGTCGTTATTGTCTTTCTGTGCAAGTAAATTCAGACTGTGTTTCTTGAGACCTTTAACTAGTTGGATCTTGAAAATGCCCAGGAATGGAGATTCCACAGCATCTCTAAGCAATCCATTCCAATGTTCATTTATCCCCAGAATAAAAAAATTTTTTCAAATCCCCTGTATTGCTTGTAATTACCTGTGAATTACCTGTAGCAACTAATCAGCTTTGTTCTTTGTTTACCTACTGTGAAGAAACTGGCTTTGTGTTATCTCTAACACCCTTTTGGTGTTGTCATTCTGCCTTTGGGTCCCCAGCTCTTCCCCAGGGTGAACAAGCCCAGTTCCCTCAGCCATTCTCCACAGGACAAGCATTTTGCTCCCTGACCAGCTTGGAGGACCTCGCTTGGACTCGCTCAAGTTTAGCAACGTCTTTCATGTACTAGAGGGGACAAAACTGAATACAGTATTGTAAATGTGATCTAATGAGTGCTAAATAAAGGGGAATAATCACATCCCTTGATCTGTGTCTCTGCTAATACAGCCCAATATGCTCTTAGGCTGCTATCGGTTCTAAAGCACACTACTCACCCATGTTTAGCCTGCAGTCAGCCAGGACTCCTACATCCTTTTCAGCCAATTTGCAGCCCAGACAGTTGCTGGGAGTTAGTCCATCCCAAATGCAAATGTCATGGAAATTCATGAGGTTCCTATACAGTTGTTTTTATTTTTTTTTCTGCAGAACGAGAACTTGTTCTAGAAATAGAAAGAATGAGAGTAGAATATGGTATAGCCCTAGGAGACAAATCTCCATCTCGTCTAGATGCATTTGTAAAGACTTTAGAAGACGACAGAGATTATTATAAGCGAGAATTAGAATATCTTCAGAAAATGATAAAACGAAGGCCCAGCCCAAGCCGTAGAACTCCAGAGAAGGTAAAGTTCCTGCCATCGAGACAAGGTGAAAAAATAATGGAAGTGCTGTACAACCGTTGAAGGAGATATCAAATATAATTTCAAATTCCATAGCAGTAAATTACTGTAGTAGTTTTAAAAATTACATTCTTAACATAAAAATCGACTGAAACTCAAGTGAACTTACACTTTATTTTCCTATTCATGTTTTATGGTAGCATATTAATTAATTAATGATCAGTTTATTTGAAATAGAACTACGTGATAAACAGAAAAAGGTTGATATCTTGTTAGCCATTTTGCTTTTTCTCTTTAACAGTTCTTATTATTTAAATTATACCACTAGTGCGTGGCTTTTTCCTGTAATTAAAATTTTTTATGTATGTATTTTACATGTATTACTAACAGTGTGGATTATTTCTTCTTTTTATATGAATTATCAAAGTATTTTAATCAGTTAATTTTAACATAATTGTTATTAATCACTTTGCAGAGTGAAGATCTTAGATTGATCACCAGAGAAAGGGATGACCTACGGTCCATGTTAGACAGATTTGAAAAGCACATGATAGACATTCAATCCAATGTCAAATTATTGACTGCAGAAAGAGATAGATTAAATGTTCTTTATGAGCAGGTAAGAAGAGAGAGCTTATAATTGGCATTGAAATAATTGATCAAGACTGGTGGTACTGTTGCTTATTTAAAATGAAAAAACTTCTCTCTGTAATAGAACTGGAGGAGACAGACCTACTAGAATACAACCAAGAATAATAAAATATATACCTATTGTCATCATTACTTGTTAACAAAATTATATAGTCCAAATTAGTGTATTAACTTCAAAGCTGTTATAACGTACTGTACTGCCATTTGGAAAAGAGAAAGATCAGGAAAAAAAAAATCAATAGAATACATGAGAAAGTTGGGTAAGGATACAGGCTACAAAGCAAGGAAGTAGTAGTAGTGAACTGATAAGAAAACAGCATGAGGTTAGGCTATGCTTGGAACAGTAGATGAATATGTTGGCAGCATAAGTTGTGCCACTGCATGATTTAGAGACTGTATTTTAGTTATCTAAGGAAAAATAAGACTATAATAGCCCTTCTATTGTAATAACAGCATTGCAACTTTTTTTTTTTTTTTCTGTTAGTGTATACACTGTATTAATTGCATCCACATATGCTAACAAACAATAACCTTTTAAAGTCTCAGGGTGAATTGAACAGGATGAGAAGAGAAGCAAAACATAATTTAGTTTCTCAAAGTCAGGTGGAAGAAGAAAGAGACGTTGCACTGACTGATTTTAGAAGACTAATGGCAGAAAAAGAAAGCCTTCGAGAAAAATTAAAGGTGAGCTTTTATAGCTTCATTGCTTACAGTGGCATATAGGGAAGGCTTATACAATAATGTCGTATTTGTGTTCAGCTGTTTGTCAGTTCCCCTTTTCAATAACTTTTGAACTTATCTGCTTTCAAACTCACTTCAGAGAGCTCAGTGAGTTGTCTGAATTGTACTCGTAAACTCAGTTCCTGGGTGGGAATAGGGGGAGAGAAACACGCTTTAAGTGTCTAAGGGCAAGTACAGCATCACCTTGTGTGAAGAACCCAGGTATGAAGCCCCAGCCACAGAATACTTTTGTGTGTATGCACTACTTTGAAGATGCTTGTGTGTCACATATGGCTCTTATCCCACAAACTGGGGACTTTATGGACTTTTTCATATAACTAATCTTTAGTTATTGTTGCATTTTGTAGCAGAATATATTTTAAATGCTGTATAACTGAACCATCAAATGCAAATTCATAGCAGTCCAAGTGTTGTTATTTTTCACCTCTAAAAAATATTTCTTAATACAATGACGTTTCTGTTACTCTGACCTTTTGATGTCTGGTATTAATGTGCATTCATATATTATTTGGTTGTAGTCAAGAGCATGAGATTTTGGGGGAGCTTCTCCAACTATTAGGTCATTAATATAATGTATACAGGTTTTTAAAAAGTCCTGAAAATTCAGAAATTTAAAAACATATTAATGGACTGATCCAAAGGCAACATATGTCAAGACTGACTGTATGATGAGTGTTTCCATAGTTTGATTTACTACCACAGAAATAGAGAACTGTAGTGTATCTGAATGCAGTGGCAGTAACTGACCTCTTTACTTAAAGCATATATGCCCGCAGTGGAAAAGGTGTACTTCTAGCTCCATTCTTTCTTCTTGTAGGTGACCACCAACATTCTGCATGTATGCCACTTTGAAATATCCTCACAAAAAATGCTTATCTTGGGCATTTCTGGGAAGTTTGAGAGTTTGTTTGATAATTTCACTGCACTTGTGCACAGAAGTCAGAGAACAGGCAATCTAAAAAAAAATTTAATAGAATGGAGAAAGACCGGTTAGCTTTGTAATCTTGTCTTACATTTCATATTAATGATAATTTCATAAATTAATTTCAAGCAGCTTAAGCCACTAAACTATATGTGCCTGAAACCTTTCATGTTGCCCTGTAGCTCAGTAATGTTTCTACAACAAGTCGCAAATATTAATTTATTTGGGACCAAATATAAATATACTTTTTATTTAAAAATAACAACAACAAAACCAAACTCAGTGATGTTATATTGAACTGCAGTGGTCTATTTTCAGCTAATGCTCTGTAGTTTAATAGAGAGAACTTTGCATTTGGTCATTCATCAAAGAATGTAGAGCAACGTTTTCTTAAACATTAAGCTTAGGTTTCTGTGGTTAAATCTAAAAATGTGCATCTTATTACATGTAATTCTGTATTTCTCTTTCAGATTCAGCAAGAAGCAGCAAACCTTGAGAAATCAAAGATGCAGCGTGATATTTCAGAATTGGAGAATAATATTCAAGGAGTAAGTGTACTTTTAGGAAGTAAGCTTTTATTCTAAAATAGGATAGACTTTTCAAGCAATTAATTTTGTTAGCTGTTTTCCACCTCTATTTAAAAGCCAAGTTGTGATAGCTTTCTACAACAATACAATGGTTTTTTGTTTGTTTGTTTTTTCTAAATTGCAGTTTGAGATGGAAAGGTGTGAACTAAAGACTACAATTTCTATCCTGAAAGAAAGAATAAACTCTTTGGAAAATGAGTTAAAATTGAAGTCCAGTAAACTTGCCCAGACATCTGATGATTCTTCTCAATTTAAAACTGAGATTTGCTCACTTCAGTAAGTCTAATACACAAAATGTGGCGGTCTTTTACAGATGCTAACATAATGTTGCTTGTCCTATGACTGTATAGCAGAGTGGAGTTCCTGGGAAAAAGCATAAAATATTTTCAAAATCACTTGCTACTGGTTTTGTCCTAAGGAAAAGTAAATACGAGCGAGGAAAGTGCTGTGCTGGCTTTTCACAGCAAGCTCTTCCTGGACTTATTTGATGACCAGATATACTGATAATTTTTATGGCTAATTGTGATCTCTGCTTGTGAATATATCAGAACAGAAAACTTCTAAAAGGATTTCCAACTGCTGTTTGTTAGAAGGAAGACAGATGCCTTTGCAACATGTAGCAGTAGGACCAAGTGGTGCCAGTTCTACAGTGTTGTCAGTAATCCTGAAAATGTTATGCCAAGCATTAGGCATTGATATTCCACAACTGAGTAGTTCACAGAGAGTCATTCTGTAATGGCATTTTAATTGAGCTGTTTTTCTTGTGTCATTCTTTTTCACATGGTAGTACTATCACACACATACTACAGTTTTGACAGTTGATGTCTTACAACCCAAAGATACAATCTCTGGGGATTCGACCAACTTGCTCAGAACTAGAGGATCAAGTATACCCATGGATTTTTAAGGTCCATTTAAACCTGTGGCATCATTGCTGTGCTCTTTTAAAGTTGTCTTAGAAAAGAGCTCCCATCAGCTGTCTAAATGTGATGGAACAAGAAGGCGGCTTAGAGAAAGTGGAATAGTGTGTTGAATAAATTTGGGCAGAAATTTTGAAATCTGCTGTTTGATTTAGGTGGAAATTAGAGCCTTTGATGTAGGAGATCACTACAGGATAGATAATGCTGTAGATGAGATATTCTGGATGTTTTTCAAGTGAAACCAGGGTCTGTGGCTCACACCCCACCCCACTCCTCACCTGAATGGTACAATACTGCACTGTGTAACAGTACAATAGCAGGGCAGATAGCTATGAAGAACTGAAGCTGAAAAGCAGGCCTTGGAGTTCATCTAATGTTCCCAATTGCACAAGGAAGGCTGCTTGTGAAACAGTGTATTTGTTGGTAAAATTCTGACAACATTCCTAAAAGTGAAATATTTTGTTAGATTCCTTTTAGTGGAAAGCATTGATATTATAAAAAGGAGGTGATAAGGAGTAGAGCTACAGTCATTTCAGCATTTGGTTCTACTTTGTGCATGGTGGCAATTTGTTATAGCTGTGTTTGCTGCTCAGCACCTTCCCCTCCTCCCCCCAAAGTTTCATTCTAAACCGAGTGAGAGCAATCTTTATCTGCGGGCATGCTGTATTCCAGATTGGTGTGGCTTTTTTTTTTAATGAAAAGCTTTTCTAGCTTTTGTAAGATCCCACTTCTCAAGGGATTTTTATTTCATGACCTATAGTAAATAGTCCATTTGATTACTTAGGAGTTTCATTTTGCATTGTTTTCCTAAGTCACTGATATTTCTTGCTAAGCAAAACAACTATGTAGGTAGATGGTTTCGTATATCTTTCAGGCTCTTTATTTCTTAAAAGTATGATCAGAACTGTAGCTGTCAATTTGGTTGCTTCTTAAAATGTGGTGTGGCTGATAATCACTGCTATGACCTACATATCAAAATCTTTATAAAGCAAAGAGTCAAAAGACACAAGTAACAAGAGTTACGTGATGAAGGTAACAGAAATCAGGGGAAGTGAATATTTCAGATTATCATGGTGGTTCCACCGAGGTTCCATTGCTCCATTTTGCAGCAGTATTGAGGTGGACTTGCTGCAGGAGTTTAGAGCAACCTCTCTACCAGAGGGGTTAGTATGACACAACCCTATCATGAGGTTACACTGGAACTGTTCCAGCACTTCAAGCAGCTTAAGAGCCGTAAGTTGATGACCCTGAATAGATCCCAAACTTCTTTCAACTCTATACTGATTTTCCAGGCTCTTAAATGACCAACTCCAGAGGTCTGTTGAAGATTTACAGCACCGATTGTCTCTCAAAAAGGATGAACTGCAGTCAGCTCAAGAAGAAATTGTAAAGTTAGAGGAGAAAATAGGTAATCACTGGTTATTTTTATGCTTATTTCTTGTTTTCTAAATAGAAAGTACTTATTCTTTTATTTATAGATAGGTTAAACCAGAGGAGCGCTTCACAGGATGAAGCAGTCAATGTGCTTAGAAATACTATCACTGTTTTGGACAAAGAAAAGGACAGTCTTCAAGAAACCGTAGATGAAAAAACAGAAAGAATTGCATGCTTAGATGACAACTTGGCTAACAAGGTACGTGCAGTAAAAGTACTACTTTGTGATCCATCTGGGGATTTTTACAGCAGTTAAATTTTAGGGAGACATTTTGCCTTAATGACAAAGCTTGTGCAGAGCTCTAGGCATCACATAAACACTATGTTTGGACCTAGCCAATACAAAGAGTCACTTGCCAATTCATTAGGATTTTAATTATGAGTGCTAGTGTATTCCCTAAATACTCCAAGAAAATAAAGAAGTATTTTTGCATTTTGTACTTAGAGGTATTTACTGAGATATAAGGTGCTAGCATGAGGTGGCAGAACCTATAGCTGACTTAACATCTTTTTTGATGACAAGGCAATCCTTCTTCAGTAAAGAAAGGAAACTTTGAAATTTGGTTGTGCAAAGATGCAAATTACTTATTGGTGTAGGGTTAAAATGTCTAAACATGAAGTTCTTTGACTTGAGGTATCCTGTTATGTTGCGATTAGTAATACTTCATACAACTTGTGCTTTTCTTTCTGTAGGAAAAAACAATTACTAATTTACGTCTAACTCTCTCTGAGCTGGAGTCCTCAACAGAGTGAGTAAAGACTATGATGCCTTCTTCCGTGGTTTTATTTTATCTAGTGGTTTTAAAGTGAAAGTAGGTGGCTATTTTAGTTGTTTTGGTGATACTGAGTTAATTCTGTTTAAGTCAAGTAAAGGAGTGTACTGCGTTGAGGGAGATGTACACAACTTTTGAAGAGATTTCCCCTGCAATTATATTGCAGGCTGCTAAGATAGCCATTAACAAGTGTTTGTCTATATTTCTTTTCCTAGATTGGTAACATTTCTTAATTCTCAGTTAAGAAGTACCTTTTTAGTACTCCAAGTACTGCACTAGATATTATTAGATTGACTCGAGTATTAATTATTGGCAAGCTAATTCTTCCAGCTTAATCTACCAGTACAGTCTTAATTAAAATATATTTATGTAGCTTTTAGCTGGGCTTCATTTGATCTTCTTGCCTCTTTTTAAGCATGACTTCTAAAACTGTAGCTTTTAATAATAAAATATTTAAACACCAACATTGAAACATTTGAAGACCATTGTAACTGAGCATTTGGTACACTGACGCACGAAGTATCTGGCAAAAACAAACAATGCAAAAGTTCACTTAAATTCACATATTTACATTCCTACTTTTCTTTTTAATCTCTTCCTTACTCTTTTGATTGTTGTCTTTCAAGTGTAAGCTATCTTTTTCCTTTATGGTTTATAAAATATGCAAAGGCTAACGTACTGTAACCACTACCAAACATGGATAAACATAAGTATCTTTAATTGCTGTTTGTGTAATAAGATACATCTTGCCAGAGACATCTTCCAGGTTGAAGATGAATTCCATTTTATTTGTGCATTCTGACATTTTACATCCTTAGCTTATATTTATGTTTAGACTCAGTTTGTCAGCCTTCAGAGAGCAAGAAATTTACCTTTTTAATTAAAAAAAAAAAAAAAAAATTCATATCCAAAATCCACATCTGGTCATTTTCAGCAGTATGTGATATAGTATAAGGAGGGACAACCCTAAATAAGATTTTCACTTGATAGCCATATCAAGGACATGCTGAGCAACAGAGACCGTGAGGTATCTAGCTTACGTCGCCAGCTCGATACGTCCCACGCAGAGCTTGCAGAAACAGGAAGAGTGAAGGAAATGGCTCTGAAAGAAAACAGACGATTGCAAGATGACCTGGCTACAATGGCCAGAGAGAACCAGGTATGAAGGCAGTACGCAATACTGAAGTATTAAACTATTTCTTGCTTACATATAGTGGTACATCAAAACTGCTATATCCTCACTTTTGATTCGGTATTTCTTGAACACTGGGCTATTAAAAACGACTGGGCAGAAACTGAAAAAGCAATTACTTTAGACACTTAAGCATAGTCAATGCGGTGAGGTAGAAACAGACAAGCTTTCAGTTTAGTCACCCTTCCTTAGATTAAAAAAAGAAATCTAAATAGAATAAATCCAGGGCATAATTGTTTCAGCTATAATGAAATTGTGTTATTTGGTTGTATCACTTGGTAGTTGGTGTTTAATTCGTAAAAAAATAGGTTTATTATCTGTGGAAAAGGTATTATTAAGAGAGAGCAAGAAAACACCAAAGCAGATATCGGGTTATTAGTCAGGTGAGAGGGAGGAGATTGCTAGCACATCTGAATTCGTTTTGGTGCGTAGTGCTTCGTTAGTGTCATCCATCTAGTGTTTGTGCAGCATTGGGTGTTTTGAGTGTGGTGTGCCATGTTTTGAGATTAGAATACTTTGGAATGTAGATTTTAATGTTTGTGTTGTTTGAGCCTTGGTAATGGTGACTGTAAAGAGAGATTGACAGGTTTTAAATTTTCAGTTCTGGCAAGGTTAGTTTCCATTCATGTGCGTCACTCTGCAGGAACTTTGCTTTTGCTAATGAATTGGGAAAGGTTAATGTTGGGGTAGAAAACACAAGAGGGCTTAAAAGCTGCAAGACACAGGGATTGAAGAAAACCTATTTTTAAGGTGTGATAGTCCTGAATAGTCTGAATTTGTTTCCTGATTTCAGGAATGCATAAGGATGCACAGTCCATGGGAATAGGAGGGGTTCCCTTTCCATTGTGTCAAGGTTGTGTGGGGTTTTTAGATGGTGAATTCAAAGGTGCCATCTATTTCCCCGGATAAATGTTCTTATTGGATTGTCTTTTCATTGGTAAGGTAGGTGTCGTGGTGAGGTGGTATCTTGGTGTTCAGCTGTGTATTCCAGCTTTTTGTGTGTGTGGGTTTTGTTATTTGTAGATATTCTGTTCAGTTACTTTATTTGACTGCTTGCAGAGTTTTATGTTATATGTTTTTGTTTGTACTAGTTTTATATTATTTCATCTTTCCTTAGCTCTCTAGAAGTTTAGACTCATAACCTACCTCCTTGCTAACAGCTAGCCAGTAGCTTTAGGCCAAAAAACAGGTGGGAAGCGAATCATGATTGTTCAGTGGACTATGAGTTGGTTCATGTGTATTCCTGGTCAGCTTTCCAGCTGGGAGGTATACAGTCCCTCTCAGCTGCTGATGGCTAAATGCCATTTCTTGTAAAGTGCATGCTATAAAGGCAACACTTAAACTCACGTCAGTTACAGAATCAAAGCTGAAATAAAATCTTCAATACCTTGAGGAATTACCTATTTCTGTAGGGTATCACTGAATATTTTATCGAAAGATGAGCTATCTCAAGTTGATGGTGTAGGTTAAATAAAAATTTTACAAGACAGTAATAGTAGAGAGTTTCAGTGAGTTAAACTGTTTGATTACCATCATTATTATAGTTGTGGCATATTCATCTTGAGATGTTCTCCAGGGGTCCGCAAGTTAAACAAGTCACTGGTGTGTAAGGCTCACACAGGAGCATGAGGGACCCTTGAAGAGTCTGTTTGCATTCTTGCCAATCATCATTGTTCCATTCTTCCTTGGAATTCTCTGGGTCTGTGATCCATGGCTTGGAGAGCCTGAAGTGTATTCAGTCTTGTTAATCCCTCACACAGTTTGAGGAATAAAATGAGTTGGTTTTGTGCACCAGTTGATTACTACTGACCAAAAGCCTTCCAGCTCCAAGTGTGTGACAGAATTGTCCCTGTACAATAGAATGTGTGCATGGACGATATATAACAAAAATGTTCAGTGTTATATAGGGTAAGTAACATCTTTATTGGGCTAAACGTTAGAAAGACAGCTACATAGAGAATATGTGAATGTGATTTAAAGAACTAGCTCAGCATTTTGTTGCAATGCATTACATTCAATTTGTATAGCAAATACAACTATTGCAGATCATCATGAGGCTGAAATGCCTTGTACAATTTTGATGCTGAGATACAAATGTTTGTTTGAATTCACTGTAAATGCCAACACTAAAAATAATCAATATTAGCTAAACCATTTATTTTGATTCCCCTCAGTCAAAACCCCTGAGTTTGGAGCTAGAAAGTACAACATAACAAGATATTTTAAGTGATGTAGTACCCTGAATAGTTCTTGAAAAACCTATAGTACAATACATAGATATGCGGGTATATTATTGAAATTAGAGATGCCATTCGCAGGTATCTACTAAGATGAAATATTAAGTAGTATAATAATGTGATGACTAAAGCTTTGCCAGTGTGCTTTGGAAGGCTACCACAGACAAGTGAACTGATTTCAGCATATGCTACATAAGGCACCCAGTAAAAAGGCTGCTGTTAATTAATATTAATATACCGGAAAAAGAAGGAGGGAAAGAAAGAAAAAAGGCAATATCTTCTATCTCCACTATCAAATGTGGGGGAAATAGAAGATGATGCTTGCCTTTTGGGCTCTCTAGGCTAGAGAATTCAGAGCAAGGTGAGAGCTGAACGTGAGAGGGCCAGAGTTAGCAGTTGCAAAATCTCAAACAAATTCCATGGTGCATTTTTGATGCCTGAGTATGATCTTAATAATGCATCTACTTGTCTTATCTTGCAATTCTACTTTAAAATTAATGTTATTTTATTATAAAGTTGGCTTTCTAGTGACACAAATCCTTCCTTCATTCAGGGATAGTGAATCTTAAAGCTAAAAAAATCCAAGCTCCCAAACATCTGTGTGTTGAATTTTCCAAAGATCGTTAGGGTTTGTCATCAGGGAAGCTGCAGATCTAATGAACTGGTATGATATTCTTGATTATTCTTGCCCGAAAAACTTTTTGGTGTATCTAAAGTAATAGGGGATATTTCTGAATCTTACAAATCCCAAAAGACTTTGACTAAATTACTTAAATTAGGATAGAACAAAATCTAGGGCATGTGCAATTACTTTTAGTCTGATACAGTAATATATTGTGATTAATTTACTGTAATGCACTGTTTTGCGTTTATGTAATCTCTTTAGGCTATCAGTACTGAGCTTGAAGATGCAATACGTGAAAAAGAAGAAATGAAAACCAGGGTTCATAATTATATAACTGAAGTTTCCAGATTTGAGACCTTGATGGCTTCGAAGGTAGAAGTATAATCTGTAGGCAGTCATTACTGTTTTCAATAAATCCATTGGTTTTAGAGTATAACACATTCTCATTAGGATACAATAAACATTAAGAAATTTACAGTTTCACTGCCATTCTCCCTGCCTGTCCCATTTCCCTCCTTTATTTTTTTTCCTTCTTTCCTCTGCAATGTTTCAAGCTACTAGTGGACTCATATAAAACTCTAATAGATCTGAAGCACTGATAAATTCTAGCACAACACAATTTCGTTGATTGTGTTTCAGTTGGCCATAACACTGGAGAATGACAAATCATGTTTGAATGTTGTTTTGCTTTTGAGATTTGACAAGCTACTGTTTCATGATTGTAGGCAACAAGCAGCTTATATGATTGCTTTTAATATTTTACACTTTTTAAAAAAGAGAAATTTTGTATGTAGTTCTACAGGGAAGTATAAAAATAGCACATTGGAATGTTTTCTCTATACGTGATAAGAGTTCAGATTTTTTTGCTGCACTGACAAAAAAGTGTTCTTGTTAAATGTAGTTTATCCTGATACTTGAATTCAAAAGTGTGATGTGTGTGAATAAAAATTTACAATAATTTAAAACAAACAGAATTTATATCAAGACAACACGAAGTGACAAATTTATTATGTGATTTTGAATAGGAAAGAATGAGTGTCACTTTGACTTCCATGTCTAGATGTAAATCCACCAGTTTTTCCAAGTAGAAAATGAAACATAGTGAAAAAATTAGGGTCAGTAGTATGTTAGCTTAAAAATCTCGATTTAAAACACTTGAAGTTTAGTTTCTAAGAATTTTATAGTATATCATATGTAGCACGTCAGCCACAGCTATGGCCACGTCTTTGGGAAATGAGAATCCATTTTTTCAAGTCAGGTACCAAGAAGCTGTAGAATATATAGCCAGTGACCAATTATGAAAGGTCGGTTTCAGGAATTTGTTCAGTATTACACGCAGATGTTGCCTATGGAGACAATGGTTTACTTTTCTGCACAGTGTTCACTTGTTTAATCATGCATTTCTGTTTCCTAATGCCCTGCTTCATCCTGTCTGCACCTTACAAGTCCTGCAGGAAACAGAAGGAATTTCAAAAGCAGTAGCTTTCCTCATTAGATAAACCTGATTCATCCTATCAGCGTGCTTATCCCGCTGTGCATTACATGAACAGGGGGAGAAGAGGATGGAGCTAAATAAAGAAGACAAATGGATTACTGCCTTATACACACTTGGAGTTGGCCCCAATTAAAATTCGCAGGCAACATTTGTTCTATCACTGCATAATGTGTGAGCACTAAAGCTTCCAGTTTTGTGCTTTCATAATAGACTGCTTAGGTGTATGTACCTGAATAGGTTATCAGTCTTTCACTGTGATATAAATATTTGTAAGAGCACAGTAAGTAGATGTCCTGAAATGGGCTCCTGCTGGAATTTCTTGGAAAGGCTGGCATGAGGATCAGTACATCTCAGTAATGCGACCCTTGATAATGCAGAGGCATCCAAAATAACCCCTCTCCTGGGAGCCTTGAAACTCATTAACAACTGCTAAATGTAATAAAACAGAATGCCATCACTGTGTTAACTTACTATTTGGACCTGCAAAAGCGATGGTGCCCTTGAATAATTGCCAGATAGTGGATAACTGCCAATTAAGAAAATCGAGGAATATCTACTTTTTTCTGGGGAAAAAAAAATACATATATTGTAAGGAGTAGGCATGAAATAAGATCAAGCAACTTGAAGATACAGTGATCACTGCAGAATGATTTACTGTTTCATGTAGGAAAAAGAAAACCAAGAACTGTTAGAGAAGTTCCGAATGCTCCATACACAAGCTGAAGACTGGGAAATGAAGGCTCATCAAGCTGAAGGAGAAAGCAACTCGATACGACTTGAACTGCTTTCTGTAGATACAGATCGGAGACATCTACAAGAGAGAGTAGAAATTCAGGAAAAAGAAATTCAAGGGGTAATAACTTGTGCAATGAAATTCTGTTAAGAAAAGTGGGATACGTTCAAGTGGGGTTTTTGTAATAAATTCGGCATACTATTTTTAGTGCTTTAATGGAAAATAATTCGTATATGTGAATGTTTCAAATATGGACACTGAGTTCTTGAAACAGTAACTGATTTTGGTTAGATGTTCTTTCCTTCTCCCTTCCCTGCTTTCCCAAAATTAGAATCTCAGTGTATATTTTAATACTTTTAGATCTCTTCTGTTGGGTGATCATTGCTATTATGTTGTTTTCTCTGTAAGAAACTTTTGTTTAGTTGCTTCAAAATATTTGAATATAGCTTTATGAGTATTTTGTAAGCTTAGTTCTTAAATTTCTCTGAAGCTTTGAATTAAGTATTTGAAGCATTGGTGGCTGGAGTAAATGTAAAAATATTGTGGTAGCAGTCCAAGTCCAGAATCAGGATTCCATAATACTGGAACCTAGCTGAATAATACAGAAAATAATGAGGTTTTTATTTTAGAAGCAATACCTTCATAGAGATCAAGAAAGTTTTAGATATAATGGTTGTGGGTTGACCATATTTTGTCTCATGCTTTTGATTAACCAGAAAGAGTTAGAGCTAAGTAAAAAATAGATTGTATTTGGGGGGGGATTAAGCTTTCAATTCTCTTCCGAAGCTGGAATCCAACCTCATTCTGCTCTTGTATAGTACTTGTATAATTCTTCAAGATGGTGATTAAAAATTGCAGTGATGGTTTATTAGTTGTTCTTAGCTGTGATTTAGGAATGTAACATAAAGTTAATTTTATAGAGAAAATTAATTTTGAAAGGAAAACAAAGTATTAAAAAAAACCCCACTCTTATCCAACAGAGAACTGTTAACATTTAACACTGAAAGTGTATCCATGTTTGTGTTTGTTTAGCATATGGCTGCACATCAAGCATATGAATCTCAGATCTCCTCAATTACAAAAAATATGTCCAAATTGGAAGAGGATATTAAACGTGAAAAACTGGATAAGTCCTCTGTGTTGGCGGACCTGGCTTCTGTGAGGGAACTCTGTGTGAAACTTGAGTCTAACAAAGAACTTTTATCTCGACAGCTGACATCCAAAAGCATGGATTACGAAAAGGTAAGCAGCAAAGGCAAATTTAATTTGCTCTAATAAAGTATCTTCCTTTGCTTTTAGTGATTTTCAGAGAAAATAATAAATTACTTCTGCAAGCAAGGTGAGTTAATTTACATCATTAATTTTGCATTTTTATATAAATTATAAATTTTGCGGTATACAGATCTGTATCTGTGGGTGTTGTACAAGAAGAAGAGGAGTTTCTTTCATTGGTTATCACTACAAAATGTGGCAGCAGTAGTTTCTGCTATACCACAGAGACAAATTATATTTATATGGGTTTATCTACCATTTTTTAAATTTACTCAAATTATCAACTTTTATAAAAAAGTTAATTGTGCACTTCTTATTTTTATACTAAAGACTTTTCCCTAATGGATTTTTCAATAATTGAAATTTAGACTCAGCTGAAGTTCATTAAATATTTTGAAATAGTTTAAACAGTTCTTAATAGTCACAATTTCTGAACTTTTTTCTTTACAGCTGACTGTTGTGTCTTTACTTAGTGACTTGGTCAGACTTTCTGTTACTCTAATATTCAAGACCTTGAGAACAGTAGTTCTCATCCCCACAGAATTCTTTTATATTCATAGAACTGATGAGGAAAAGAACCGTTCTGACATTTTCAGCAAAAGCCAAGAAGCTATTTGTGAGCTAACCTAGTGGAATAAAATGTAGTGAAGATTATTTTTGTACTTGTGCAAAAGCCTACTGCTGTTAAAAGCCAATTAATGTTCTAGGTGCTTATACAAGCATTTCCAGCACTCAGTAATCCAGCTCCCAATAACACAGCTTGAATAGTTTTTAACTAAGTATAATTTTAAATAATAGTAGGCTTTAATTTGTTTTGTGAGCTCAGTTTCCTGTTCATTTTTATGAAATTTCTAATCATTTCAGCTTTTATAACAGCTTTTCACAAAAGAGAACTCTGTGTGTTTGTAAACCAGTGTATTAATAATGTATAAAATTTGTGCCTTAGGTTCTAGGTGAATTAGAAGATATAAAAGCAGAAGCAGAGCTGCTGAAAAAGCAGTTATCCAGTGAGAGACTTACAGTTCAGAATCTTGAAATGTTGCTGGCTACTAGTAGAGACAAAGAATTTCAGAACCATTTAACATCCCATGAGAAAGATTCCGAAATTCAGTTACTGAAAGACAAGCTAACACTTGCTGAGAGCAAACTGTAAGTTTTAACAAGCATGTATGTTTCTTGTGTGGTTTACAGAGAAACTTTTTCTATTTGACAACACTTATTCATGAAGTCAAATTCTTTATGGTTGAGCAGATTTTTGCAGCAATATCTTTTAGCCTTTCATGGCATCGTTTATTTAAAGTTTCTTTACAGGTCTTTCATATCACTTTCAATAATCAGCACCCTGGTGGACATCAGTTTAGCACAAGTAGTAAACTTGAACATGAGTTCCAAAGGAAACCTACTCTGAAAGGAAGGAATGCCCTGCTGGGTTCTCACAGTCTTGAAAATAAGCCCTCAGTTTCTCTCTGGCTTTGTCCCCAGTCTGACTCCAGAAATTCTGCTTCACTATCTCTGCTGGTCTTGACTCTTTCTCACATCAGTCAGCCAGAGGAGGTGATACCTTGCCTGAAGTTCACTTGTCTGACAAAACTCTCCCATCTTTTCAGTACAATCACTAAAATACTTTCTTTCTGAGCCTCTTGGTGAACATAACTACCTAATAGCAAAGTAGCTGATCTGTTGCAGACACTACTGGATGTTATTTCCACTACCATAACCAGCCAACCCATGATAATTTGTAAATTTATTTAGCTGCTGAGTACATCTATAAATGCATGTATGCATTGCAGTATGATTTGCGTATTTAACCTTTGCATCAGAGTGTATCAGTTCTCAGAATATTTAACCACCTCTCTCACAGGTTCTGATTTTATTCTTAGCTTCGGGAATCAAGCTAATTCAACTCTGCTTTCTAAGCAAAACATCATATTCCTGTTTGGCTTTGAAGAGTTTAACTATAGTTGAATTATTAAGAGAACACAGATTTTCTCAGTCTTGAACTATGCTTATGTTCTTGTATTGGATAGTATTCTGAAGTCCTAACTCCTTTAGAACACTGTGGATTCACCAAGCATCTGAAAGCAAATTGAAAGTAAAATTTTACCATCTGTGTACTGCTCACAAAAAATACCAAGTAGATTAGGTCCATGGCAAATGTGAATTTCTTACCTATGGGAGATGCCCATTGTCCGTCCTTTGGTTAAAGAAAGAATCATTTATATAATAAACACTGAAGTCATAGTGCTTTACAAAAGCAACTGTATTTTTGCTGCTATTACTATGAAATGTTAAGGAAAAACTCATCATTTATTGTTCCTTTGAAGTATAAATAGAGCTGAACCTGCCACCTACACTAAATGTGGCCAGCACTTTCCATTGTAGCTGACTGCAACTTCTTATGCTGTGCACCAGCCTAGAGTAGAAAAAAGTTTTTAACAGTTACAGAAGAAAGACTAATCTGTTTGGAGCAATGAAGTTAAAGGGGGGATATTTGTGTGTATGAAATTCATATACAAGAGGAGTGGAGGATTTAAAAAATTTTCTTCATGATGTGGAACAGGGAATTTGAAGTTTCCATTATATGTGTCATAATCGTAGCATGTCCTGAGTTGGAAGGGACCCACAAGCATCATTGGGTCCAGCTGTTGTCCCTGTATATGACAACCCCACAGTTCACACCATGTATCTGAGGGCATTGTCCAACTGCTTCTGGAATATCGACAGGCTTGGGGCCCTTGATAATTCTCCTGGAGATACATTAGCCTGTGACTATAGGTGGTATCTCTGCATTAATAGCAAGAAGGAAGAGCAGCAGCTGTGTGTAGATGGTGGTGAAGAGTAAAGTCAAAGTAGAATTTCAGAAAAATGGATAAACCCACTTAATAAACACAGAGGTAAGGAGAGAAGGGAAATGTATGGAAGGTAATGGGAGATAATGTTTCCTTATGAGAAAGAATATAGCATACCTAAACAGTTAAAAGCTTTATGTAACTTGGTGACCAAATGTGCAAGAAAAATACTTTTGGTTGATTTATGTAAAGGCTACAGCTTACCATAGATGATGGTCCACCTCAAGCAGCAGTGATCTCAATGAATCTGTAGGTGACAACATTAATAATCTTCCCTGTGCAATTCATTTTTTAGAATTGCTGAGTTTTGTTTGCTTGAGGAAAAAAGTTAATTGCATAAAAGAGCGTAAACTAACGGAATGTCCTGACTATGAACATAAACATGNAAAAAAAAAAAAAAAGGCAGAGAAGGAGGTTTTCATTTAGCTTTAGCTTCTTTGTGTACAAACATTATAAAACTCTGTTTAAGTAACTCATGGCAATTTTTTCACAATTCTTCCACACACATTGTAGGGTTGCCTTATTCGTGGCAAATGTCAGTACTTGCATTTTTAATAAGATGGGATGTTGCAGAAAGAAGGAAAATGTTCTCCTAGAGGGATAGTGGCTATTCTATTGAATTGTTTTTCTCTGTTTATCTCAAAGGTTCTGCATGTTACTAGGCAAATGTTCAGGTGTGACAATTGATCATATATACCTTATTTTCTATCATACAGTTTGTAGTAGTTGCAGTCTAAAGATCAGGAACTTTAAATGCTCACAGCTCTGCCTGAAATATACAACAATTATGTTTGTGTCTTGTGAAATATAAAAATTCATTTAACTGGGCAAAATTTCAGTTCTGACAAAAGTCACGTGTCAATATTTTTGAATATTATTTACAGTTTTGGCCTTATTGTGCCTGTGCTTCCACTTGATTTATAAAAGGTAATGATACAACCTCTGACTTTAGAAGGATTCTCTAAGTTTAGCTTGTGAAGTTCTCCAGTGCTATAATTTTGAGCTCTGTGAAGAGTGAGTAGTTGTGTTACTCGGAGTGCTGTTTGGGTGATAGTACAGTAAATGAGATCTTGAGGCTCTACAGTGATTAAATATTAAATAAACAGAGAATACGGAATAGCTAAACTACTTGTTGAAAGTTATTTGTATCTACTGTTAACGAGCAAGATGTCTTGTGAAAAAATAGTGTATCATCATGTAATCTCTTATGATGATTACTGTGCATAGGGGTTCCAAATTAAAATATTTCTCAATTTTTTAGTGATTTACTTCATGAATTTAATTTTGTTTAAGTGTCATTGACATGGAATAACCTCAGAACTCACAAAGCTGTTTGCTTTCTTTCTTTATTTTACGATAATATTGGGCCCTGAATTCTTACCTCCATCCTGAAAGCATATGTCTGTCTCTGAGGGACTTGGAATAAGATGTCATCGAAAGCTGGTCCTCTTGTCTTCTGCATCTGTTCTCGACATACTGGATCAAGACACCATTCTAGGAATTTTACTGATGAATAGGGAACACAGGAAAAAATATTCCGCGATACTTTTCGGATTGAATCTCTTGAGTAGTTTGCATCTTCCTGGAGTCAGAGACCACTGGGTGCCAGGCAGGAAGCCTGTGACTGAGCTAGGACTGGAACTCATTTGTCAGAATTCAAGTCCAGTGCTTTAGCAATAAACTAGTACATCTCTGCTTCTCCAGAAGTGACTTCTGAGCACTCTGCCTCATGTTGCCTTTGAAGACTCTGTGGAATAACATAGTGATCTAGATTCTGGTTTAGACAACTTATTTCATATTCAGTTATTTGTTTTTCTTGCTTTATAATGCAATCAATGGTGTTTTGCAATGAAGCATTGAGTTGTCCAAGCTGATGATTTGTTGAGAAGAATATTTAATCATGTTACTTAAGATTTTTCAAGGGTTTTGATTCTTGGAGTTGAAACAGTTGGGCCCAAACACCAAGGGTGTAATCGATAAGCTTTCAGACTCTGGGTTTTACTGCTCTGAGCTTGCACTAATGCCGCATTTACTTAGATTTGATTCAATTGTGTTCTATTCTAGCCAAATAGTTCCGGCCTACTCGATATAATTTTTACTGAATCCATATCTGTTGTGTTTGTATTTTTTGTGGACAGTTACTACTTTTTTCTTAAGTGTACACATAAAGAGCACCTGACACTGCAACACAGTAAATCAATAAATTAATGACTTAATTGTTTTGTCTCTTTTTATAAAACATGTTTGTGTTTACCTTTGAAAAAAAATAAGATGTATTATAGTAAGGTTGTAGTGAGAGGCTTGCTAGCTTCTCATTCATTTCTCACTGTAGCTTCTTCCACAAACATTCTGTTGCATTCACTTGGTTCTTGCTGCTTCTAATTTGTCTTTGATTTGGTCTGTGTGAAACAGCATGTTCAGTATCTATTTTTGTTTTATCTTGCTCTAGTTGGTCTAAACTCACAGCTGATGGTGTTCAAGGAAAACTTTGTTGCTTCTCATGATTTTTTTTAGAAGCAGCTATAATAGAGAGGTGTCCATACTTCGAAGTAAAGTTGCACAGCTGCAGACTGACTGTGATTTTTTAAAAAGGCAACTAACAACTGAACGCTTTGAACGGTAAGATGCCTTTTTTTTTCAGTAAGGTGACTCTTCTTATTTCTTTCTCACTTTTAAAACTGTTGCTTTTTTCAATACTGAGGAACTTTTGTGGAAAATCACGTTTCAATTGTCATGCAAAATCTCATTCTCATCTTGAAAACTGCAGATTTAAAAAAAAAAAACAACCAAACAAAAAAAACCCCACAACTTATACAGTTTATGAATTCCCTTGCAAATTTTGTGAGTTTACCATGGCGTCTAAACAAATAAAAAATGACTTATCATTATAACAAGAAGAAAGCTGAGTGACATTACAAGAAAACAAGGCTCTTTGCAATGTATTGTGAAAATCACCAAGTAAAAACAAGGAAAGAAATTTTTTCTTCCTTAAGCATCCTGCAGTACCAAATGGTTTTGTAATTGAAATTACTGTCTATTGGTAGAGAGCGTGCGATTCAGGAAATGCGTCGACATGGTCTCTCTACATCATCATTACGTGCTTCACCTCCTCTCAGTTCAACATTAAGGTCTCCCTCACGTTCTCCAGAACGTACTGTTGGCAGGACAACTGATGAAGCAGCAGCTGAAAAGTAAGCGATTTGATTTTAGCCGATTGTCTCTGTTTAGAAGTTATGTTTAAACTGTTTCTAAATAATACTTTTCTAATTGTATGAAATTCTTACACACTTTAGGTGGTGCTAAGTCCTTCTTTTGTTGACTCTCCTATTGGAAAACATTGATTTGAAATGACAGAGACAAAGTGCTCTCCAAAGACCATACAATGTAATGAATTTGCATTCCTGTTTTTGTTAATGGTCTTGCACCATCTGACAGCTTCCGAATGTATATAGCCTACTTATTATGGCCATTAATTATGTCCAAATATATATTGCCAATTTATTATTGTTAATAGTTATCTCCAAACAACAAATTATTCATGTTAAGAGAAATGCCATGAAGTTCTTTCAAGTCCAGCTGTGAAGAAAAGACATTCCATAGGAGAGAGTCCAACTAAAATGCATTTGAACCCTGCACAGTAGTTGAAACTGTCTCCAAAACAAGTGCATTAAAATAATTAGTACATTTTTTTCAATGTTAGTGCTTGAATGCTGTGAATGTCTAAGATCATGGTCACTAGAGTCCATAAAAAAGAAATCAAAATCAACTCACTTGTTCATTTTCACTGACATTTTTATTCTTTTAGAGATCATTGTTGCTTTAGATGATGTCTGTTAATGTGTTACCTGCCTGAGGATTGACTCTATATCTTGTATGTCCTATACTGCATAATAAATTGCAGTGAAGAGTGGAAGGACAGGGAGATACAGTGATTATTATAGGAAATATGTATGCTGTAACAGCTATATAGTGTGCTAGAACAGCTCATTAATCTAAGTCGCTAAATGCTGAACTCCAAGAAACAGAATTCCCAACTGAGAAGATTTTAAACTTTACTTTTGTTGGTAAATAAGTATAGCTTCTTCTCAAGCTTAATGTTGTTAACAAAAACATGGGTTTCCTGAGAACTGAGGTCGGCATGACATGGTCCACATTGTCAGCAATTTTCTTCTGCAAGTTTCTGGACAAAGCAAAAAAAAAAATAAGGAAACTGCAGCAAATGAGATATTGGTAGTGGGGATGAAAGTGCAGTTATGCCTTTTCTTTACTGGTGAGCTATTAGGCAGACCCTGTTATGTTGCAAACGAACATTTTGATTGAGATAATGATAGATAACGTATTTCTGAGAATGAGTATCATTAGTAGAGAACTGTCTTTAGTCTTCCTTGCTTTACAGGGAGTCCCAAGAGCAGTAAAAATAGTCCAGTTGCTGTACTGGACGAATACCATGTAGTGAACTATTTTTATCCTACTATTTGCATACTTAGTTTTAACAACGATGGCTCTTTATCATACTTTATCAGAAAATATCCAATTTTCATGAACTACGCATTTTTAAAGAAAATGTTTTTTAACAACTGAATTAATATGCAGTTTAATTTTTTACTGTCTTTCCTTTTAAACTTATCAATGGCTTATTATATTTAAATGATCTCTGTATTACTTTCACCCTACTTATTTATTCCTTCCTAGGATGTTACAATAGTAAAGTGTGCTCTGTAATGACTGTTCTGTAGTGTTAAAACTGTATTTTTCTCTGATCTGCTTTAATCTTCTCAAAATTTTTCTCTTCCTCCTTGTCTCACACGTACTTTGTTAAGCATTTGAGCAGTAAGTCAATGAATTGATTGTAGAGTTTTAAATAAATGCTAATACTGGATATTCAGGAATAACAAAAGCGAATGAAGAAAATAAATCTAATCATTATTTTTTATCCTAATTTTCATTAGTAAAACATACCAGATAGCTTTATTTTGACATTTTTTCTTTCTCCACCAGAAATGTGAGCTTCAAGGAATGACCAGCACTCGAGCAACTGAAGCACTACCTTATTACAATGACTTTTTTAAAAAAAAATTATGAAGGCTGACCTGTATTCTACCTCTGTTTCCTTCAAATCAGTGGTTACCTTTGAAATTCCTGAGAACCAGTGAAGTAATCAACTTGGCAAAATTCTGCTTTCCCAGCTGGCTGGAATGGTTGGGTTTTCGCTGGCTGTTTGATGCCGTGTGTATCAAGGCTGGCTAAGTTTTACTATTTTGCAAACAAAATAATTATAAGAAGGAAACAAGTAGCTGATGTGACAATCTCTTGGTTTTGTTTTATTATTTTATTTCTATTTGCTGATCTCATATGGTTACAGAAATTTGCTCATCTTAGTGTGAGCTACCATAGGAGAAAAACATACAGAATTGTCTTTAAAATGTTGAGCCAGTATATGTTTTATACGCATTATGATTCGTTCTGTTTGGGCTTTTAACAAGTGTTTTCTGTTTACATGTCGTTCTTCGTGGTATTTAAAAGTATCGATTATCTGTTTTGTGAGTGCATTTTATTTACTGTACCTTTTCTTAATAAAAAAAATCGGTTATTAATGTTTTTGTCATCTAACAACTGCTCATTTCTTTGTTTAATCTGTGTGAAAATGCATTTTAAATATTATTCCAATATTAAATAAAAAGTGAAGAGAAAAATTATATTTTAAAAGGTGTATTGAAATCCTTTAAGTATTATAAAATGTGAAGTTAATTCTAATGTATTTTATATTCAATATTTTTACTGATATCTGGAAATATTTTTCAAGTTTCGTTATAAAAGATCAGAACAAAACCTGGAATCCTTCACAGACTTAAGCTCAAGCTGTTGGAGAGCTGACAGGTGCCTTTATGTTGTGACACACGTTAGACAAATGCCGTGAGAACTAATCTTTAAAATATCTGGTGTATTTAGCAGAGGAGCACTTCAAATTTGGGCTATGAAGTAAGATGCAATTAGCAATCACAATCTTATGATATGCTCTTAAAGTCCATCTGTGCAGATAATTGTATATCAAATCATTCTTCTATTGAAGAACATACGGTTTCCTAATAATTACGCTCCATTCAGGTTGACCTGATGTTTGTTCACAGGGATCACGCAGAGGACGAGAAGTGGGAGCATGTGTTGTTGCATGTTCTTGCAGTGGCCAATAGTGTTCTGCTTGCCTGATTTTGAGTTAAAAACTGTGAGTGCCAGCTAACCTTACAAGCATCTCTAAGGTGTAAACAACATATTAAATGACATGGATTTTTTTTTCTTTTAGATTTTTGTCTATTTTGCGCTATGAATGTTGCAGTTAGAAATTATAAACTACATTGTGTTAACATGAAATAATGAGTCATATATTCATTGATAAATAATTGCTGCTGCTAACTATATAGATCTTATTTTTCATATATTGTATTTTGACTGTTTTGTTATATAATGTATCTATATGTATTAAATTTTACTGATTAAAACCAGCTTAGAACACCCATCCAGAAGTACTTGAAAATACTTGTACCACATCAGGCTTCTAAGCCATTGGAAGAATTGTTTATTTAAAGTGGGTGCATCTCATACTTTTTACTTTTTATGTCTCTCATTTGCATTACAGGAATGAGGAGATCATTGTCTCCAAGTGTTACTTAGGTGTTAATACTGTTTGTAATTAAGTCAGCAGTTTCCACTGATGCTAATTGACATTAATTATTCAGGATGAAGCAGTTCAGTAAGAATGAGAGAAGAACTCATTTTCTGCTCTTGATGTCTTCAGTGGTGCCTTTTAAATATCTTGTTTTATGTATAAACCCACTTAAATTGGAATCTGAATCTTTAAAAAAAAAAAAGCAAGCATTCTATTTTATTGAAAATATTCTATTTCCTCTTATCAAAACAAGTATGTTTTGACATTGCAATTAAAACCATAACACTTCAATTAATAGTAATTCTTACAGGAATATCAATTAGGAAGAATTGATGGATTGTTGAGCACAAGCAGTGTAAGAAAACTGGTATCACTTTGGTGACCAAAGCCCGGGCAGCTTTCTAAAACTAAAACATCACAAATATTTAGAGTACAGTAGAATTGTCATTTTACCTCCTGTTACTGTTATTTTATATACATTTTTGTAGGCAACTAGAAGAAAAATAGCAATATTCATACAACTTTGCATTAAAATGAAGTATTTCATTTCATGAAGCACAAAACAAGCACGAATTTGTGGAAGGTTTAAATCTGTGGACGACCATATTCATCAAGCCCTGTGTAATTTGCGATATTAACGTGACTTTCCTGGGCTCCACTCCAAGAAGCTTCTGGGCTGTTCTCACCTTTGGGAAGACCAAAGATTGATGGAAGCCTTGTGACCTATTTTAGTCCTCAGCTGGGGTGAGTTGAAAGCAGAGTGAGGGAGACATTAAATGATGGAAAAAAATCCAAATATTCAAGTTGTCTGCCTGCTGTTGTTATCTGCAGTTGGGGATGGAGGACAAATAACATTAGAAAAATAATAAAGGAAAAGCAATAATCATTTGGGCTGTTTCTCTGTACAAAGGAAATGTATTATCAGAAGCCAAGGAATCTGGGGAGAATAAAAGGACAGTTTCTATAAATTCATTAAAACTTAAAGTGCTCAATTAAGCTTATCATAATGTGGTTTTAAGAAAGTCTTAGAATTTTTTTTTTTTTTTGGTCTTGCAGTATGTCCCTAAAGTTAGATAATTAACCTAAAGTTACATAAATAATTCTAGGGTTCAGTTGAAAAACCCGATTTGTTCTTTTTTTGTCACCCTAAATCCAAAAAACAGTGAGATTCTTATGTGATGCTAATTAAAAACATTAACATTAGGGCTTCAATCTTTCAATTTAAAATATTTTATACAGAAAATGCTGCACATGTGGCATGGCCTATTTGAATGGCGTTATTCCTAAATGATACCATATGACCACAGACTTTGTTGCTGTTGGGTTTTTTTTTGTTGTTGTTGGTTGGTTGGTGTGGTTGTTTTTTTTTTTAACCCTTCTTTGGGGTAGAATTGTATACTGCCTCGTTTTCTCTGCTAGCAGTGTAAGAAACCAGTGCTGTGCAGTTTCGGTGCCCTAGTCTTTCAGCTTTACATACACAGGCACTCTGGTGTCATTTCACCCTCTGGCCCTTCTTGGGCAACACAAAGATCGTAATACCTGCAGCGTATTAATTCCTGGAGCTGAAGTCTCACCATTCTTCCTGCAGTATGAATGGGGGAAGAGAGGAAGTCCTGATAGTGTGCAAGCCCTGTTCAGCAACAGCTGGAACACTGGCATCTCATCAGCACTGGTTTAGCTGCAAAGGCGAAAAACCCCATCTCTCTTCTGGCAGACGGCACTGTTACCTCTGTCACAGCCCCCGCCAGCACAGCACGGCCGGCAGATGCCCCACACAGCAGCTGGGAAGCTCAGGATGACTGACTCCCCAACCATAAGGCTCCCAATACAACGTGGCCGTGGGTCTTGGCAAGTCCAGCGAAGGGGCTGAAGGTGATTAAAGGATCGGAGCAACTCTGACGTGAGGAGAGGCTGAGTAAGCCGGGGGTGTTCAGCCTTGGGAAGGCTTGAGGGGGGAACATCTCCATGTACATAAATACCTCATGGGTGGGAGTAAAAAGATTGACAGCGTCTTCTCAGTGGTATCCAGGGCAGGTAGGAAGAAGAAGGGAAACAAATTGAAACACAGGGAATTCCATTTAAATGTAAGAAAAATGCCGTTGGTTGGTTGGTTGTTTTTTTTTGTTTGAGTGGGGTTTTTTTGTTTGTTTGTTATTCTTTGTTATGAGGCTGATCAAACAGTGGAGCAGGCTACCCAAAAGGTTGTGGAAGCCCCATCCATGGGTGTATTCAAAGCCCAATGGGACACGGTCCTGGACAGCCTGCTGTAGATGACACTGCTTTGAGCAGGGGGTTGGACTAGACGGTCTCCAGAGGGGCAACGATTCTGTGACTCTGGGACATTTTCCTAACAGCAGTGTGACTAGATAAGTGCCTATGCACCTGTAGAGAAATTGTCCCTCATTATACTATGATCTTTGACTCCATAAATTTATTGATATAAAATATAATTGTATGTCTTAATACGACATTTTTCCACATTAGAGCTCAGGTAGACTGTGAGTTTTGGAGTTTATCCCCTGACAGTTGCCTACCCCACCTGTGTGTGCTGCTAGCTCAGCGTCAGCCGAGCAGAATTGCTCCACCAGGTTTGTCAGTGGTGTGCTCTTCACCATTTCAAGGTGATGATGCAGGAATTACACTGTTTGCTTAAACTAACTAGAATGGCGTGATGACAAATGGGAGAAAGTGGAAAAAAATCAAAATGTCAGCGGCTTTTTCTTGGTTTTAATACCACTGAGCAGGGACAGCTGTGTTTTCCTGAATGCAAATACAGAAATGAGTTGCAGCGTGATCAGTCAGCCGTAAGCAAGTCGAGCTCTGCAGGAGCAGATATGGCTCTTCGAGGAGAATTTCATTGAGCCTCTAAGTCCAGAGGAGCATGTTGACATCTGAGCTTGTTTTTATTTGAAAAGAGATGTGTGGGTTACTGGACTATAGCTGTGTGTGCACTGTTTATCTGTGCCCATTTGCTTGGCATAAATGCATAAATAAAATACGTTGAACAGGAGGTGGGCACCCCTGCCTTGCTCCTTGCCTTTAAATGGTGTATTTGTGCCACCTAGTGGATCCATGTCTTTTTCGGTGATCATGGCACCTACTTGATCATGGCACCTACTTAACAGCTCAGGGCTTCTCCATAGAAATTCTGGGCACATCTAATAAACTCAAAGTGAAAGCATTTCTGATAAAGTCCTGTGTCCCTGAAGCCCATCCATCACTTTGCTACTGAGGTTTGTGACTCTATAGCTTTCCAGAAATTGTTGGTTCTTAAGAAAAAAAACCCCACAACTCATTTTAGCATATTTTCTTGTCCAGGAAAGCGAAAAAATCAACCTCTGTCAAGAAAGATCTGATGTAATCGAGCAGTTTGACTGACCTGAAGGAACTGGCAAAGGCTGGATTCACCTCTTTTCTGGTGGCTACTTTTGAAATTTTCTATCTGTACCACCCAATTCTACTGCCTAAAAATGTGTAGGTGCTGCAATAACAGCAAAGTGAAAGGCAGCAATATCCCTGCATCTTTCAATGGAGTGCTGCAAAATTCAGTTCTGGTGATTGAGACGGTTTGTATTCATATGTTTTGAATATATATATATATAATTGCTAATGTAAAGGTAGTGGTCAATATATTAACGGCCATTTAAATACTAGTAGATTTGCTGCATGAGCTTCATTTCTGAGTTACTTGTGCCCTGTGTGCTATGGCTGGAGTCATGAGGGAACTGAAAAGGGAGTGGACTGTACCTCTCATGGCTTGTATGACTGGTCATCTCCAGAACACTGCAGGTGAAAAAGTGATTTCTAGCAATTAGTATTTATTTCAGAGTCATATACCTATTTTTTCACACAAATATCACTTCTGGCCCAGGCATTCACTGAGCTGCAAATCATGAAGGAGTGGGAGACTATCAGTAAATGCTTGGCAAAACTTACATTCTTCCTTTGAAATATCCAGTATTGGGCATAGTCAGAGACAAAAAGATGTGTGAGGTGGCTCTTTGGTCTGACCCAGCATGGGTGTTATTTTTCTCTGAGACCCAGTTCTTTTTAAGAATAGCAGAAAGTCCACTTCTGATTGGGCCAAAAAGTTAAGGAGCAGGCAAGCCAAAGCTATACGGCCTTTCTGCCCAGGGCGTATCTCAAGCTGGAGAGCTGTCTGGCAAAACACATATTGTTTCTCAGGACTGAAAGATCATCTGTCACATAATCAATTTTGGTTCAAAAAGTGGCAGAGTATGGATGGAACTAAGTGCAGCATCTGATCTCACTGTGATCTCCTCGGGAAGCTCAGCCACAGCAGTGTCCAGCACTGGTAAAATCTTGGTCCAGAGAGCTGAATTGGAAGAGTGGGGCCCCAGGTGTTACAAATACCAGGGCCCAGGTGTTACAAATACCAGATTTAAGGACAGGGGAAAGAAGGGAGGCTCTTTACTGCGCTGATGTGTTGAGGAACGGCTGGTTTTTGTTTTGTTTCTTGTAGTTCCTCTTATTTTTTGGTAAATGAAGGGTATAAGCATTTGCCTGGTTATAGTGCTAGCCAGGCACTGGCTAGACTTTGCTCTAGCTCCGAGATGAGAACAAATTCGGGTTCAGAACTGGGGTGCAGCCGGAGCTGCGGATCCCTCCTGTTCGGGCAGCGCGGGGTGGGGGTGCTAAATAGCGCATATATCCGCGGGACCCCGCTGACTGCGGATAAACCCAGCCTTCCTGACACAAGGAACCGACCACCCCAGCTGGAGGGCGAGGGCTGGGGC